>KK351082.1:684277-695404 GCA_000671755.1 Glossina brevipalpis
TTTTATGATGAGTCCATAATAGTAATTTGGTATAAAAATTAAATGCTCTAGATTTGGACCATGTATGGCACCTGCCCCTTGTAAAGTTTCTCATGAAAAGTAATCCTTATATAACAAAAAATGGTCTGATTTTCAATATTTCATGGTCAAAATTAATCCATAGTAGTAATTTGAAATATTTGAACAAAGTAGGTCTATTTGTTGAACCCCCACTTACAAGAATTCTCAAGAAAAGTAAGTAAGTAAGAAAAAAAAAGTTTTTCTGCTATGTCATATAAGACATTCAAAAAGCCGAAGTTTAATTATCCATTGTGGCCAAACCAAGTACTGCGAAAAAACGAAATTTATTTTCCGTGATTCCTTGATGAATACCCTTTCCAATGAAGTATAGTACATATCAAGTTGCTTTCGGAAAAATTTTTTATTGGACTTTGAAAATTGCTCTGTATATTCAAGGCGTAAGATACTTCTCGCTTCAAAGAGCCAGCTGTACTAAAATCAATTAAATTACTTTCTAATAAGTATCAATCGAGACTTGACAAACAAACACAATGTTAGTGTTAGTTAGTTTGTTCGAATCGACTTATAAGTGTTTCCAACATACTCGTGTTTGAAAAACTCTTCGTGTAGCCTACAAATTGATACTTACGTACGATGGAAGAGTTAAATTTGAATATGAATTTTCATTAAAATTTTAATACGAATTCTTCGAATTGGCCTTTTATATTTTAACAATTATTAAGATGAATAGTACGGACAATGACCTTATTACCCGTTAGAAGAAGAAGAGTACTCTCGCTTCGCCTTAAAACGAATAAAATTTTTTACTTACTTTTTTACTTATTTAATTTATTTATTTTCTATTAACAAAAGCCCATTAATCAGTTTAGCTACCATATGCGTAAATAGTAAACTATTTTAAAGTTGATTAGACTAATACGTCGCAAGCGGGCATTAAACACTTCGAAAGTAAACGCATTTTCACTAAAGCTGCGAAAAATTTTTGAAAATTATTACAAGTTTCGTAAAACCAAACTAACCCAGTTTTATTTATTTATTGTTTATTGTTAAGCTAATATGCGCTGATTGGAAATTTTGTTCAGAGTTTGGATAACACAATCAATATAATCTAGAAAATAAAATTTTCATTTCTTCACATTCATCATTACAGCGCTGCATAATTAAACGCTGTTGAACAAATCCTGCAAACAGGTCAAAGCACGCCCTTTACATTTTATTTACACATGTTTCTAAACAACATTTAACTCGTTTTAAGAAAATCAACAAAAAAAAAAAAAGAAAATATTAATTTACTATTTATAAACATATGAAAAACATAAAACTTTGGCCTGTCATTTCCCTTCTTCATATATATTTCTCAGTACTTTATAGAAGCGTCTAAGGAACGACTTTCTATTTGTGTTTTATTTCTTTTTTTTATGAGAAAAGAAATCTTTTACTTTAAATTGTTAATTAACGAATTTTCATTCGAGTTACTCATTCAAGCAAATCATTCGCATAAGTGACTAAATACATATGTATACGGTAACGCCTCATCAATCACCAACATTTACATGATAAAGAAAAGCAAAAGAAAAAAAAAAGAAAAGAAAATGCTGTTAACCGATTTTTAAAGGGAAAATATTGAAAATTTTCGACTAGCGAAAGCGTTTTTCTATAGATTGACATCAAAATCATGCATGCATCGGTTCGTCCTAAATGCTTCCAGTAAACTCTTTCCCATTAAGTTCAACTCTATTGCTTCTGAGAATGTGCTATCATTAATCTCAATATTTGATTTACGATTGTTCTGTGTTTTATGATTATCCGGTACAGTCAGTAACTATTACTACCGATAATCAAATAAAAAACTCCACTGGATATGCAAATTCATCTAGTAATCGCTAATTGAAAACTGAACTTATATATACTCTGATAGTATTACAAAAAAAAATAGCGGGAAATGTCGGCATTATTAGGCAGAGAAGGCTACAATAACTAGCCTTTTTGTTGTTAGCGCCAAAGATTAAACTGAGCACAACGACTGAACTCCTCTTTTTTTTGTTAACGCACTTCAGTTCTTTCTTACTTTCTTCCTTTCGCGTACAGAAGAGGATTAAACTAAACCAAAATAGGTTGATTTTCTTGACTAGAAGCTATATAGCAACATTGCATTAGGCAATGAATAAATAGATGGAAGATGGTAACGAATATTTCTTTAGTCAGATTTAATCTAATTAATGCAGTAATGGTCTGAAGAATGTGAAATATAAGAACAGAACATTGAAAATTAGTAAATATCTGATATCTGAACTGGCAATAGCGTCATACTCGTATCTTTCGAAGATAGTTCTAAAAATATGTCAATATTTCAATAATGTTATTATTATGAAAGACATTTTTTGCCATCTCTTTTAGTTGATCTCGTAAAATTTTGTTCTTTGAAGTGAAATTAATTTCTTGTCTTAGGAACTTGCTAATGATTTGTTTTCGTTCAAATATCCGACCAAAAATGATTCGATTTCCTTTCACTTCAGCAGCGATTCACACAGGTACAGATGTGATATCTAAATATCGAACTTTTTTTATCCAGCCTTATGCAAATGTATCAAAACAATCTTTGCTATAAAGTAGAATGTATCAATGTTCATCAAATTTTTGAAGAATTTCGACTTTATTAACAATTGGTCGACTAGAGGGCGGCGTCATTCACATCGAAATTTTTAAAATTGAAGCTAGAAACCGATTTGCATGCCGTTAATTTTGATAAAGCATCTCCAACATAGACCCCGCGTCTGCCTTGACCGAAATTACATTGTAAAACATAATGAATGCGTTTGTTCAGATTCTTGGCTTAATTTCAATTACTTTCGACTGAACTAATAAATTTCACAACCGCTTCTGGAGGTTAATATATTGTCAACGTGTTGCACGATTCCAAAATCATATATATTGAACAACGCCACGATCTCTTTCCTTACCTTCTTATATTTCCGTTGAAATATTTGAATGTCCTAATTATATGGCATTTCGTTTGTGAGACACCCCGATATCATACTATGAAGGATGCCTTAGTTATGCTTGTGCTATAGCCATTGTTATTTTAATGGCAAAAAAATGGAGATTATTATCTATCATCTAGTCTGGAATTGGCCCGACCACGATAATTAAAACATTAAAGCAACTCCCAAGAGAAGGATTGCACATTCCATCATATTTCCAACACTAAGTAACGATTTAAAGTAGCAAATTATCAATTCGAAATTCGACTTAAACGTTTACTAAGGCCATTCAAAAAATCAAGAGGTTAATGATTCTGTTGAGTTAGTAACTGATGCACACATTCGAAGTTCGTATAAAGAGGCGCGCGAAGGAAGCATTCTTCACTTATTCTTTTTAATTTTAATTTTAAAATTTCAGTGAAAGATAATCTAAGACTATTACTGTTTACAACGCCCGTATCAATGGTTTCTTATTTCAATTTCAGTTTTGCATCTCGTTACAATGCACTTTGCTTGATATAAGTTTCTTTTTCATTAAAGGCGTGAGATTGACATAGTGTTGTTGTTGTCGGTAATTTAATATGTTTTCATAATAAACGCTTAAAGTAGTTGAAAAAAAAGAAAAAAAAAATGGAAAAACGTGCGAAAATTAAATAATTAATTAAAAAAAACATTTCATATCAAACCTTAGCGGACCGAACCTTATAATAAACCTCAAGATCAATTAGCGACCGCAGTAATTGAAAATTTTCAAAAAGTAAATTACAATAAAAAAAAGCCATTATTACTTATTTTATAAAAACTAATGATTAATAATAAATATCTCCAGCAGCCGTCGTGAATCGTGAATCATGAATGCTTGTAAACACACTAGCATAAGTAATGTTGAACTAGCTTTACCGACATAATGTCAAAGTATTATTCGTATTCACGTACACAGAGTGAACGCAAAGAAACGAGATAAAATATTAATGTGTGGTTTTTGCGAAATTGTCAAATAAATTGAACCTTGACAACTAAAATAACTTGAAATTATTCACAGAAAATTATTACGAAATCACTACAACCAATTTTGCGAATTTATTGTTTAACACTTAAAAGTGTAAACTACGAGCCTACTGCTGTTCGTTTTTTTCTCATAGCATTTCATCGTTTCCGCCTTGTCGGTCGATTCTTCTCAATAGAATATTTTATGACATCAGTGTCAACGAATTGTTTTATTTATTTAAATCAATTCTTATAAAGAAACAAACAATAATGCCGATGTATTGTTCTTACGTTTAATGAATTTAAATTGTAAATAAACACTCTCTCCCTCATATATGGAAGAGCAACAATAAAGATTAGATCATCTTCGAAAATGCTAAACAACGGTTGCTTTATATAATTGATTTAAAGATTATGTGTGTTTTTGGCATTTGATCCATAAATTGTTTATTGAGATAAATAAAAACACTAACACTGTTTGCATGAAAGCGATAGCATATTGATTTATCAAAATTTATTAAGAAAACAAATAAGAGAATCCATAAATATCTTGGTATTAATTATGAATACTAGTCCGCGACAAAAATTAGTTAAAAAATATAAATAATATAAATAATTATAAGTTCGTTTTGAAAATACATTACAATTTGGATTTTCCGATTTTGTAGCAATTGACAATTGTGGGCGTTACATGTCTATTTTAAAATTTCACGTAAGTACTTGCTATCTCAAGTTTCGCTAGTATGAGAATTGTCGAAGCAGTCGCATTTGTAGATGCACATTACTACCTTCTCGGTTAACGTAACTAAGAAAATTATTGTTTAAATAAGATTCAGAATAACCTTTACATGAAGCGATGAGTTTATGCCAATTCTTAAATAAGCCACCAATGCTCTTGATAGTCTTGGTAGTCTCCGAAATCGCCCGGTATTCACTTTTCGTACACTTATTTTCGTCATAAAGAACCAGTCAAGTTTAATCGGTTTCTGTGAAATCAAATTTGACTAATAAAATAAATCGCTCGTAAACCTATACGGTCGATAACAATAATCAAGTTTTTAGCTGAGCTTATTTTCAAATAGGTTGAACGCTTTCCAACGAGGGGAGGACCGTCTCTCAAACGAAAAACGTAAGCAACATACCTTCAACAGTTCTAGTTCGCTCAAGCTTTAAGAGCGATTATCTAAGATAACTATTTTAATTTTGGAGATCTTTACCTCAACACAAACATACGCAATCAAAGCTGGACTAGTCTTTAACCGTTTCACGGCCTTAGTTTAACAAGTTTTTCTTTAAATTCTTCTCTGTTTTTTTTACGCAAGAAATTTCATTTCAAATGCAAAACTTGGGCAGAACAAAGTTAATTTATAAAACTTGCCCTTGGGTCTTCAACCCCACAAATCAATAGAGGACATGTAAAGTGTCTGTTTTCCTGTTCATCGTAACGTCCTTAATCATTGAAATCGTCTCTTCATCACTTTGACAAAAATTAAGACGAAAAGCCGAACCGTCCCTCTGATTAGTAAAAATTTTTCAGACTAAACTGAAAATTAATGCAAACAGATGACAACAATCATTTAAGTCGTGGGTAAAGAAATAACCGTTTTTCCGCCTACAAATATGATGTCAAGCGTATAAGAAATACTTATCTAGAACATAACATATGTAAATATAACTTATTCGAATTAAATAGGAAAAGTAACGCTTCCAACGCAAAGAACGTCTGCTAAGCAAAGAAATCGATCTTTTCAAAGCTCCAAAAACCTATGCTGTCTACACTTTAGTAGGTTAATTCGTAAAGTTGTGTAGAAATTTAAGATATCGCTTTAACATGGAAAAGTCATAACTTGGCACTCGCTTACCGACAGAGTAAAGTCGGCTGATAGTAAAACCGATAAACATAATTTTCTTTAACTACTAAATTAAATTATTTAAAGTTCAAAAGCTCCTAGTTCCTAGTTATGTACACTTCAGCGAGTTCGAATAACTACGGCACGTAAAAAAAAAGTAATACCTGGAGATGTAGACTTGGCCCATCCAGTCTTAGTCAAGCCAGTTTTTTCAAGTTGCCTTGAAGCTCCACCAATATTTACAAGAAATTTCATTTTAATATTTATTATAATTTCAAAACCTTCAATTATTTCTTAATGTCTTTTTGTGCGAATCCACTAAATGCATATGTGCTTCATTAATAATAGTACCCACCTCAAGCTGTCTGATTTCGTGAAACTTTTTTTTATTAAGAAAACAAACAGACGAATATGATTAAACCAGCATAATAAGTAGTCACGTTTCTAAGCCTTACACATTTTTTTTATAAATTAAAAAAGTAACATCTAAGAACTGAACCTCTTAAGACAAATTTTGGATATCAATTTTTTCGCTTAAATTTAATAAACAAATTTTATTATTTATTACAGTAAAATAATTGTATATGAATAAATTAAATATAACATAAAAAAATATAAATTAAATTTATATAAATTTTATATTATTTTTATTTAATAATTTAATTTTAAAAATAAAATATTAAATATAATTTCTAGTACATAGTTTCGCTACACTTAATATATAAATTTAAAAAAAAAATTTTAATATAATTTCTAGTAAATATAAGCATAATTTTCGCTACACTTTTTATCAATTGGGCGTGGCATCGAACTGCTTTGGTCATGAATTTCCAAATGTTTTTTAAACCTTTCTAACAAAGATAGACCTATTAGTAGAAGAGTGCTGTTGATATCCAAGTTTTGTTGAAAGTTCAGCATAGTTTAAGTTTTCTATGTCATATTTTTCGGCTTTGATAATTCCATATATAGATAAAAAACAGAAGGACGCGCAAACAACCATGGCTTAATCCATATAAATTAGGAACTCAAGATTCCTATTATTTTCTTTACATGTTACAAGCGCAAGAACAAATCTAGAAGATCTCTTTAACTATTTGAGATATTATGAATGTGGGAAATGACAACGTTTGTTAACACCTAACCTTTGTTTTCAGATTTAAAACAATCTAATGAATCATACAATAAATCATTATTACTAAGATTATAAATAAATCTTAATTAAATATAAAAAATAATGTTTAAGTACTTACTTATTTAAACATTATCCTTAGAGATATAACGTAAAAATACCCTTTCATCAAGTGACTAACGGAAAGAAGAAGTTTTTATGCGCGAAAATATTTTAATCCACATTTAATGATTCCTCTAGAATTACCCGTAACAACTACATAAAGACATTTAGATTATAGCAGAAGCAGCAGGGAGTAAACATGGGGAATGCAAAAAGTAGATTAATTCCGAATTTTAAATTCAAAGTCGGAATATTTGGTTTTTTTTTCCTAACACAAATTTCTGTTTGAGTAACTTTTCTATAAAAATTTATATTTTGCACTGTTTATGAGAGGTAAAACCTTTGAAAAGAATTCCAACTTGCTGTAAACTGGTTTTTTAATTTTTTTTTTTTTTTTTTTTTTCAAACTTTTTATAATTGAAAATATATTTGAACAATTATTTTACAATTTTTTTTCTTCCTCATTAATTATTTTATAATATTTTTTATTTCCTTTCCTTTTTTACTTTTCCTTCTTAACGTTTTTTGTGAAAAAGCACTTTTTTTTTCTTTCTTTTATTTAATGCTTGGCTTCACATTTACGTTAAATTTCTTTTCTTTTTTCTGAGTGGTTTCTGGTATCATTCTTTTCTTTACTTTGTTTGCTTTCTTATTTAATATTCTACGTTTTTGTTTGTTTGCTTGTTTGTTGTTGTTGTTGTTGTTGTTATTTCCCTAACACCAAGTTCTCTTTTCTTGATCTTTTGTTACTTTTGCTATTAATCAAAATGTTCGTGTGTGAACAGAAATCTTGCACTTCTTAATTACTTTATCACATGTATTGCACCTTTCTTCTTGAACCGTTCAAAAGTAACTGAAAACAACAACTCACTATTTTACCTGTTTCACGCTCAACTAAGGCTTGAAGCTTCAAACTCGACTCAACTCAACAACTTGTTTGAAGCAACAATTTTTTTTCTTCTCCTTTCTTTCCGTCTCTGTCTCGCTCTCACTGTCTCTCTCTCTCTCTCTCTCTCTCTCTCTCTCTCTCTCTCTCGCGCGCGCGCGCGCGGGCTACTATTAAAAATAGGTGTAAAATAAAATCATGCAAAAGTTAACGGCATAACTTCAACATGGAAGTGCAAAAAGAATACCCAAGAAACTGCATCATAGAATCTTCGTATATTGTTAGTAACAATAAAAACAACGAAAAAAAAAGAAAGAAAAAGAAGACAACACACAATCACAATAACTTCTACAATGAGTTGTTTTGTTTAAGCCTGCTTTGAAGCATTGCAATCGCATGTTAAACAGACTGACCGACTCTCCGTCATTGCATATATGTAAGTGCTTGTAGCACAACATATTTTTGCTATTGCATGTCGAGATCTATTTTTGGCTACTCTTTGTTTCTTTTTTTTTTATCTCTTCCTTCAGCATTCTTTTTAGCTTCAGCTTAATGTCAATCTAAATGTTTTAAAGCTTTGCTGACTTCTATAACCATTAGCGAAGGTTGAGAGAGTCTACTACTTGTGTCATTTTGTTCAAAATACTAGCATCAGAGACCTGGCATGAGAATCTAAGTCTATTTGAACCATGGCGAACTCTTTGCTTTTCTATTATTTTTAAAAGTTCACATTTATTTCGTCATATCGTTTGTAACACATAAAAGTGTATATTGTGTGAAGGAATATTCAATCGTCTTTCAGTCTCTCCTTTACTTAAATAAAATCAAGCAGAATCATTTCTACGGCATTTACTTAAGATATTAGATTTTACTTAAGAAAAACACAAAGCAAATATCAAAATATTTTCAAAATAATAATAGAAATTGTTTTTAATTTGCCCAATTAAAACAAATCATATATTCGATTTATCAAAAACTTTTGATATCCTCTACCCAAATATGTCGTGATGCTTAGAAGACTTTCTGACATTTAATCTGGATTTGGCGTAAATATTGCAAATTATTATTATTTTTCATTTCAAATTGTAATCATTTTCCAACATATTCCAGTTTTTTCTTTTCCAACTTTTTTGGATCCATTGATCGTTTGAGGACTTAATTCGGCGATTTTCTATGCCGGCAAAACTTAAATTTCGGTGCGTCTTAAATCTCATAACTAAAAGAGTTTCTAAAAGCGGAAGTGTGTCAATTGTTATAAGCCATAAGTCCCGCTTAAATCAAATATTTGTAAAAAAACTTGAAATCAATAGAAACCAAAGAACTATAAGTTAATTCTGCTAGTGGTCTACTACAGAATTTATTTCTTTGGTGTAAATAAATTATACTAATAATAAGAGTAATAATAAACACTTTTTTAGTTTTCAATCATTGTATTTGCATATATGTGGGTCATGTTCACTCCCAAATTTTATATAATTTTTCGAACCATAAAATTTCGAAAAATAATTCAGGGGAAAAGCTCACCAAGATTATGCGGGCATATGTGTGGAATTTCATAATGATTCTTTGTATATTTGCTTTATGGATACCCATGATACGTATTTCAGGCTATCACAAGCGGAATGATTAAATTATTATGCCCACATACTTGAACGATAATTACAATGAGTTTTAATGTTTTTAACGCATTTTGTAGGCACGTACTGAAAAAAAAAAATGTAGACTTGTGAAGTGAATGCCAAAAAATCGACCCAAGCCGAACTTGTAACCATTCTTTCGGTTGTTTAGTCTGCCTGAAAATACATTCACATAAACATACACTATCTACCTTTTTTTCTTTTTCTTTTCCTTTTTTTTTCAATGATTTTGTAACCTATTTCGTGTGTATATCACACCATGTTCGTTACATTCATAGAAATTTATGATCGCTCATCTTAACATGTCTTGCATTTTAATGTCTTATGATACGCACTTGTGCCAAATTCAATACCAAGTAGAAAAAAAAATGATAAGAATTCACCTAGTGTAGGGTGAAAAGCATTATTAAGTGTTTCTTGAAGAGAAAATTTCAATTGGAAAGAATTAATAAAATTGTCACAATAATAAATGAATAACGTATATACCCGAATGAGGTTAAGATGAAAGTTGCTTTTTCGAAAATGACCTAATTTTCCCAAGCAATATATGCTTATGTTAAGCGATTAACAAATAGAATCCTTACGACGCTCTAAGTAACTAGTATAGCGAAAGAAAAAACTTGTTAAGTAGAATTGTGAATATCACGTACTAAATGTAATTCACACAAAATCCAGGCAGCAAGCCGGGTAACCGTCTGTGTGCCTATTATAGAATACTTTGTTTAGACATTTTAAGAACAAATTTTAAAATATTGCTATACGCGTGTATATGAAAATATCTACAGTCAGCCAGACTTGTATATAAAAAACTCCAATCTACATACGTGCAAGAAAGCTAGATAATAGCGCATACTATTTGAAGCTCTTCTTACAAAACTTGATTCCAAATGTATTTGAATTCTACTACGGGTAGGCCTTCAATTATTTCTTTTTTTTTTCGTTAATATAATAATCAAAATAAAATTAGTAGAAATCTTTCCAGAGAGGAGGCTTTACTGTAATCCATACAATAAAAAAAAATATTTTATAAAAATATTTTCACGTTCGGGTAACTGATATCTACTAAATCCAATCGCGAGTTTTTTTTTATTAATACTTGGCTTCTTTGCAATCCTTTTTGGGACAAATTTGAAGATTGTCCTGGGGAATATCTGTGTCAACTTTTTTCGCAAATATCTCTGCGTAATTGTGACCTATTGACGAAAGGGGGCATTTACGGTTCGTTTACTATTTTGAGTTGTTGATGTTTTTGGTCGGTTACATGTTGTTTATAGGTTCATTTATAAATTAAATTAACTTTAAAGATTAACGTTTGTGCTGATTTTTAAGACCTTATCCTAATTTTCATGAATATTTTTACACCATGATAAGGGATTTTCGATGAGAATTCTATGGTAAACATGCGTACATATTCAACGTTCTTCCAAATGGAAACATTCAAAGGGTGTGAAGTTATATTTAAATATAACTAGCAAAGACACAAACCAAAACTGTTAACAGAGGTCTGTTAAGCGATTAACAGAATTCTGTTAAC
>KK351082.1:696259-1045248 GCA_000671755.1 Glossina brevipalpis
AACAGTTTTGGTTTGTGTCTTTGCTAGTTATATTTAAATATAACTTCACATCCTTAAAAGATCTTAATGATGAGCAATTGATTACAAAAGTAAAAAATAAATATCGATCGTCTTTATAAAGGTAAAGGTAGATTTCTGCGTACATTAGTTTAAGATGAACACTAAAGTAAAATTAGCAAAGAGAGAAATCTTTTCAGAGAGACAAAGAAATTATTTTCTTAATTTTTTTTCTTTATATATCACCACCGCTTTTATACCGCTTATCAAAGGGAAAGAGCACGTTAGTTTTAACTTTCCATTCGCAAGACTTAGAAATACTCGTTGAAGGCCTCATACGAATATTAATTGGCTTAATATTTAACTCGACGAATGTTACAATTTGAGTGGATTTCGTCAATTTATTATTTGTTGAATTAGAACAGAATATATACATATGCGTTCATAGTATGTAGCAAAGATAGAGTGATGATAGTGAATCAGGAATACATCTAACTTCACCCAAAAATTAGATGAACAAATAAAAATAATGAATTATCATCTCCTGAGTAATTTTGGATTAAACAATTTTCCGGTTGTCACACTGACACGTCGACTATTAGCGTTAGAAGTTTTTTATTGATCTCTGAAAGATGAAAGTATATTCGTTGTATTGGGTGACCAATCTTGCAGTTTTGTGCGGTGAACATAAAATCAGATTGAGATTTAGATACAGTTTTTTTCTAATATATTGTTTGGACTTTGCCATTACATGTGAAATATGACATCATTCAAATGCCCTCTACATCTGCATACTTTTGAGGCAATTTTCGATGTCTTGTCTATACATAGCGCGAAATAGTTCGGCCATAACTTAATGAACATTCGTTTTCAAAACTTCAAGCGTTTCAGAATTGTTCGCATAATTTCGATTTTTTGGGTAACCACACAAAAAAAAAGTCTAGCGATAAAAAATTATACGGTCTCAGTGGCCAATTCACAATGCCTAAACGTGAAATTAAACGTTTGGGAGATTTCTCGGGTAACAATGCCACAACGATGCGTACCATCCTATTGAAATGACATCTCTCCAACGTCCACGTCTTCAATTTCACCTCGAAAAAAAGTGGTAGTCTGCAGTTGTAGCTTATTCGAGAGTTTCACTGACAACAGCAATAATTTTTGATCGAATATGCGTTTCGATGATGTATGGACCTTAACAAATTTGTTATAGACGCAGTTTCTTCTTCGAAAGTTTCACTGACCTCCAAAAATACTTTCGATCGAATGTGCGTTCCGATCATGGGTGGCCCTTAACAAATTTGTTATAGACGCAGTTTCTTCCAATTTCTTCCGCTCGTTTGCTTAGAGTGCATTCAAATGAACGATTTTGTCGGTTATAATCCGCACACGAATTGTACTTACTTCAAAATAAGCGTTTTTGTAGTGAATTTTTACTATTTCCGCAAATTTAGCTGTTCTTAGAGACGATCCATATTTTAAAATGGTAAATACTACCCTAAATAAATGATGCACCAGTTCTGCTTAATAAATGTTATTGAAGCAGGATTGTCAAATCCAAAAGAAATGGACGGCCCTATATTATTCTTAGGCCATATGGTCACAAAAATTTAGATATAAAACTAATATTTGCACATATGCTTTCCTCAAATTAAATTTATTTCTACCACAAACAAAGTCCATACAATTGAAAACCGAAAAGTAAGGAAGAAATTATATTTAGCCAAAGCGCAACATTTTTAAAACCCTCCTTTATTTATATTTGATTATAAGGTAACGCAAAAATTAATTCGGTCGATGTACACCGTAAGCTTTGTAGTGTATATTTTCATGCGTTGAAAATCTTGTGTGCGAT
Organism: Glossina brevipalpis; assembly: GCA_000671755.1. NCBI lineage: Eukaryota > Metazoa > Arthropoda > Insecta > Diptera > Glossinidae > Glossina > Glossina brevipalpis. Next base: position 698,112 of record KK351082.1, read on the forward strand.
ATATTTACAAGCACTATGAGTTTTCAGAAAACTATATCACGGGGTTGCCTAATAAATGAGTCAGAACAGGCAACTAACAGTTGACCGATTATCACTTGTTACGTATGAGTTTGCTTTAAATGGTAAGTGGCCCACAATTCTAAGCAAACACAACTTTCTTACTTATTCTAGTAGCGAAATGGAAAAAAATTATTACAAAATTAACAGAAGATAACAATCTACGGAAATAAGAACCAATTAAATTCCATGTTGCAATTTGTAGACCTTGGAAACATGGAATAAGAAGAATAGTGAATAAAAAAATAATTGTTAATCGAAAGAAAAAATAAGCAATAAACAATCAACAACCGGGTCTATGCAATACAGGATGTATTCTTAGAATAATAATACAAAAACACATAACAGTAATTTACAATTAATGCAAGCAAATACACTTTAACAGAAACTGACTCCAGAATTGCACGTAAGGAACTTTTTTTTTTTAATTCACTAAAGCTAATAATTTTTAGAAACAAACTTAACCACAAAATATATTGAAAATTTAAGTCTTAACAACTTTTTGAAAGCATTTTATGTAGATCTTTGAAAAAGTAGGAAAAGAAAATAAATTCGAAGGTAGATCTACATTTTTTGTTTTGTTTGAAACAGACATTGATTGTTCAACATTATAACACATTTAATTGCATTATTTTCACGCTACGCGCCTGAATCTTCTACCAAACAATATTTTTCGTTAAATTTTGCTTATTTTATTATTCTTTCTTTAAAGATATATTATTGTGTCATTGAAATACAAGAGAGGCAAACATAACTAAAGTATAGAAACCGGTAAGAGGCTCTGGCTTCTCACAACATGAGAGGCTTATACGATGGAAACATATGCATTATTTGGAAGTAGGAACAAAACTGATACCAACTGCTACCAACATGATATGACTCATATGCATTCAATTTGATAAATTCCAAAAGGAGTTCAAGCAAATACGAGGAATTTAATAATATTGGCGAGGAGAAGAGAAGAGATGTGGCACAATAATAGATCACAAACAATTTAAAGAAAGAAAAAAAAATCATTAAATTTATATTCAACTCAGAGCATGGCGTCGCTTTCGTATTAATAGTAAGGCAGTCAGTTAGCCGAAAATACTTGATTTGTCGCTTTAGGTGGTCATGATAAAAATTTGTGCTAAATTTTTAGAAATTTTCATTTGTTATAAGCCTTCTATGTTTATAAGCGGATAAGATCCGCTGCATTTTTAAGCCTTCCAAGCATCTGAGTACCCCAGACAAACCAAACAATCAACCAATTTCGTATATTTCTGTTCACTATTTTGAATGTTTCCTTACCATTGTAACAGGTTTTGGTCTATAACGAAGTGGCTTTTGAGGGCGAGTTTGATTAATACAGGTTGTGAGGCAATAAAGATCATAGGTATGTTACATATTAGTTTTTGTAAAACTTCTTTCAAGTAAAAATAGAAATTCATCATATTTAATGCATCAGAGCTACTACTTTTGTCTTCCAAATGAATAATCTTATGAGAATTCTTCATCTGTCTGTCTAGCTTATTGAGATGATTTATGGAAATTTGAAAATTTAGGAACTAATGAAGACGGCAACAAGATGTCATGTATCATGACGATATTGTAGCAATACAGACTGAATAGAATAGAAGAACGTTAAAGCACTATCATTAGGTACCCGTAATGAGGTCTTTTTATTACCAATACAACTATTCCATTGTGAGCCTACCATCTTTCTTTCCAGTTTAACACTTATGAGTTGTGCTAAAATCTTCAGTCACTCATTTCCTCGGCGATTATTCCCAGACTATCAACTCATTCGCATCCTTTCAGACCAACTTGATCATCTAATTCTTCACTTCTCTTCTCTTTTTAATTAATTTAATTTTTTTCTATCATTTCCTATCATCTGCCCGCCCAGTCTTACATTTTACAAATAAGTTTAATACTTGCCTTATCACTCTCACGCTTTATTCGCTGGCCTAACCCTATTCTGATCTTCTTCACATCTTTTCTATACCTATAGCCTTTTCTTAGTCTGCCAAGCTTCCTAAGCTTCCCAGTCAGGTTTTAAGAAGCAAAAATTTAAGACTCAGTCTGACGCTACAGGTAAAGTTCGAGCTCTTAATTCAAGATATGGAAAACAATTAAGAATGTATTACGTTTTGAGATGATTTTTTGACATCCATTTCGCTACACCAATAGATAAAAATTTTGAAACGTTTAGTTCATTATAGCGGGAAATTTTGGAGACTAATATTAAATTGTTGATAAATAAATAAAACAAAGTTAAACTTAATATCTCCTATAGATCATAACTTGCGATCATTATCAACGTTCCATAGATCATAACGTGCGATTAAGAGCGTATCGTGAGCAACAATATATCGTATACACAGACACAGAAAGAGTAGTAAATAGACTCAGAATCTTACGCTGATTCAAGAATGCATGTAATGCAATATAAAGTTGTCTCTATTATATATCTACGAATATTATAAGTAGAAGAAATTCGGTGACCTATATAACATTTTAATTAATGGAATAATCGCTCCACCCTTTCTAAATTTAACCTAAGAGTAAAAATTTGAAATAGAATTAAATAAGCTAAACTAAGTTAGAAAACATTCCTGGGTCTATATCGACTACGAAAAATACATATTTTTTTGCAATATCTAGGTACGGCATGTTAATTGCTCAGCCTAATCTACTTCCTGGAGTAAATACGAAAAATTTAATTCTATCTATTATTGAAAAGATAATACACTCAAAAGCATGCACACTATCGCAGTAACAGCAGACAATGTACCGTGAAATGTTTAACAAAACTGCATAAATAAATGAAAAAGAAAAATACAACAGAAAAACTTAAAATGCGTAGCGTGGGGAATTTTTGCCATTTTTTGCCAAACGTAAGTATACACAAGACATGCAGATATACATATGTGAGCATAAAATTGTACGGCTTGTGATCTTGTCTGCACAAAAAAGACACCAACCAACTCCACTAATGAACGCATACTCTTCATATAGCTAGAAGCAAAAAGTTGGCAAAGAGCGGAAGATTATATTATAAATAAAAGAACAAGAATTAATGAAATTAAAGAATATTTACAACGCTACGTTTCTTTTTTTTACTTTTTTAAATTCTTTTCTTTGAAATCATAGGAAAAGGAGCTTAAAGCAATAAAGTAATGGGAACACGAGAGACAGAGAGATTATGTACGACTTACTACAATCTATGTATGATAGCTATTGCTAAAATTTATATATCTAATCTATGTGGAAAATTAGAACTAAGAAAGTTTTTAGGTCACTTTAACAGTTAATGCACGATTTGATGACCTCGAATTAAGTAAAAGTGGCATTCAACATAGTCTAATGTACGATGCCCAGAGCACGTATATTCTTATCCCTAAGTTGACTAAAGTCACCGTTACGAATTGTATAGAAAGCCTTCGGGTAATGATGACCTGCAGTGGCTTATAAATTCAATGACCTATATATCAAAATTAAAAGTACATTACATTAAACAGAAGAAGGACTAATGCTAACGTAAGCATTTATGGCAGATTTCATTCTAAAACATTTTCAAATAACTTAATAATTCGTAACTTAGGGGAGCAGAAATTGCATGAAGGTGCCATACTACTTTTGAGTGGTGTACAAAGACGTCTTTAACTGACATTCTTTTTTAGAGGCAAAATCGTTGAGGTTAAAAACTGATAGACGAGTAGATTTACTTTCAATCCTCATCCTTCGGCGTCAATCTGAAAAATGTTCTTAAAAACTAATAGATTATAGACTAATGCTTGACCGAAAGATTATCTCGAATAAAATAACGAATAGTATCAGTGTGTTATGAATATTCAAAATAAACAAGTAAGAAAGTTATGTTCGGTTGTGTCGAATCTTTTATACCCACCATCCCTATCTTAAAAAGGGTTAAAAAATAGATTGTCATAGGTTGGCGTCGCAATGAAAGAACTTTTAATGTTTCTGCCAAATTTGATGACCATATCTCCATTTTTGCGGCCAGGAGAAGGTTTACTACAGACATTAGATAGTTAGCCAGACTTTACGGGGCTTCTGAAGAATTCTTCTTAATAGACATTACACAGACGGATAGACGGACATGCTTAAATCGATTCTAAATTTGATGCTGGTCAAGAATGTATATAATTTGTGGGCTCTCCAAAGTTTGCCTTTGGTAGTTACAAACCAAAAGAGAAATTGAAACATACCCTTCACCTTCGGTGGTGGGTATAAAAACCATATTCGCCCGTAGGGAAATTCAAAATACAAAATTTTTATAAATTTTATGGGCGTATCAGTTAGATAATTAACACCGTATTTACACTGAAATTTTAGATAGAGAAAAGTTCTAAACCAATATCGATTGTACATTACAACTTAGTTGCTGTAAAAACCTTCGTTGACGGAGGACACCGACTTACTTGGTCACAAATGAAGAGCAGTAAGTTAGGTTTGAATTTCCTATCTGAATGTTTCCAGTTTTCTGCGTTTCCGTAAAGAACAATTTCTTTTATTGCGGTGCAGTGAAGTAATTAAAGATCATTCAAAAACTTCTCATTCTAAAAATGAAAAACTGTGATTTAATCAAAAAGAAGATATAAATTCTTCAGTATATGCTCGCTTAAGTTAATTGCATTTATTACTGAATATCAGTTTGATTTCTGTTGATTTTCTAAGTCCTCCATCTACAGCTATGCAGGAGAAGGTGACTTTTCAGGTTTCGTGGTCTACGTACATGCGAATTGCGAATTTTCACAGAATCTTTTGTGAAAATTTACTCCAATTCACTTAAAATGTGTACTGTGACATCCAGTGAATCTAATTTGAGCAAAAAAATTTTAATAAACTGTTCACAAAAGATCGAAGTGCTGTTTACACCGCTACTTTCTTTCTTATGTCGACTTTTCTTATTGCTTTTCTTCTTTTCCTCTTTATCCCATTCTTATACTTTTTATACCTTTCTTATAGTGACCCCGATGCTTCTTTGCAGAGTTATGTTCTTCTTCCTGCTTATGGCCGCTCATTACCATATTTCTTGTGATGACCGCCCTTGTGCAGTAAAATCTCATTTGGTCTTAAATTTTGGGCAATAACATCATCTGCATAAACCGCTATAATGGCTAAACGTATTGGAATGGAAATATTCAGTAAAGTAATTGAACCAGCAAGCTTCGCACATACAGATAACTATAGCTTCGGTAAATCCTCTTTTAAAGCAGGATAGTCACCAACGATGGCAAAACAACAATTCCAATGCGTCGATATGGTGCTTTAAATATTCACAGAATCGTGGAAGCATAATGCTTATTAGTTTACGCAAAGTTTTGGGGCAATGAAGAAAATTTTTCTAAGTTTTGAGGCAATGCTCTGAAGTTTTGCTTAAACTTAACTGTATCAAAGAATATTACTTTGTTTAATTTGTTTTCTTACAGCTGTCCTTGAATAAGCCGGTTCAACCTGGCAAACATTTTAGATAAACATAAGCTACGAATTTTATTCAGGACATATGACAATCGTTTTCAACAAAGAATTGTAATTATTAAATCAGGTTTTATTTGAATTTTTCGTAACCCCGAAAGTAATATACAGATGAACGAACGTCGATGTACCTGGCCAGATTTTCAACATTCTAAGGTGTTTCAGGTGAAAGATCAAATCTAATATAACTTCATATTAGTGCAGTACATATAAAAATAAACTTAAATACTTTGGCTTTATAGAAATCTCATTAAGAGTTAATCAATAAATAAATAAAAGATAAAAGAATTCCTAAATACATTTTTCAAGTACAAGCTTACGAAAACAGTTGATTTTTTTAACTAAAAATGTTCTTATTACTGTTGCTGTTGTTGATCTTTTTTTTTTTTATATATACGTAAAACAGACAAAACTGCAGTCTACGAAACACGAAAAGTGTTACAAGTTCACTTAACTTAAGGGGTTATCTAAACATTCTTTTTCTCTCATGTTTAACAAAATGTTAATCGTTCCATTTGCAACATCCAGAAAGTGTACAAATTCTTAGTTACTAAGGCAAAATTCCAAACAAGGGAAATAATTTCTTCTTACTCATACGTAAGAAGTTGTTTGTCAGCAAAATTTGCTGCATTCTATGATTAGTATGTTTAGTAACTGTTTACAAACATAAAATACATAAATAAAACATAATAATAAAGAAAAAAAATTAATCTGAGAGAATGGCTATCGTATAGAAAAACTCGTTATGAAAGCCGGCTTTTCGTTTTGGTTACGCATACTTGTGCATCGTTTATGTTTGTGTAAGAATGCTCCAAATATTACTATAATAAAAATTTAGTGCTATATTTATTGTTTTTCCAGGATAAACAACAAGATCACTATCGTTCATTATAATGATAAAGAAAAATCAAACTCATTTGAACTTACGTGCTTGTATAGAATGACAGTTATCCAGATCAGAAGTTTGGAAAATTAATTTTAAGAAAAAAAAATTTTATTGCATTCACAACTCTCCCATGCTTAAGAAATCCAAGCATTCATATACACATGTCCATGTAAATATGAATGAAGAAAACAGAGAGCTTAATAAAAACATCTTTTAATTGTTTTTCGTTTCGCCGATCTTGTAACCTCCTTCGGCTAAAAAAAAACTCGTGGCATTACGGCAAGAAATCTAAGCTTTTAATTAAAATAATTGACAAATTGAATAATAACTGACTTGATGAAAAACAAAAACATTTATTTTCTAATTTCTAATATATACCGAAATACACAAACATTTAAAAGCTTTTAAAAGTAATCGCACTTATAATTAATTTTACGAAACTTTATTCCTGCTTATTAGAATTATGAAAATCCGCAACTACCGCCAAACAGACAAAAACATTGAGACAGCTGTTAAGCAAAACGAGTTTACCAGAAATAATGTTGAAGCACGATAACTCTAGAATAGTTACGAGAATTTTTATTTCAATCCCATTTGTTTTTAGTAAAATTTTTTTGTTTTCATTTAATGTGCATGTTCTCTCCCATTTCATTTTAAACTATTGCAAAGAAGAGATTGTTAACCTCCCTAAGTTGAAGAGATAGATTAAATAATGAGCATGAGAGACTTGCTATTCTGTCAGTTGTTGAGATATTTTTTACTTAGAAGAAGTGAACAAATTATGAAAAATTTTCTTTTCTTTTTATTAATATTAGTGAAGTAATAAAAAATAACAAAGGGAAAACATCTGCTAAAACAAAACATTAAAATGTGTAGATAAATTATAAAACGAAAAGAAAACTTTAAAACAGACAACAGTGTCGATTTCACAAAACACCCAAAGAACACAGAAAAAAAAAACAGGCGTAGAAAACTTCTGAGGACAACTAACAACAAAAAAAAAATCGCCGACGCGTTTTCTTCTGACTACCAACACCTAGTTTAGGCACAGCCTGCTGTGATTTAATTGAAAATAATGGAAAATTTACCTACAAGTTTCGCAAAATTTGGATTAAATGCGGAGACTTCATCGTCAGCGGCCTGTTCCAGAGAGACACAGCCATTAAACTGCATGAGTAGTGGAACGGCAGGTACAATGACTACTTCGTCTTCGTCAAACAATAGTCCGATTTTGGCATCAGCTCATACCACGTCATGGTTGGCCGCTTTGCATGCACATCATAATAATAATAACAATGAGTCAGAAAAGTCTACGATCAGCATTTCGCCGTCGCCTTGGCCATGTCTGAGCTGTGACAGTCAGAAGTTTATGGGTAATCGTGTAAATCTAATTGAAGAAGACGAGGGAGGAGGAGGGGGAGGTCAAGAAAAAGTAAGTATGAAAAGATTACTTAAGGTAGAGTGTTATATGACCCTACTGAGTCTTGTTCATAGTATGCTCTGGCCTCAAATGGTGCTATTGCTGTTGCTACTTCTGCCTCTAAATCTTCACACCTAGATTTAGCCACATCCACAGAGACTGATTTTGACGCTTATGATTTATGCGGAGCAGTTTCTCTGACTCCTCCTATAATGGAAGAGCCATTTGGAGCATCCGCAGTAGCCGCATCCGGTGGTCTCTCTAATCGTACTTCTTTAAATAATTCCACCGAGAATCTCAGTTACGTCAGTGACAATTTTTATGGTGACGACGTTATCATTTTGGGTGAAGATGGTGATGCAGAAGCAGATGAGTTGTCTTTGAATTCCGATGATTGCATTTACGCTTACCGTGGGGAAGGAGCTGACTTTGATATCTCTCTTCAACCATTAGCGGGTATGGGGGGCGGCTTTGGCGGATTAAATTCCAATAACTGTGGAGACGAGGAGACTGATTTTTTAGAAATGGATTTTGAGCCAGATCCTCTATCCGAATTAGAATATAATAATCAAATTGCTTCTCTCACGACGACAACAAATTTAAATACAAATCTTACGAATTTAATGCAAAGAAATTCGTGCCATCTATCATCACCTAGCGCTCAACGACATCAATTATTTTCGTCTCCCATCGACGATTTGCCGCCACCACCTAAAGCTTTACAAGCCCAATCAATGTTAGGTAAAAACTTTGCACGCGTTACTTTACATTTGGATCAAATACAAAGAGATTACAATGAAGAACCACTAATGAATGATTCTAGAGAGCGTTTGAATTCGGCCTTAGATACGCATAGTGTGGAAAAAGAGTTCGCTCAAGTCTCCAGCCAAGAACAACTGAAAAGTGCGGCTCACTCTTTGCCTAACACTTTACACCAACATTTTGCAAATCGGAGTGTATCCGAATCAGCGGTGGTCAATTCCAATACGGCGTGTTTGTTAGCTCCTCCCCTAAACTCATTGACACAGAAATCTCCTTCCAAGGTAACCGGAGCTAAACCGAAACGTTTGTCTACCTTTTCGTCCACTTCTTCAACATCTTCCAAAAATTCTTCCAAGTCCAGGAATTCTTTGCGGTCAGCATTTCATCCTACCACTATCTGCAGCAGTTCTAGTTTTGATGAGCGTAGTGTTAGCTGCTCAGAGTTTCGCACTGAGCGTGATCTTAATACCACAAACGCTTTACCTAGTGCACCCCACACAGCACCATCCACCGCGGCTGTATTAACTGCTCCCGAATTCAATTCGTTAACAGAGGATGCTTGTTTAGATTGTTTGGAGAAGGAGTTCCTGGCTAACACTATAGGCAAAGCTTTGGACTCACAAGACTGTTCCAAGTGTCGGAAACGTTTGGGTAGCTTGGTTTTATACAATCGCTCTGAACACTCAGAATTTAGACGAAGTGCAAGCCCGACCTCAACATTCTTTCTTAGCGATCAAGCATCAACAACTTGTCGTCTATTTTCTTGTGAATTTCTTCATACCCAGGCACGTAAAAGACAGGAATGGGATTCGTATGTAAATGAAAAATCTGGAAATCAAAAACATGAAGGTAAAATAGACAAGGATGGTGGGCGTAAGGAAACAATGGACGATACGAATCAAAATCTTAAGTGCTTTGATAGCAATAAAGATTTCAGGGTAAGTAAATCAAATGGAATGAAAGGAAACAAATTTTAAAATTATTATTTTTTAAGCTTTTAAAAACAATTAAACCCGCAGAAATTGTCTGCACAACTATACCAACAGTAAACTTAAATGAAGCCATTCTAATGCAGGCTTTAGTAAGTGAATATTTAAGAACTTGCTCAGCATTTTTTATGCTTATTTTTAATTCTGTCTTTTACGCTCTCAAGGATAAATTGCATGTTTCCTATAACAAGGAGTTAGTACAGCATACATTTAAAAAATTATATACTCAACATTTCAATAACAGTTCCTCACGCACAGCACCGTTATTAGAAACATCAACATCAGCGCCATTAACCTCACCTACGGAATATCGCGATTTACTACATTTTCTTCTAGCTGCATCAAAAAGTAGAGGCAATTACAGGAAGTTAAAGAAAATCATTGAAAAAATAAGTAAACAAAAAATTATCGTACAGTTTAAGAAGGTAAGACAGGGCAAAAAATATTAAATAATGAAATGATAGTATTTTATTGTTTGGGATTTGTCAGGATTCTGCTATAACTGAAATGGAAACAATTCAAGTAAACGTTACCGATGTATTACATTATTGGTCTCTCTACAAAAATTTGGATAAATTAAAACAATTGGATCAGCGTTTCTTAAATAATAACGTCTTAGGTAAGTATTATAAATAATTTCATTTACATTTCGTTGCTATATCCTCCAGCAGGAGACGGCATATGCTAGATCGGTTTATTCATTTGAATATCGAGAAAGATAAACCAATATAAATTGATTAACGTAATATCATGCATCGATTTAGTTATATCTGTTTAACTATCCACCCGCTTGCCCTCAAATACACAAAGTATGATAGAAAACTTGAACTTATTCTTGGACGGTACTCGTAAATTTTGTGTTTATCATAGGAATACTAAGACTTTACAAACTTTCCAGTCAGTTGTTCTTTCGTACTTTTTTTTCGTTTCTATATTATTTATATATTGTCGTCTCTGAGTTCTTATGAAATTTATGAAGGCTACAAACTAGAAGTTTCGATTGGCTTCAAAATCTGATTAAATTTAGCAAGTCTTTCTGTTAGAATTCTGAAAACTTGAAAGATATTAGTATTGACCGTTTGTCCTACAGCGGGCAATCTAACAACCGCCAAAGGAGGCGACGGGAACTGTTGTAGTTCCCGATACGCCGCCATGGGCATAACTAACGCCCGTTGATGGGGATGCTTCTGTGCCATACATTGTATGCATCATATGAATGCTCATAGGAGGTGAAACGCTGTATATTTGAGCACGAGGATGATGCACTTGATGATAACTCGGTGCTGCTGCTTATTCGCGGTTGGGACGTGATCAGTTACAGTAACGGGCATCATAGGAACAGAAGTTGACGTTGTAGCTAAAGATTTTATGCTTTGCACCTTATTTATGGACTCGGATGCAGCGTTTGAATTATTGGATGTACTTCGCATCGCATTTTTATGCTTGTTAATCGGTGACCCCGTGAGACCATTTGCGTAGGACTATCAACACCGCTAGATGGCTTTTGAGGTGGACTGTTACTCTCTGCTGGTTCTTTTGGATTGCTCCGATACAAATCTAAAACTTTATGACATATGTCTTCTAAGATATCCATTACGGCATCTTGAATAAACGTATCCGAACGAACGAAACGAAACGTATCGAACATGTTGTGGTTGGCGGCCAACCCAATCTGTAACAGTAAATTTACTTAGCTAAATTGATATATCGTAAATTTGTATAGATAGCAAACCCACATCAATAAAAATTATTGAGCGCAATACCCCTTCAAAAATATGGAGACAAATATGCTAATAACTATTGTATTCTTTTCAAATTAAATCTACTATTTTGTTAATTAATAATCGCAACAATCTAAGTATAAATGACTTTCATGTATCTTTCGCGCTCTATTAGTTCAAGTCATTCAAATATGAGCACACTGATGGTATAATATATTTTAAACTGCCTGAAAATCAAATTGTTTTGTATCCGAAAAATTCGAAACTTTCACATAAGTGATTTCTCAGTCCTGGAATTGCACACGTATGTTGCGTTTAATAGATACTTTTAAAATATTTTTTTTTTTTTTTTAATAAAATAAATAAAATGAAGGATGGACACATCGGGGGATTGAATACGTACTGATTACATACCGATTTCAATTCTCTCTTAATGTTTAATTTTTGTTCTCTACATTTTAGGAAAAATTGCAAACATCATAAGACAAGCAAATCAACGTTGTACCGCCCGCAGACCTTTGCCCGAATTCATTTCAATACCGCAGTATTATCCCAGTGGAATTTTAACATTAACGAGAGCATGTTGAGAATGTATTCTGTAAGTACATCTTTCGAATCAACTGTTGACGAGAGGATCATTATTATTATTATAACCAGCTGAATAATTTTAGAAGAAAGCAGCAAAAATTTTTATAGCACAATAAAATCATAACTTTTTTTCATTTTATTTATAAATGTATACATTATTGTAACATCTCCTTACTTGAAAAATTCATTACGTAAAACTATAAAATAATATACTTATATGAATGCTTATCACCAATTATTTAGAGAAACATTAAAAACGTAATCTAAGTAGTTGTACGCTTTAAATGGTAAAAAATAACAACAAAAAACACTTTAATATTATCGTGTTTGTTAAAATAAATGTTTGTAAAAGACTTGACAAAATCAAGAAAATAATGGCATAACATATAGAAAATCAGGTTTTGAAAATTTGAATGGAATTGTGTTTTAAAATGATCTCAAATGGCAACTTCAGCCACATAACCATTCCACACAATATAGTGTTAATTGAAACAACAATAATCTTGAAAGATAACTTTGGGTAAGGAATCTGAATATGTAGATGGAAAAAGGTTAACTCTAACTTTCTGTTAGATGCAAGAGCTTCACAAACTCATTGTAACACACATCGATCAAGAATGAAATTCTCAAAATAGTAACAATAAATTGTAATTTATGTATGTATATATTTTGATTTTGAAAATGGATATTTACTCCAATAAACAGTAGTAACAGCTACAAACTCGGCGCATTATTTAGCAAACATGGACGCAAATGCTGCCTTTAAAAAGAGAGTTTTTCAAATTTATATATTACGGCAACTGAAAAATCCACGAAGACAAGTTCTGAACTGAAATATAAAACGTTTATTCAATTCAATGTGACATATTTCATTGCGCTTCTTTGATATTATATGATGGATAGATGAAGAGCCCATGACTTGGAAAGTCAGGTTATATCTGATTTGTATAATCTAAACTTCAACGCGTACGTTTTGTATCTTCCTCAATTTATCCATTGAAAAAATCCTTATCTGGACCGCTGAGACAGAAAATATTTTCTTTTCTTCCAAACATTTAATTTCAATTTATTTTTGAATATTCTTTTGTTAAAATCTGATTGAATGCAGAAATAACTATTTGAAGCGACTAATGCCAAAAAGATGGAAATCATTCAGACGTATATGGTCAAGTTCAAGTGAACTTCTTTGCAACGATTACAACTCGACTTCCTTTGTCTTAAATCTTCTCTTTATAAAGACTCATGCAATACCTTCAATTTTGTTAGTCATAGTATATTATTTTTTATTTGAAACCTGCAAAGATGAGACTAGTTCAACATGCATTTCACTCGCGCTTTTATAGATGATGGCAAACGAAACTCTTAATGAGCTAATGTTTCAACGCATTGCTGTCCAGGAAACGTTATTGATCAATTCTCTTTTCGTTAAGGAAATTATATTTGGCAGAAAATGGAGCAAAATATTAGTTAACAATAAAAAATCCTTTCAATAAAATCTTTGCTCTATTTATCCATATTTCTAATATACTGCGAATAACGAGCCAACATGCGCACGAATGTTGCGCTAAATGTAAGGAAAATTAAAAAAAAAATACTGTTAAGTGAGACGAAGAAATTATAACGTTAGCGCAAACAGGTAAACGGGCATACTTTAAATATGGCTTGTGACTTAGGAACTTTACTTTTATGTTTCTTGTCGAATTGGATATTAATTTTGCAATCATTCTTTTTCTATGACCATCCATGCATTTGAGTTACTAGAGATGCATATCAAGGTACGCTTTGTCTCGAAAAAAGCTCAACTCGTCATTTTCTTTCCTAAGAAATTTTTTTTTAAAACTAACATTTATTTATCATAATTCATATAAAAGAAATACAAGATAACAAATAGAACAATACAGAGTATTTAATTCTCTGCATGTTCCCTAATTTGATAGATAACGTTTTAAGATGTAAGCTTTATCTCATTATATCAATATAATCCATAACGTCGAATAATCGATTTCGTCCGATTTTTACATGCCTGCGGAATATGATATAGGAATTTTGACTCTTTACTTTAACGTTTATTATGAATCTTTTGCGAGGTGGCTAAACGTATGTGATGTGATAGGATCAACTTAATTCGAGCTTAGCTTAACATAAAGAAGCTTTTACGAGTGGTCGAATATTTCGTTAAAAATTGTCTTTGTAGTAAAAGACAAGTTTTCGGAAAATTATTTTACAATTAGATTTAATAATCGTCGGTGATACGATTCTGTCTGGATATCTACTTGAGAAACCTTCATATTCCACAAAACATAGCATCAATGTGAAGTAGGATAAGATGCATAAAAAAGTATCAAAGCAAATGCACGTTTCACAATAATTGTTTTAATAACGCTGGCGCCCACTACCTGTTACGTAGGTATTAGGTGGTGGTGGTGGATAACTTACTCCAGGTGGGGGCGGTGGGGGCGCAAGAGTGGAGGTACCTGGCAGAGACGCGATTGTATTGCTATAACGTGGCGGTCCATAAGACGGCGGTGCTCCATACGGTGCCAAAGGAGGCGGTGGCAAGGGAGGCGGAACTGTAGTAGCTCCCGATACGCCACCATGGGAATAACTAACGCCCGTTGGTGGGGGTGCTCCCGTGCCATACATTGAATGCATCATATGACTGCTCATAGGAGGCGGAGCGCTATATATTTGAGTGTGAGAATGATGCACATGATGGTAACCTGGTGCCGCTGCTGTATTCGCGGTTGGGACGTGATCAGTTGCAGTAACGGGCATCATAGGAACAGAAGTTGACGTTGTAGCTAAAGATTTTATGCTCTGCACATTATTTATGGACTCGGATGCGGTGTTTGAACTATTGGATGTACTTGGTATCGCATTTTTATGCTTGTTAATCGGCGACCCCGTATGACTACTTGTGCTCGAATTCTTTAAAGGCGTAGGACTATCAGCACGGCTAGGTGGTTTTTGAGGTGGACTGTTACTCTCTGCTGGTTCTTTTGGGTTGCTCTGATACAAATCTAAAACTTGATGACATATATCTTCTAAGATATCCATCGTGACATCTTGAACAAACATATCCCACCATCGAACATGTTGCGGTTGGCGGCCAACCCAATCTGTAACAGTAAATTTACTTAATTTACTAGCTAAATGTATTAGCGCTACCGCAATAATTTCTGGTTCCCATTGCAAACAAACTACTGTACTCAGTGAATCATTTACAAAATTCCAAGCCATTTGTACCATTTTCTGCAATCTTTGTTGATCGCCTCTAAAACATTTCGCATATTTTAAGAGAAATGTATATGGATGTTCGACTTGTAAATCAAATTTAATAGTTTGCAAAAGTATCCGTTCCAACGTGACCACCTCCTTTAAGAGAAAATAAACCTTTCTAAATCAGCTCAATAAATATAGTGTAAAACATACCTCTTTAGGTTCTTTGCCAAAGGAATAGAAATGATTGTCGGATAGCAACTGACGTGCTGTCATTATTATGTCACGACATTTTTTTGGTGTTTCTTCCACTTTTCCAGCCAATAATAGACAACAGCAAGCTGTTACGTACCGCGGAAAACTTTTAAAAGAGTGATACATATAAAAACGATGAAAATACACCACTCCCGTTGCCATGGTGTTATGTCCTAAACCCATTTGTGTACCACAAGTCATTATAAAACGTGCACCCTCTCGACGGTATCGCCTTTCCGTTTCCAACGGTATACCGTCTCTGACAGAGGGAGTATCACGCAAATCCTTCTTATCAAAATACCAACACGGCATTATAGTTGTTATCGACAATGTAAGAATTTTTATAACCTTTGAAAATGGTGTTTAAATATCACAGCTTTTTTATTTTCTTTTATTTGGTTTATTGTTCGCAGCTGTCTTGTCACTGCCGATCGTTCTGTTAACTTTTAGCTGTAGATTATTTTTAATTTTATTTATATATCTACTTTTTTTTGAATAATGCAAACGTAGTTTTATCCTCATAAAAAATCAACAAAAATATATCATGAGGACAATGAGCGCGGAACAAATGTTATTATTTCTCTTTAACGAAAAGTTTCTACATTAAGCGCACGAACTTAGCAACACAGAAGATTAATTAATAACACTGCGATGAAGAACAACTGAAATCAATAAACGAAAGAAATAACGAAGTTATATATTCATACATTAATTTTGCCTTTTATATGAGCAGTTACATAAACGCAATTGCTGTGTTTATTTTTTTAGACAACTTATTTATATCCATCTTTTAGAAAACATTTTGCGATTTAATCTGGCGATTTTATTAACATAACCGAAGAAGTCGCCGAGTCTATCTGTACAGCACCCAACTTGAAAAAATTGCTAACAAACAAAAAAATATTTTTATTAACAGTAAATAAAATTAAGAAAAATTATCCAACAAGTAATGGTAAAGATCTATCTGCTCTTTAACCACAGCAAACAAACGTGTTTAGAACGATTTGTTCCGTTAAGAGACTTTTAAGTAGTATACGAAATGACTATAAAGTTGGCTTTGAAAGGTAAGGAAACGTTCAATCAATTTTGTTGTTTTGTGTGGAGCACACGCACGTATTCAATGAATGTGTGCGACGAAAAGTAAGATAGAATCTCTTTTCAACATATTGTTTGGACCTTGCTATTATTGTATTGTCTATTAATTCATTCCCTAGTCTACTTAAGTCTATATAAAGCTTTATGCAAAAGTATTTGCTTTTTAGCTAAATTCTTTCTGTTTCCTCAGGGACAGTAACATATTTTTATGTGCAATACGACGCCAATGTCTTGCACGACTGGATTCAAACTGCATGCTAAACACATATTAGAAAAAATAAGCAGAATAATTTGGTCTTACGCTCTTTGCAAACCCATTGCAACCCGAAGATTGTAACTTGCAAACATTTGTTCTCTTCGCTTCACTTTACAGAATTTTGAAGTAAATGCAGAATTTGAAACCATGTTCGTTCGAATTGTGCACTTGTGCATAGGTAATATATAATTATTTTAAAATCATTACCAGTTCTAAAGTTTATAATTGTTCTTATGATGCTTGAATTTGGTGATGATTTGCTGGTGATTAAGAAATAGCGGCTATTTGCATTTTTTTCTTTTTAGAAAATATTACTCAAAGTTCTGTCATAGTATCGATTAAATTGAATCTAACGGAAATTTGGTTTACTCATTTTCAAGCTCAAATTAAAGTATAAAAGCAAAGTTGGATGAAAATTGAGGAAGTTACGATAATGCCGAAGCATGTGGTTTTGAGCAAAAAGTCGTTTGAAGTTTCATTTTTGGTTTTACTTCTAACCCACTAGTTTACAGACTTTGAGCAGAATGCTTTACATTTTTTTTTTCAATTGTTTTTCGTATCTATCAAGTTAACCAATGCACTCAAA
Source organism: Glossina brevipalpis (assembly GCA_000671755.1). NCBI lineage: Eukaryota > Metazoa > Arthropoda > Insecta > Diptera > Glossinidae > Glossina > Glossina brevipalpis. Next base: position 715,427 of record KK351082.1, read on the forward strand.
ATACTGCATGGTTTTACTTGCGAACCAATCTGGTTGATTGATATCTAGTTATGTAATTGACTTATCTGTTTTGAACAGTTCATAAAACTAAATGGATTCACGAAAGCTAGAATCGCACAAATATTTCTTTAAGTGTGAGCATGTCAACAAATCGATCGGCACCAATATGGAATAATTATTTGCTTCGCAATTACTAACAGTGAATGTTTATTTAAAAAAACTTACAAGATATCTTATTTAAATTATCGGTCTTTGTCAACTATTATATCCTACCTTTCTGGCAGTGTAAAAAAATATCGCGACGAACGGGCAACTGGCTTTATGGATCTGCCTAAGAGTGGAGATACAATAACTTTCCGATTGAAATAAGGGGCAAAAATGTGGTAAGCGTAAAGAAAAGTTTAACTGAGTTATTAGTTTTTACGTCAATAAGCTCATCAACTGCCTAACTTGGGTTTGTTTATATAGAAAACTGCTACAGCGTATGCGCCAAATATCAGATTTCTTTTTCATTTGGTGAGACATTAACAATTTGAAAATTAAAGGTTTCGTTAATACGAACAACATATGAATCTGTGATCACAAAATTAATTTTTATTTCTGCGTACAAAAGTCAATTTCTATCTCAAGCTTTCCCTACCATTTTTTGTGCGCATATAAATCAATTTTTGTCTCCAGTTCAATCTTTTTCCAATACCGTTTGAGGAAGAATATTAAACAATATATAAAGCTCAAGATACACAGTAGAAATACAAAGTGCGAAAGCAAAACAATTAGCATAAATTATGTAAATAAATTATTATAATAATAGCGACGAGGTGGACCCTATCAATAATAATTTGTTAAATATTTTATTTAGATTATAAACAAAAGTAATTTATATAAAGGGAATTCTGCCATAAATAATTTTTTACACCCTAAATAATTATTTATTAAACATAATATATATGAGTTTTGCATTTGAAATAAAAATTGTGTCAAGAATTTTCTGCAGAGCATAAGTGATCAAAGAAAAGGACAGCTATACAATACAAAATTATGATTATATTTATTTAAAAAATTTACAACAAACAGCTGTTATACGAAAACCAATAATGGCTTAAAGCAGAAAAAATAAATAAGAAGGAATTCATATCTCTTATTGTATTTTGTATAGAAAGAGAGCAAGAGTGTTTATATATAAAAGACAGCTGTTTAATTAACATCAAGATATTCTATATATTATACAAGAGAGGGGAGCGAGAAGAATAATGGAGAAAGTGTGCGAAAGAAAGAGAGTCACAAAACTGGATTTTCAAGTATTTATGTGTGTTTGTACATATTTGTGTGTATGTGATTCTTTTCATTCAACGCAGTGGTTTGTTGGTTTGCATTAAAATAAATTATTATTGAGTTGTTTTTAGTCTTTAGTGTTGTTATTATTGATGCTCGGTCTGTGTAAACGAATAGATACAAAAGCGGAAATTAAACATTATTTACTAATAAAGAATTAAATTTTTTTAAAAAAAGAGCAGAGCATAAAATAATACGAAAGCACAAGGCAAAAGTTAAGAAACTGCCAGTAATAAATAAAAGAAAAATATAAAATAGATACAATAATCTTTATTATGATTATTCTTTAGTAGAAAGAAGCGAAACGAATGCTCAGTTACAGTTGTGTTATACAATTACTTGTAAAACATTTTTTTTGAAAGAATCTCCTTAAAAAAGTTAAGAAAACTTGTAGTGAATATTAAAAAAGAACGCAAAAAATAAGAAAATATTTATTTTATATAACGGTACAATTGGAAAAGTCACGAGTGTGACTGTTTATTGTATAATAATCGTGAGTGAATCCATAAAGAAAAAGAAAAAATTTATCGATTGTGTCTGAGTATAAAAAGTGTTTAGCATTTCATCTTTTTCGCCTCAAATTATAAATGAGCGTCTAAAAGCGAGACATATAGAAAAATATTTACAATTAATTATATTTAGAAACTAGAAAACTTAAACAATAACATAAGAAATATTCTAATTGCGGGGGAAAAAAACATTTGCAGGAAGTATAGTTTTTTATTTTTTCAAAAGAAAAAAAGAAATGGTACAAAAATTTCAATCCCCTGTAAGGGTTTATAAATATCCCTTCGAACTCGTTATGAAGGTAAGTCGGCTTTGTATACATATTTTATTAAAGTAATGGGTTTATCTCTTCGTACGTGTGTACATGCATATGCTCTGCAATAAACAGTATTCGAATATAAATGAAGCGTCATTTAGAAGTTAAGATAGCGAAGATTACTTGCAAACGCAAAATGTCGTTAGGATTTTGACATTTTTTTTTTGTTTTGGTTTAACACAGTTAGGTATTTAATAAAAGAATTCTAGCATATCACTCAAATTAACTATAATTAGTTGCTCTGTTGTTGCTTTGTTACTATACTTTTCTTATTGTATTTTACCACCACTTGGCTTGCAAGTTTATAAGAGCTCATTAATAAAATACGAAAATATTTTTAATTAACGTTAGCACGCCAAAAAAAAAAAAATAAACTCGGCATTTAGGATCTATAAATTATGCACCTATTTCGAAATAATTATTATAGTGCATAAATGAAAGGAAATGACGGACGAGACTTTCTGCAATTTATGACATCTTACTAGGAAACTTTTTTTTTACATAAACATAAAAAAAAATGATTAAAAAATTATTAAATTATTTCGTTTGAAAAAAAAAGATTTCTGTTTTCGCGAAGGTGACAATATATGTATAAAGATTTTATCTTATGAATGGAAATCTATTGATATCAACCGGCTTGCTAATTTCTACGCTTTATAGTCATACAAACTTTAAGTGAACATGTATATGGTTATAAACGTTATGAATGTAACTCACGACAAAGGTTTTAAAGAAATTTAAGGTTCTAATTATACTCTTGTCATATAAGAGAAATAAAAGCTTTCTGAAAATGCGAGAATAATTGCGGGAGTATCTACTTATACTTTGAGACTGTTCAATTTTGTGGTTTTTTGCATATGACTTGTTAATTATTTTCCAAATGAATTCCACGATCACTGACAATAACATTTGAAATGACGTATCACAACTGCGTTATGCAAACACAATTTTGAGTTAAGTTCCGAGCTGAACACCTTTCATATTAAAATTCAAACGTAGCAGATTGTAAATTCTGACTTCGGACTGACGACAGCAAGCATACTAGAAGTAAGAAAATCTCTCGTTCAATAACTACATAAGTAATCTTTGCTCTGTTTTATTAATTAGTTAAAGATCTTTATCAAAATTAATTTGAAACGTAGAAGTTTAATGAACTCAGGTTCGAATAACTAAATGCTTTGATTAAACTATGCCGTTAATCTATGGTGGCTGATGTTGGAAACTATTTTATGTGATTTCATTATGAAATATTTTCCAGATCGCGACTTTCAATTCCGTTTACATAAAAATTTCTGCTCTTGTTTTGCCTTAGAAATACTTTGAAAGGTTAAAAATTGACTAGCTGGTTGGAAAGAAGGACTTCTTATCCCTTTTATTACACGACCTTCTTCATAGTTCAGCTTTAATTCTAAATAGGCTGGATGCCCTCGAACATTATCTTTTAGTTAATGTCGCAAATAACTCACTTTTCATTACCGTAATCGCCTTTAAAAATCATGGATTGCATAGATTTCGCTATCTTGAGATTAATTCGGTAATTTTCCCTCAATCAGTCAGTGCCGTATTCGGTTATCAAATCTGTTTGTTAACTTAAGTTCCCACAAAACTCTCGGAACAATTGCTTATCCAGTGTTGAAATTAAGCCTTATATCGTAGCAACGACAAAAGCGATAGGCATCTAAACAATATAATATATAAAGTATATGTATTCTTAATTAGTATTTACGAATGCCGATTATATGCGGGAAAGTTTAGTAACAAAAATAAAGTTTTACGACCTTTATAATTGTTTACACAAAAACAAAATGATTATCATCTAATTTTCATAAAATTCTAAGAAATTCTTTGATTGAGGTGTTTACTATATCGCTGCTAGAAAGCAAGAAATTGGGGAAAATTATAGAAAAAGTTCTGCTAGGCCCAAATCCATAACAAAGCAATAGGATAACTTCATCAGATTCCCTCAAGACCGGATCGACGCTTAACAATGCTGAATTGTTTGTCTTTATTGTGTACAATATTCTAGAAGGATCCCTTCTAAGTAAGAAAAATGTAAATATTATGTAAATAATCAGACTTTTTGCCTTAAATTGAAAGATAACACTGTTGTAAACGCTAGATTTTTATTAAGATTAATTTCGTGTTAAAAAGGAATACGGAATAGAAGAATGAATGAACAAATGTCTAACTCGTTTTACAGATTCGTTCATAATTGCAGATATATCGTCGTAGAGTTTCAAATCAATTCAAAGGTCCTTACGGTAAGGAGTGTTTTTAAGCAATTAGAAGAACGTGTAGCCGTTTTTCATCTTTCATAGAACAGCTCTTCATCGATCATAGATGATGAGAGAGAGAGAGAGAGAGAGAGTTGAAAATTCGAATAGTACACAGTTGGTTCTCATCTTTTCCGGCGTCTTGTTCCCTTCCCATGATATAATAAGAATACTTTTAGGCACAAATAGATTACAAAAAGACAAATCTAGCAAAATGAGCTGGAAATCATAACAGTTGTTTATATTAAGATTGCATGACAATTGGCGAAATGGGAAACAAAACTATAATTGCCTACACGGGTGAAAGAAATTTATATAATTTTGTCTTATCAAGAAAGTATAAGCGAAGGACTTTTTTATAATTTATATTAATTTAAAATTCATTCGATGTGTGTACAACATTCTTAAAAAAAAAACGAGTAAAAATCACTGTAGTCTGTCAAGTTCGACCGCTAAATACCCGACACCTCCTTCCCTAATATAATGCATTATGGTGTTGTCCAAAAAATAGACCTTACGTGGTCCAAATTCAGTGCAGTTCATACTCAGGTCAAATTATTGACAATTTTCATCGTTAAATAGAATTTTTTACTTACTTGCTTACATGGGACGGGGTCGAAAAAATAGGCTAACGCAGTTCAGATCTAGTACAATTAATTTTTATGTCAAATTATTTGCATCAAAAATTTCTTAAGTTAAATTATTTACATCAAAAATTTCTTACTTTTCATAAAATAGATTCTAAGGAAAGTTGTTCAAAAAATGGTCCCATCCTATCCAAATTTTTTTGAAATATCTAAAATATATTACGATCTTTATGTTGAACACAAGAATAGATGTTAGATAGATAGAGAAATTTAAATCGATTCAAAAAATTATTTTGGATCAATCCTTACAATAAAAGGTAAGTCTTTCTTAAGTCCTTCTGATCGTCACATACATCAGCACAAACTTTTAATACACCCTACACAACAAGTAATGTAGAATATAACAAATAAAGTCGTGATAATTGCAGGGCATAACAAGCAATAATAAAAACCGGTCAATTAATACAACCTCACCGCTACACCTCGTACAGTTCGTTAACTATTCTCATCATAAAATGCTAAAATAGAATTTGCCCACTCATGTATGCCTACTCGTGTTCGTGTTGTTGTCATACAAAGCCTTATTTGTTGTGATTTTTGTGAAGAAATATTAAAAATCGTACATTTCTGTCATAGAACGACTTAAAATTGTGCGTTATATGAAAATTGCTTGACGCGTAATATTTTTCGAAAGCATCGTTCTTTGGCTAAAAAACATGTCAGTTTACCATATATTTAGAAAAATTACGTCATGCGTAAGTGATGTAGAGTATAAACAGAAATAATTAAGATTTTTTATCAATCACAATAATGTTGAGAATACCTTTAGATTATTAGGGGCAAGCTATACGAGTTAGTTAGACTAGTAAGTTGAGGTTATACTTTAAATGTAATCATATCCGTATCATTGACCGTTTCGTGCTCAGTTCCTAATCAGGGTGTGAGTACAATTTTTGAGAGTTAGAGATGCATTATTTTCACCGACTATACGATATACGATGATTTCGATGTCTTTGCATAGTAATTTCAATAAACCGATACAATATGCCACACAAAGTTAATGGAAACAATAATAAATAGAACGTTTAAATTCAAACGCACGTACAACTTGTTTTCGTTTTTCTGAAACTTTTGCTCTCAGTTTGCAGAAAGCCTTGACTTTGAATATTGATATAAAAGAAATTTTCAAATAAAAATTTCGAAAACGTACACACGCACATAGGCGTATTGAATACTTAACAAGGTTATTTATATTTAACTTTGTATAATTTGCGGTGTACAGTAGACGAATTGATGGGAATTTAAACAACTGTTTTCTTTTTCGCAATTTAAAATGAAAAACAAAAATACAAAAATAAATGTTTAATTAAATGTGATTGAAATGGAAAAATTTTACAAAAAAAAAATATTTCAATAAACTCTCAGTATTGTTAACGAATTTTATAATGCTCATAAAACTAAAGAACAGAATTTATGGGACAAATTCCATTGGATTACATTGTTTCCAACACGTGTAGAATTTCAATTTATATTTATAAGAGAGAAAATATATTCGTAAAAAATTTCCTTGAACTTCAATTCTGACTTGTTCGTTGTTTTTTTTTGTTGTGTTCACAACTTTCTTGGCCTCTGTTTACTATTTGAACACATTAAATAGTATAGATAGTAGTCGTATCAATTTTATTTGCTTGGTTACTGTTCACTTTATAAGCAAAAATAGTAGAAATATATATCTTTGGTTACCAACGACAAGGATTTACTTGTTATTTCATATTTCAAGGAGGTTTCACAAGAAAAGCAACAGATGTACTTAGTAAATTTTTAATAATATTAGTGCTCTTGCTCCGGATAATAATGGTTGTACAAAACTTTATTATATAAACTACCGGAAGGTGGGATTATGCTAATTTTATTACTTCCTCTTTGCTACTTTTCATTTTAAATTCACCTTAAACATTCGATAAATTCCACTAGGAATTTGATAACAATTCAAGTCTTGCTTACGTTTCATATATATTTTTTTTTGATAACATTTCACGGACAAAAGTTGAAAGTTATCGTTATTTGTGAATATTAGTTATAAAGAGAAAAATTAAAAAAAAAAAAATTAAAACCATATGGAACTTGAGATATACATATTTTTCGTTATATAAATCGCTTCATTTTCTGAATCTTATCTAAGTCACCCGATGTCTGCCCATGCCATTCTTTGCTTTAATATAAATCGCAAATTTTCGAGATATTTTGATGAAATTTCATACGAGTGTATGCTATTGAAATTGGAGTGGACCATCTTTACAATCACTTACTATACTTAGTTTGCACTAATTTTCAAAAAGTCGTGATATGAAAAAAATTTGCAATATTCCAAATTTTCTCTTTGGAGCAACTTCCCATATGGATGTATTCATAAAAAATAAGTTTTCACATGACAACCAATTCTAATTTTTAATATTTTACAATGAAAATTTTGATTTTTCTCGAAAACTATTTATTCACAAATCTCATCTTTGTTTCCTGCAAGGTAATTCACCTTAGATTAAATAAACTTGTGCCAGCGCTTTCTCCAATTCGTTAAACATTTCTTATATGCTCTATTTGCTACGGCCTTGAGCTCTTCCAGCGATACGGTCTTCGTCTCCTTAATTGTGGCAAAACTCCATACTTTCATGGGTCTTTTCGGTTTTGGGCATAGCGGAAAGTTGCGGGGGAACAAGTCCGGTGAATACGGTTGCGGAGATATTATTATGGTGTTGTTTCTAGCCAAGAAACGACGTAAAAGGAATGGTGAAATTAAGCGATTTCGGCACAAGATTCATGTCCAAGACATCCAAGAAACTCGCGTGGCATGAGCGAATCGAGACATCCTCAGCAGCTTCTCGAATAGTGATTTGGCGACTCTCCGTAAAAAATTGTTTCACTATTTCGACATTTACATCGAATGTAAGCAGCACATGAAATTTGAAAAGTCACGTTTTTTTGAAAAGTTGCAAATTTTGGCTGATTAAAAATGAATCTTAAAATCAAGAAGTCACAAAAAAAAGGGAAAGAGATTGTCTTTTCAAAGTAATAATGTTTTAAGAGTTTTTAATTAAAATATTAAAAGGTTACGGAGATTAAAGCGATATATTCGCATTTTTAATAAAACGAGTTAGTATTTCATTGAGATAATCATCGTTGTAAGCATTGAAAAGATGATTTAAATTTTTATATGGTTACATGATGGTATAGTATCGGTTTCTAAACGACATCGCCTGGAAATCGACATTGAAAATGTCCCCCTGAATTTGTCGGTGTTTGCCTTCGCTGTGGTTATCGACAATAGAATGTTCAAAAAGATTGTAATTGTTATGAATGAAATATCAGATAGATATTTCAGTGATTTTGTCAAGGTCATGATGAATGTTTGAAGACAAAAATCTAGTAGGTCTAGTAGTTAATCAAGTCTTTAGCAGCCAGAAGAAAAACTCTTTTAGAGACAAGACATTTCTTCAGAAATGTTCGCTACAACATTTCTAATATGAAAAAGTAAATCTTGCCGGTATTGGAGAAAAGAAAAAAGTTACTTTTATTTACAAGTGAAGTTGGCTCGTTTTACCACCTAAGCTTAAAGTCAATCCCCTTTAAATACCCTAGTTTTTTATAGTTACATTTCGTTTTATTATTATTTTAGTTTTTCTTTTGTGTAAGAAAAAATTTTCTATCTATTGATTCGATAGGCAATTATGTTATCTAATCCTCTTAAAGAACTTTAAACTTTAAATCTTTTTATGCTGAATCGAAAAACTTCGCTGAAAGTAATTTCACCTAATTATAAAAAGTGAAGCCTTAAAAAATTAAAAATAAATTACAAACAAGAAGACTTTTAAAAAAAATTGGATAATTTGTATATTTCAACAGCTGTATATAGTATCTGTTATCATAATTTCTTGCTCTTGTAGACAAATTAAAACTTAGGGCACTTTCCTCTCCTTATTATTTGCCAATTGTCGCTAATCATTTCTATTATTTTGATGACGTTGACATCAACTGTAGATAATGTGATACATTCAAAGGTGTACACACAATTTATTTTAAATAATTTAATCGAAATTCTATGCGTTAGTTATAAACCAAGGCCTACTTCAGATATATGCGGTAGCTGCAAGTAAGTAATTAAATTGAAAAATTCCCCGAATTTTGCAAGCAACCCTCGTCATGAAGAGTGGACATTCATTAGCTTAAAAAAGTTAATGACCTTATTATCAATCGTTGAAACAATTCCATTATCAGTTAACATTTTTTGAACAAGATACAAGAAAGCTTTATTCGAATTGCGGATGCACATCACTTAACTTAAAGACATTAAATACATGTGAAAAATTCTTTTGAGAACTTTTCATGACGATTGCATTACTGGGCAAAACGCTCCAATTTTGTGTCGAAAAATTCAAACATTTTGTACACATTCGAGCCAGGTTCTTTTCTTTTACGCTTTTCATATAACATTTTTAGCTTTTAGTGGTTTGTCTTTTCGTATATATATATATATATATATATAGTTACGATTACTTTTGTGATCAACCTCCGATCACTTTCAAACTTATTGTTACTTTGAAATCGACGAAAGGCTTATGCACTGACTTTAACACAATTTGTGGAAGTTTTAGCAAAGAAACCTTGACGTTTGAATTAACGCTAAAAATGTTAAATTTTGCTAATTCTGCGAAATTAAATAATTTTTGTTGACATTTGCTAAAAAATTATCAAGTTGCAAAACATTTGTTTTTCGTAGTCAATCTATATATATTTAGTTATAATAAGTTTATTATTTAAAGTAGAAATTTTCTGTTTGTGTATTCTTTTCTAGGCTTACGAGCGTCGCTTCCCTACTTGCCCGCAAATGCCGATTGTTTTAGATTGTGAAATAATTTCAGACGAGATATCTGAAGATGGTTCTCAACGTAATACCAAGCGCCGCTGTACGCTAGCTGTAGATGCCCCATATATATTCAAGAAGCTTATTGGCGTTGAGGTGGTTTATTTTCTACAAAATAATTTTTTAGATTGGGCTAATCGCACCCTTAATATAGAGGCTGTTAATGATAGTTTCTCATCACGGATTGAAATATTTGAACGTTGTCGTTATTATGCTCATCCCGACAATCCCGACTGGACGTGTTTTGATCAAACGGCTACTTTGGATATAAAGAACTTTTTTGGTTTTGAACATTCTATGGAGAAAATGGGCATGAAGCAATATACCCAGACAACCTTAAAGGGTAAAGAGATTATTGAGTATTTCATCAACGAATTGAAAGCTGAGGGTATAACAGAAGTAGAAAGATGGAAACCACCTGCCGATACTGTTACATCTCCGATAAGTCGACAATCAAGTAAAGACATGGAACAAGAAAACGGCATAGTAGATGTAAACGGCGTAAAACGAGGCTCTAAACCAGAAATTTTATTGGACGGTGATTTTATAGCTAAACATCTGGGCCAATTGACACCGATGCAGGAGTCAAAGTTATTGGAATTGCGCAAAATGCTAGAAGACTACGAAGAAGATTTGACAAAACTGCCCAGTTATCAGACTGTTTTAAGATTTCTTCGGGCCCGCGATTGGCACGTAAGCCAGGCTTTAGCAATGCTTAAAGACTCATTAAAATGGCGCAAAGAGAACAATATAGACGACCTCGTTAAAGATTATAAAAGACCGGCAGTTGTGACGGAGCATTTTCCGGGTGGCTGGCATCACTATGATAAAGATGGTAGGCCGATTTACATTTTGCGTTTGGGTCATATGGATGTCAAGGGTTTATTAAAATCCATAGGCACCGAAGGTTTATTAAAATTGGTGAGTAGGAAAATGTATAGGAAGAAAAAAAGAGACAAATTATTTTTTTTATTTGCAGTCTCTGCACATTTGCGAAGAGGGCATACAGAAAATCAACGAATCTTCGGAGAACTTAGGCACACCGGTATTGGATTGGTGTCTACTAGTAGATTTGGATGGTCTTTCAATGCGTCACCTTTGGCGTCCGGGTGTGAAGGCATTGCTCAGTATTATTGAGTGTGTGGAAAGCAACTACCCCGAAACTATGGGTCGTGTTCTTGTTGTGCAAGCGCCGCGAGTATTTCCTATAGCCTGGACTATTGTATCTACATTTATTAGTAAATGTGTTGAATATAACTCAGTATTCTCATATTTAAGTTCAATAATATCTTTCAGACGATAATACTCGTTCAAAATTTATATTTTACGGCGTTGCAGATGCCATCACCATGAAAGAAAGTCTTGAACAATATATAGATTCCGAACTGATACCTGACTTTTTGGGTGGATCATGTAAGGTAAGCTTTTATTTTACATAAATTTCTTTTAAATACGTTTTCACGGTACTTACTAAATAATTTACATATTAATATTGAATAACTTTTTATCTTTTGTAAAAATGAAAAAAAAATCAACCAAAGCTTTCTCGAGCCTCATTATCGTATGTGGATTATATAAATTCTTTATATTTCACGCATTGTTTTATAGCTAAGTGCGATTGTGTAAGGGCCTTATTAATTAAACTCCTCTCATCTACATCTGTATTTGATTGTTCTCATCCTAATTTCATTTAAACTTTTATCCCTACGACACTCAGAGAGTTGTTTGTGTTCCTTTAGCTCGCTTCTCTCGCTTTTTCACTCTACTTTAGGAATCACATCGATCACACGAATCTTTAGTTTATTTTTAGAAAAACACTCGACTCCCCTAGACAGACGTTCTCTCAGAAATTTTCTTAAATTTGTCAAATTTTTGTCTAAAATATTCACATCATTATATGTATATATATATATTTACGTGAGTAGTAATTTAATTATCCATGTCTCTTTGCTTTTTTGCTATCCGTGCCTAGAAGAACAAGACAAGTTTGCAGTTTTTAACTGACAGCTCTTGTCAAGTTCGGAAATCAGTCCAAGCGTCCATTAGTAATTTTCAGAAATCTCTTTCTCTTCTCTTCCTCTTTAATTAAGGCTTGTGTTAAGTTCGAAAATGAGCACAATTGACCCTCCTATCTGATGTGTAATTTTCATTTAAAGAAACTTATTTTATTTCGTTCAAAAGTACGATCTAAAACATGCACGGTATATGTTTACCGATAGATTGATCCAGCCAGTGAATGCGTTCTCTCTCTGTTCTGCAATCAAAAACCTCCAGCTTATAGGGGATATTAAAAAATACGGATATTTTTCTTAGTATTCGGAATAGCGAGAAGCTACAACATTTTTCTTTATTTACTCCTAATTTGCAAAGGACTGTAATATAATCATTAATTTTTGCATACAAAACACTAACAGCCGTATTCTGAGCGATATCACAGAGGTGCCACAAATTACTAGGCATTTTTGTCTTTATGGTTGACATGGCTTAACTTTCTTTCATAATAAAATTGTTTTGGGACTATTGCTTTGGAATTCAAACAAACAAAATTAAAGCAAGAGCAAAAAGAAAAAAGGAACGATAGTATAAAAATACATTATTTTCTCTTATGACCGGTGGGTGACCAGTCCTAGTGCCAGAATGTACCTGAAAGTTATACGGCGTTCCTTTTTTAGGAAGCGATTACAAACAGAATAATAAAAAAAGGAAACACAAATATTTAAATTATTTTCTACACAATGTCTGTGCGTCCACAAATAGTGTTAGTCTCTCCATTATTTTCCTGTCATTGTCAAATTCCACATGTGCGTCTACCTAAAGCTTTTTTGCTAATAGGGTAATTTCAAGGAAAAGGATAAGTAGTTCATAAAGTTATTTGTTTTCTTTTTTTTTTCGCTGTCTACAAATGCAGACTCTGGTACACGAAGGTGGCTTAATACCTAAGACATTGTACAAAATGAATTCCCTTGAGGAGGATGAGCAAACTGAACCGGGACAACATAATAAAAACACAAATGGATATGGCCGTGCATTAAATAATAGTCTTAATAATGATCATCATGGTTTATATAAGACAGTGGAATTGAAAACCAGTTACATACACGAGGTAGTCATTAGAAACGCAGATGTTAAAAGTGTTCTGACATGGGACTTTGACGTAATGCGTGGCGATTTACACTTTACTCTATATAGAGTAACGAAAGATCTGCCGCAACAACAAGGTGAATAAATTTTTAATTCGAAAGAAAGCAGAGAATTTTATGGTTTATACATTTTTACATATTCCAGATGCAGCCGTGTCGTTTTTTGATTTGAACGACTTTACAGAGGGTGTTAATTACTTCAAAGAGGAGTCGACATTGATTTGTCATCACAAAGAAAGCGTACAGGTATGTAAAGCAACAATTTATATTCGCGAATCTAGTCTAGGGGAGTTTCCCGTTAACAATCAGACCATAAATTGTAGGTTTTAATTAAAAATTTGGCTAAATTTCATATCAAGATATGCTACTTACCGTGATTTATTAATATAATTAGCTGATCATTAAACAGCAAATTTCAAAAAAAAAAAGGAAAAATAAACGTCCGCCAATGAAGCAATATATTCATCTAAAAAGAAGACTTCGAGCGTTATTGGAAAAATAATGAAATTTCTTTTCAATCCATTATATATCAAGTTTGGTTATCTAAGGCTTGTATCGACTTGATCTTATTGTACATAAAAAAAAGACGCATTGGGTTCATCTTCAAATTTGTTTTTTGATTTCAGACTGATGGTCGCATATAATGCACGATAGGTCTCTCATATATTACAAATCAATTTGCCGGTGGTGGCTTAAAAAAGTTCTATGACTTAACTCCTTTTAATATTTCTCCAATATTTTTAGGGTTCTCATGTTATGAATTATAAAAACAACTATGTCCTTCACTGGTTTAGTCCTTCTTGCGGCAGTGAGGGCCCGACGCAATTAAACTATTTCTACGAGATCTTGAGTTCAGCCAATTATAAAGGTTCCATGACTAGCTTACAATCGGGCTTCTCATCAAACTCTGCTACTAGTTCTTGTCAAAGTCGATGATATGAATTGCAACAGCAACAAGAACAAGCCCTGAACGACGGTACTCTTATGGAGAAAAGTTTAAATTGAAAATATAAAAAACAAAAAAAAAATTTTATAATTTTTTTAATTTTGTGGTTTGCTTTTTAAACGCGTAAATATATGAAAAATAGCAGAATTGTTTTAAATAAAATATAAGAGATTTATGGGGGATATATTATAATATTGTATTCAAAATTGAAAAGAAAAGAAATGTTTTAATACTTAACCTAAGCGGTTGTAATATAAAAACAATAAGCTATTTTTTTGTTTTGATTTTTAATATGCCATAAATGTAGAGTCAATTAAGTATTATAAAGGTAAACAAAAAAAAACAAAAGAATGAACCGATCAAACACCAAATATCAGTAAATAAGAGATAATGATTTTACACAAAATAGTTAAAAAAGAAACATAAATTGCATTACGGAATATTTACAAGAAAAACCGAAACTTTTTAATGCTGCCCCTGTTCCCATACATGCCGATATAAACGAACAAATATTTTATATGCTTTTTATATTTTCGAATGTAGAACATTTGTCAAGTGTGTCTCTAAACGAAAAAGTATTATTAGCTTTTAATACAAAATAATCATTGTAAACATTTCAGTAATTTTATTTAGTTGCTTTTGAGTGCTTACTATGCTTTATTTGAATCTCTGTCTCATAAAAAAAAAATATCAATATTGAAGATATTTGAAAATAATTTACATTTAATATTAAAAAGAAACCGATTTTGGAAATGGATATAAGGAAACGAGTTTAGTGTGTATTTTAAAAAAATTTTAAATATAAATGTTTCATGTTAATTAAGTGTATAAGGAAATACTACAAATGAAGAAATATTCTAAGAAATGTAGTTTCATTTAAAAAGGGATCTTCAACAAAGTTCTGCATGCAGCAATATAATTTTCTAGATAGGTACGTGCTCAACTGAACCACTTTGCAACTTGATCCGGCGACGTCCACTTAATGACCTTATATTTCTATCACATTTTCATTCATTTTCTTCCAATTGTCCGCTGGCAGCTGTTTACTATCTCTTCTCAATGTCTACATTTTATAATATTATAATATACAAAGACAATTGAAATTGAAGTTTGAATTCAAAAAACGTCGCTTTTTAATTTTTGTTTGCCCCTTAAACGATTGGTTTCCTTTATTTGAAAGCATACTATATCAAAAACAAATGTTTTTCTCAAAAATGTACTTTTCATTTTGCTTTAAGAATCTAGATTGATTTTAGATCGTTAATTAATGTTCGGCTGACACACGTAAAGCTTAAATCATTCACAAAAAGTTTTTCCTTAATTAAATTCTTGGAGATGTAATTTGTAGTACATAGGGAGAGAAATGCCACAAGTGTAAAAATTATAAAATCCGCGGAGGATCGAGTCCAAAATTTCGGGAAAATTTTTGGGAAATATTTGATTCCTTTGCATTTAAAAAAAACTAACGGAAAATATAAAAAGGACCTGAACCACATCAGTTTTTTTTCATTTTTCGAGTTTTCTTCTGTTTCTGCCCAACTAGCATAGAAGTGGCACATTAATTAAGGCGAGGCTTTTTACAGTCGTCATTCGCGTAAGTTCTCTTTTTAAGTCTATTTTAAGATGGCCTGAGTGAATAACTCCCTTATCACTTCTTTACAAATGCATCGGTCAAACGCAATCCTAAACCAACCTATATGAACTTGACAAATCTCAAGCCATGCATTCGCTATCCTATCTAATAAATAACATTTGTATGAGTAAGATTTTGTAATTAAAATGGATTATGTAACTTTCGACAATAAATTAAGGATTGTTTTTAGCGTATAAAATGTATTTACAAATTGCGATCAAATGTTATTTTAGGTATACATTTATTAGTCTTCAATTTCACCCAAGTATAGCGTCTTATCGCTCGAACCAGATAAAATTAGCGGTTCCTTCGAACTAAAATCTACATCATTTACACTGCCGCTATGACCTGGTAGCTTATATAAAATTCTACGACTTGTCGTATCCCAAATGTATACGAAACGATCTGCTGAGCCGGCAGATATCTTGCTTCCATCTGGTGACCATGCACACCGCAAGAGATTTTTCTCGAAATTGTGCTGGTGTCCTTGGAAAATTTTCACACAACGCTCGCCTGGCACATAAGGCCTTATATCCCATATTCGTAAGGTGTTATCCATAGAATTGCTAAGTATATAAGAACCATCTGGTGATAAACTAATACCAGTTATAGTATCTGTGTGACCTTTCAAATGATGTAAAACTTCTTGCTTGCGAATATCCCATACTTTGATTCCATTGTCTATACCACCTGATATAATCTGATCACCTATATCATTAAACGTCGCTGAAGTCACCTGATAAGATGCTTCCAAAGTAAGTGTAGACAATTTTTTCCGTGAATCCCATAAACGAACAGTACGATCATCTGCGCCAGAACATAACATTTGCATGCCACGTCGAGTGCCATGTACCGTATTAACAAAATTGCTATGACCTTTTAAGCGACGTATGCGTTGACCTGTAACTATGTCCCATATTGCCAACGTTTTATCGGTAGAGCAGGTGAAAATTTGTGATCCGTCAGTGTTAAAATGAGCTTCAAGAATTGCTCCAGTATGGCCAGACATGACCATTATATTCTCGCACTCTCCGTACACATTCCATATAACTAAAATGTGACGCAAACATAAAATAAAATCAATAGGGCACATTGAGCGCGAATAGAACTTACATATTTGACGATCAAAACCAGAAGAAAGTAACATTTCACCTTTTGGATGAAATTCTGTAGTATAGATCTCGCCTTGATGTCCTTCCAATAACATAATAGGTGCCATCAAATTTGAGGTTCGACGCACTCCCTAGAAAGTTAACAAAACTATAACTAGTATAACCAAAATATGTATAATGGTATGGTTTTGCTTACGGCTTCCATCAAAGCTTTGTCCCGATTTGTATACCCAACAAGGTCATTCTTAGTTCTTTTTAGCTCTTGTACTGACACTATACCACCTATACCACTATTAGGACGTTTTAAAGACATTTTAATTAATCAAAATAATAAAAAATCAAGCAAAATTTTAATTTTATTATTAGTAGTACTCGCTGCCAATATAAACAAAAAGCACAGTATTGCCATTCGCCAGTGAAAAGTATTTTTTTTCGCTTTTAAAACCGCTTTTTTTTTGCCTGATGAATTTGGATTTTAAAAAATCGCAATTTTAAATTTGATTATGGGCGACTCAAAGAAGTAAAACATTAAAAAAGATATTGAAAATTTATATTGCGTTCTGCCTCGAATTTTCCTAAGTAGAAACTAAATCAATAATTTTAGTGGTATTCCACGGATGGTTTCGATTTCTTCTTTCTTTTAAATTTCTACAAGGTGTTTTATTCGATTTCCGGCATCTTGCAGATTTTTTCCATTTGTCCAATTATGAACAACTATAATTAGTAAATTATAGAAAAAGATTTTCTCGTTTATATAATTAGAGGACTCTGTATTTAAACTAACCGACGATTTGAAATGCAAATCTTTTATATTAAAGTATTTTAAGGTAAATTAAAATGGATAAACTCAAAAACGATTTTCATTTTAACTATTTTTAGCGCTTGATTTGATTCTTGTAATTCGATTAAAAAAACAAATTTATATTTATACACAAAAGTTGCACTTTTTATCTGTAAAATCTTAATTGTGTAGCAGTATTTTCATTATAAGTGCAGTATTTCTTATCGACAACTACTTTTTTGTCTGTTTTTTATTGATTGTTACGTTCATCATCGACAGATTGGATACGCTGTATTTACTCTTTTGTTTGCAACATGTTATTTGCCAGTGTTTTCGAAAAATTCACAGTCTCAAAAGATGTGATAAAAATTTAATTTGTTTCAAAGCGAGTGAGCTCCGCTTTGATGTTGTTGTTGTTGTTGCTTTTCCTCCATTTCACTTTACACTTGCGTATGGCTTCTTTTTGCATTCCGAGTGGTTGCTTGCTTCTATGGCGGCGTTATATATCGTCTTCTTATGAGTCTTCAGGATCTTCGTTTCATTGCTGCGGTCTCTTTCCCCCAATACAAAATATCTAATCAAAAAGTGGAAAAAAAATTCTTTTTCAAAAATGTACTATGAATTTTCTTAAATTAAAAAAAATAACTGTTGATGCTTTAAAAAAATATAATACAAGTCTTTAAATTTACAGTAAAGCAATGGGTGTGATTCGCCTTCAAATATAACCTTTACAATTACAAATTTGCGACTGATATTTGTCATATCTTCCAAAATTGCACGGCATTTTGTATAGATTATTGTCGAATTTTGTCTACATATGTAAGGTGTACGTACAACTGCAATATACAAAAACGAGATGACAAATAAAATTTTATGGGGATTACTGTAATACTGTAATAAACGAAACATAAATCAATCCTGCTATGTACGATTTTTAGCAGTTGGTTCAGTAGTTCGTTAGCCTATAAAAGAAAGACATATAAGTAGTCGTTGCAGTATTAAAAAAATTTTAATTTTCGTGGTTTTTATTGATAAATAATAAAGTCATTCTTTTTAGCTATCAAATTAATATAAAATTATTGATAACATATTCAGGGGCAACAGTTAACAAGCTGTATTTGCAAGAACCATTGCAGAATAAAAGTTTACAAGTAAAAATAACGGGTCGAGTGATAAAGAAAGAGAAAGGAACAGTGCTGCGGTGAGATACAATAACATGGTTGCACTTCATAAAATGTAAGTGAAAAAGTTCAATGTTATTATCTTTTTGCAATCTATTAGAAAAGTTTTATTGTTTAATGGCTCCAATTCATTAATGGATTTGAATTGGTTTCAATAATTCGGTACATTATGTTCTTTAAAACTTTATTAACCAAAAATACAATTAATCGAACTTTGAACACAAATCTTAACATACTTATGAATCCACATGAACGTTTTTGCAGTAATACCGACTCAAAAATCCTAGAGGACAAAAGTATTTTTCCGGATTTTAAAAATGGGCCTTTAAAACATTACCGTGAAAAGTCTTCATTTTGTTATAAACGCATGAATATCTTTTTGGAGGGTGAAGATCATATACGCTTAAAGGTGAGTTTGATGTTTAATAAAAACTGGCAAATAAGAGGCAAAGTCCATTAAATTACTAAATTAATTTAATCTACTACTTTCAAAATATGATAAATTTGCAGAAAATTTCTGGACTTTCGTCCAATGCCTAATTAATATTATATTCGTGTGAAATATAATGCAATAATTAATTCATACTTAGAATCGATCGTTTTCTTAAATAAGTCACGATGTTTACTGTATTAAAGTTCGGTGTTGGAATTAAGTAACTTTCTTCGCGGTAGGCAAAGATTTGTTGAATGTTCAACCAATGCCGTATGAGTATTTAATTGGAATTTTGTTTTGATTGACTTGATTGGTGTTCCCTTAAAAAAATAGTTGATCGTTTTGCTAATTAGTATTATACATGTATTTAAGAAACCGCCGTTAATCAATATCAAAGATTTTTCAATTTTACTCGTTATTTTTGTTTTTAGCATCACGTTTGGCAGTTTATGACAAAACATGACGACTTTCAACACGACATTGAGACAGCCAGTTTAGATCGTATCCGCCAACTGGCAAATAAACGTAATCAAATTTTGCGACTGGCTAAGCTCTATAATGTTAATGAATACTTAAAGGCGCCGCGGTTAAGCTTGGCTTATTTGCAAGCTGCCTACAGCTATGAGCCTAGTTTCGCAATTAAAAATCTTCTGAGCAATGCAATGTTCCCTACGGTAATTATGTCTCTGGGAACTGAACGTTTGCATGAGTATGTCTTTAAAGCGATTGAGGGCGAAATTCATGGTGCTTTTGCTTTGACCGAAATATCACATGGTACTAATGCAAGGGGTATGCGTACCCAGGCTACCTACGATAAAGAAAGCAAAGAATTCGTCTTGCACACTCCTGACTTTGAAGCGGCTAAGTGCTGGGTGGGTAATTTGGGCAAGACTTGCACACATGCTATTGTGTATGCTCAACTTTATATACCTCACAATTACAATAGGGGGTTGCATGCATTTTTAGTGCCAATACGAAATGACAGAACTTTGGCTCCTTATCCAGGCGTTACTGTAGGCGATTTGGGTGAGAAGATTGGTTTAAATGGTGTAGATAATGGGTGAGTTTCAAGCTTATAAAAATGGAAAATTATATTTTGACTGATTTTTATGCTCATTTGTTAGATTTGTTATGTTTAATTATTATCGAATACCGAAAGAAAACTTATTGTCTCGCAGTGGTGATGTGGATGACAACGGCAATTATCATAGCCCTATTAAGGATAGTCGTAAACGTTTAGGAGCCTCTTTAGGAGCTTTGTCTACCGGTCGAGTAAATATATGCTCGTTAGCTTATGTATCCTTGAGCAACGCGATATGTATTGCTGTAAGGTATTCAGCTAGCCGTAAACAATTCGGCCCTGAAGATAGCGTAGAAGAATATCCGGTGCTGGAATACCAAGCTCAGGTGAAGAGAATTATTATAAATAACAAAAATGGTTTTGTTAACATTTAGGTGTTTTATATAGCAATTCCGTCTGTTTCCTCATCTGGCTAACAGTTATGCGTTGCGTATCTTCAGCTTGTGGTTGGGTTATCAAAACATTGATATGAATATGAAGGCAATGAATGGGGAGGATACTTCTCTAATTGGGATGGAAATACATGTTATATCTTCAGCTTGCAAGCCGGTGTGTAGTTGGATTGCTCGCGATGGCATACAAGAGTGTCGAGAAGCTTGTGGTGGTCACGGCTATTTAAAGTGCGGTCGCTTGGGCGACTTGCGTAATCAAAATGATGCGAATTGCACGTATGAGGGTGAAAATAATACATTAATACAACAGGCTTCCAATTGGTTGATTAATTTGAGAATGCAAAAAATTAATTTTGACGAAAATTCTCCTCTCGCATCAGTGAGCTTTCTCAAGGATATGGATTGGTTATTATTAGAAAAAGCCAAAGAGAGAACGCCTTTAGAAGCTATGAAACCTGAAAGTAGGTTTTTAATGACTTTCAAATTGTCATTAATTCTAATTTTAAAAAATTTCTTTAAGATCTCTTGCAAGCTTTAAATTGGTTATGTGCCTATCAGTTGGAAAGGGCTGTAAGACGTAGTGTGCATCTTACTGAGCAAGGCTTAAACTCCTTCGATACTCGTAATGAAATGCAAGTTTTTGGCGCCCAAACATTGGCTATCGTTTATGGAGAAGTAAGCTTTACGTTCGCAGAAAAAAAAAAGTTTTGATGAAAAATATATTTTGCAGCGAACTATTTACCAAGTTTTCCACAACTTTGTCCGCGAATTGTCAGAAAGTGGAGAGAAACGTGTCTTGCAAAAATTACTTTCTCTATATGGTTGCAATTTAATAGTAAAACATGCTGCTCTTTTCTATATGGGAGGATACTTTGAGAAGCTACAGATGGATTTATATCATCAAGCAATTCATCTTCTCCTACCCGAAATAAAGCCAGAGGCTGTTTCGCTGGCGGATGCTATAGCTCCTCCTGATTTCGTTTTAAATTCTGCTTTGGGCATGAGCGATGGCAATGTAAGTAAACAGTCATATGTTCAATTAATCAAATATTTAATACGTATACGAATTGACTATGGATTTCTCGATAGTAAGGCAAACATTGTTGGGTTCATTGAAATGATTCTCAAATATGCCCAAATTCGGGACAAATTATTATCATCCATAGGCTGTATAATTTTCACATTGCCTAGTAAGCCCATGATTAAAATGAGGAATATAGTTGATCTGTCTATTGAAACTAGAATTAAAATCTTCAGATTTTGTTCAGAACATGAAGATTAGTTTTAAATTCTTTTTTCCAATTATGGTTGCATTTATGGATTCTGCTGTGTTAAACAGGTTGGACTATTCGTAGGAAGTTTTATAAGATATATTATGCATTATACGATAACATATAATGAAATGCTTGTGAAAAATTCATGTTTTCAGGACACTTATGTTGTTTTGATGCGATATTTTTAATGTCAGTAAGAAAGATTCGGAATTTTTTTCGATGTCGTGTTATTTCATTTTATTAAGATTTGGTTTCCATTTTTTTATTTTCAGGTTTATCAACATTTACAGAATACCATTATGTCAACACCAGGAGTATTTGAACGGCCAGATTGGTGGCGTGAAGTTACGTACAGCAATAATCTAGGAAAATCTAAGTTATGAAAAATGGAATAATTATAAAATAAGCATCAATTTAGTGTTGGATTCTTGAAGGTTTTGTGTTTTGACTAATTAGTTATTGAAGTGTCTCTTTTGTTTGTTCTGTTCTTATTAAAATCATTGGGATATAAATAATATTTCTACTAAATTAGTTGCTTTATTCTTAATAATTTTATTTGTATCTATGTTTGCGAAATCTGATCAACTAGAAATAAGTGAAATAGTTACATTAATTTTAGACGAATTTTTTATACTCATCATTTCAAATCAATAAATCGTAATTAATCAATTGAGACGATTTCTGCATTATTCCCTTAATTGGCGTCAAGAAAACGGGCCTTAGAAGAAGATTCGTTATAGATTTTAGGTCACACTTTCGTATACCGTGGATGCGTTTCTAGGTAGAACGTGCTTATATTTCTATTGTAGCTTTCGATATATATCATTATTGCTTGGCAGGTATGCACTATTATATGCTAATTACGATGATAGTGAAATTCTGGCCAAGTCACATTAGAGGTTCATCTGTTTAATATTGTAGATATATTTGATTTTTAAACCAATTTTTTAATTGATATACGCATTTCGTAGAATATTAATAAATAGGCACTAAAAAATTTGTTCTCCAAGAGTGAATGAAAAGCGCGTGAAGTTACTTAAAAGAACAGTCACGAAAAGCCGGAACTTTTAATTACGCTAATTAGCAACATTTGTTTTGTAAATTTTATAAATTTATTATTTGTTATCATTTATTTTGATGTGCGTCCGATCTCATCATATTAACAATTTTGCGGAATAAATAAAATTTTTTCTTCATAACAGTATTTACTTATGCTACAATTGATTAATGTATATGTTATTATTTGGTTAGTTATTTATATTTCCTAAATGCTTTGCATGTTGCAATAACAATGATCACAGTCGTTCAGTATTAACTAAGAATTCAAAAATATATATAATAAATAGAATAACCAATGCTAGGAAATTTCTCCTGAGCCAGACTCAAAAAAGTCACCATCATTCGATTGTAATGTTTTCGTCGAACTGTAGGATGTTGATGATGAGGAAGATATTGTAGTGGTTACTAAGTTGTCGATATTGGCTAGAGTATGTTCAGTTTGTGCTAACATGGGTATTTGCTGCGGCAAATCACTGGTCGCCCATAGATATAAATTTAAAGTCTTCTCTGTGCAATCGCCAATAAAACGTATAAAAGGACGTATGTCACCATCGTTGGCTATTTGAAGATATTGATAGTATTTGTGTCTGAAAAAATGAAAGAAAGTACATAACACTTAGTTTAAGACCAGGATACTATAGCCGTTCTAGCATCAGTTGCATATACCCTTAATATACATATAGTTTTTTTGAGAACTTGAACTCTCCTTGAATTAGTCTGGGATATTTAATTGGTTTGTGTTTTATGGTAATATGTATGAACGATTGATATCCGAATATGTGTCATGAGCATCAAGAGCACCAACAATAAACAAAATACAGATATATCTAAGCCAATTCAAAACCCAGTCATCGTTAAATTGTAAAGAGTTTTAACGGATGTTGTATTTAAAAAAAAAAATTTTTAATTTGTGTACCTGTAGCACACAGTAGAGGGGACGAAAATTCGAAATGAATTTTGTAACCATCTGTTTGGTTTAAAAACAATAGATAATGGGTAATTTATTTAAGATCAACCTTAAAAAATTTCATATTTCTTTCGCTGTGTTCCAACGGCAATCATTCAAAGAAATGGCTTAGTAAAGTATCCAATATCAGTTAAATTTATGTCGGTACCGATATAAGAGAATGTAGGTCTCTCTTGTAGTGATGAGGATCATGAATTGCATAAGCATTGTTTTACCTTTGCTGCTTGGGTATAATTACAGGCGGGTAACCCGCTCTCATAAGCAAAGTATTCATTAAGAGTCTGGAAGTGCGACCGTTACCATCTACAAATGGATGAATATGCACCAATTTGTAATGAGCCAAAGCCGCTAATCTGAAATCGTAAAATTGACATAAATTAATTTACCACAGGTTTTTTCGCGTTGCCGTACTTAATAGGATGTAAATTTAAAGCTTGTTCCGAGTTGAGCCAGTTTTCAAAATGCCTCATTAATATGGATAGATCCCCGGGTCCTGGGGGAACGTGACCGCCTACATAGACCTGAGAACGACGAAATTCACCTCCTTCAATAGGATCTACATGACCTAAAACTCTTCGATGGATCTCCAGTATGTCTCTCAAATTAATAACCATTCTAAAAGAGATATGAAAATATACATATATATTAGCCGAAGGATTATTTGTATTTAAAAATATCTAATTCTTGTACTCACTTGTTAACCAAGCTGGCGTTAATATATTTCATGGCCAAATCTAAACCCAAAATTTCATTATGTTCGTCTATTGATTTACCATCAATGGCGGTCCGCGTTTCTAATATAGATCGGGTCTGAGCTAAAGTCATGGTATTCCCTTCTATGCCTACTGAATGATAGATGTGCTGAAAGTAGGCTTCCTTTTTGGCACGACGCAAAGCAGAATTTGATTCATGTATTCCTGATAAAGCGTCGCGTTTACGATCTAATTCAGTGAGACGGGTTTCATCTAAGGTTTGAACAATAGCAGCTGTGCGTAGACGATTAGTTAAAGCTTCTGTGTTACTTGGATTTATAATCAATGCCTACAAATTTTTTTATTTTTATGGGCCGAGTTTTACAATATCACTTCTCTCACCTGATAGTAATACTGATCAGCCGTTAATATATCACTATGCGTGTGTTCTAAATATTCGCCATAGCGCAACAATATCTCCGGATGCTTCGGTGCCAGCGCATAAGCGTGTTCGAAAATTCGACCAGCCTTGTCATCTTTACCTGCACGCATCATTTCTAATGCCAAACGTAATGAACTTAGAGCTTCTTTAACATTTGTATCGTCTTTTGCTATAGAAGCGACTGCGGCTCCAGTTTCGTCGTAGAATTTCTTCAACGCCTGCCGTTGATCTTCTTCTGTACTCTGGGAATACACAGCAAAATCATCACGTATCTGCAAGTAATGCTCATCCGGTAAATGCTGCAATTGTTTAAAAGGTAGATTTTGCCAGCTTGTTCTTAACGCAATGCATGCTACTGCAATGCAAATGCCACACAAAATCAATTTAACATGATGGTATTTGATTTGTAGAACTAAAATTGTTTGTTTTTGTTGTCGGCTGTGCATAGTATTGGTGAATTCACTCTTCCCGTTGCTTGCATTTGCCACGGCTGTTTGCTTCGTATCATTGATAATCGATTTCCGCCTTTCATTTGTCATTATTGTGGTGAGAACTTTTGTATGATTATTGCAGCAAATTTACGTTTTTAATTTTGTTATTTTTTACAATAAAAATTTTTATGATATTTCATATTGCCGATGTTTTTTTTCCTATTTATCGCTTTGACTTTGATCAATTGGACTTTTTTGGAACACTCAAAGTTTTTGAAACGAGAAAAAAAAAGGGAATAACACTGACGTGTGTTACAAGTTGTAAATAGACGGTAAAATACTTATTTTACGATTTCTTTGCAAAGTTATAAAAAATGGCATATGAAAGGCAAAAATCTGGTAACTCTGTGTGAAGTCAATAACAGTCACTTTACCTTAAAATACAACTATGGAAGAGATGTAGTGTTAATTTTTTTTATACTAAATATTAATGCAAATTACAATTTTGGTGTCACTTTATAATTTCCATTGGTATTAAGTATAAACAAAAGAAAAATTAATACATCTCAACCCCTTTCAAAGTTGCATTTTAATGTACAAAGTGACTGTCAAAAAGTTATATGATGACTCGAAAGTTTCCATACTTCATAGGCACACTGAGCATCGTCACTACTGTGTCTTGAATACCTTAAGAAGAAGAAGAATTAGTAAAATAACTATAAAAACAAAAGCAAACTTTGAATTATATTTCAAAACTGTTTTTAAAAATTGAAGTTGTCTGAAATTCCAGGGAAATAGTGATTTTGCAATTCGGGCAGAAGTCAGTACAAGATGTTAAGCAATTCTCATAAATTACAGGTGGATATGGTTTTTCTTCAATAAATTTACAGTTATCCAAATTTCTTTTCTGACAAAACAAAAAAACAAAAAAAATGAAAATATATATAATTATTTTTATATGGGCTTTTGCTTATTTTATATAAATTTCTTAATATATTTTTATATTTACTTTTATTTTTGTCTTACTTATTTCGAATTGATTTTTTTTTGTGCTTTTTACGTAAATATTCAACGACAGGAGACTCTAGACCCGCTTATGGTTCAGAATTGAATTCTATACACTGGTGAACAACGTTTAAAGCTTTTGATATTTTCATGTGACAGTGTGACAATTGAAATTTATTTATAACGAATGAATTAAAACTTATTAAAAAAATTTTTTTCTTTTTTATTTAATTTAATTTATAAAAAAGATAAATTTATATAAAAAGTAGTAAGCAAATGTTATGGAAAGGTGAGGAAAATAACGCAGGGAACAATATATTAATGCAGATATAGTGTTTAATTACGAAGTATGTAAACTTAAAAAAAATCAGTAAGAAAATGTTTAAATTGAATTTTATTAAAACAACAATTAAAGGTCTTACAAAGTCCAATTGAAACGCGATTTTATACCTTCTTAAATACGTTACCTCAAGATTTTCTATAGATTTCAAATTTTTTTATACATAGTGAGAAAAGTAACCGACTTACTAAGAGGACAAAATTCAAATTGATGGCGCCGCCTACTGTAGTTCAAGAAGAGTTACGTATACAGTCGCTCTTAATGAATATACCTACTGAAGGGTTTGGTTTCAAAGTATTGCGATTTTACAAACATTAAAATTTATTTAGAATCATTTTAACTTGAAAATTGAAAGAATCACTCCATTGATCTCTCGGCACTTAACTGATTGAATGATGTACTAACGTCGATACTATTAATTATTTCTAATCCTTCATCATCTGCAATTCGTTTTTATTCCATATTTGAGGCAGTCTACTGTCAATGCCATACGAAACTGCAAGAAATCCCGATCATAAAACGTTGTGGACAAATTATGCATAAATTTCAGTGAGGTGATTGAGGTGAAGAAGTGTGGAAAAAGTTAAGGTATCCCAATGATAAATAGGGCGTACCGTAGTAGTTACAATTCTATTATAATATCATATATACTAATTATTGTAATATACAGTAACCTGTTATAATACTAATTCATACTGATTCATATACTAATTATAACACACTTTTAAGATTGCTCTTTAAATAAGTTTTGTAATTAAAAAGTAATTATACTTTTCAGTGTTTTGTGGATTATAGAAGCATGTGAGGGAGAAATAGAGGGCGTTCCAAAATTCACGCCAGATTTTGAATTTAGCGTCATTTACCTGAATTGTTCCTAGGGCTGTAAGGCTTGTCGCATTTTTGAATCCACAACTCACAAATTTCCCACATCTATACATTGCAATGTAGGTGCAATAAATTGTTGTGGAACTGTAACAGTTCGAGCATTCAAAGTGTAAGGTTAGTACGAATAAAGGATTACACGAGGAAGCAACACTTTGGCGGACACTGTTCGCAAATTTTGTACGAAATGTGGTCGGAATATTGATTGTTATTGCTGCTTGATATCGCGCTATGATAATCCATTTCTTTCTGTCTAAATTGCCTGACGTTGATGTGAGTGACATGCGGTATCAACACGACGTTGCTGTACGTCTCGTGAAACAATTCAGTTAGTGCATGCGAGAACAACAACAACAAATTCTTTAAATACCAAAAACCTTCCCAACCGAGCATGTGTCTTGAAATTTATGTCAGTTGATTGCAACAGTTATACCAACCTACCAAAGAAATGTACGCATCTATAACGTGGCGCGGATAGTTATTTATCGGAAGAACTAGGAAAAATTGGAAATCAATTTGGATTTTTTTAGACAATTTATTTAATTGATAATCGTCAGCTCTCCGATTCAGATGATCTTGTATATGTATGAGTTACCAAAATACGAGTTCCCGACTCTTATACATTCCTTTGTCCGGTATTAGAGAGCAACTTTTTTAACCTATCTTAAGTGAAGGATTTGCAGTATTCGATTTGTATGGCTGTGCGTTAGGAAAACTTGACAATTTTAATGTCCCGCAATGATGACTATAAACCGGTAATTCTAGAAAAAAAAAGTCTTGTATGCAAATAATAAGAATATTAATGACTTCAGATATCTTTAACTTTAATTGCTGTGATTCATTTAAGATTATTTGCAAAATTAATATTTTGTTTGTTATTCCTCATGCGCTTAGATTTATTTACAAAATTTTAGAGGATTAAGAAAAAAATTTGATGACCTTAAGTAAATCATTCAAGATCATTAACAATAAAAATAGATTACGAGATTATTTGTCGTACACAAACAATGAAATGACGTAGTCTATCGTTCATACTTACATATGTGAGTAGTACACGTATCTAAGTTGAAAAACATCAGAAACTTTTATGCCGGCAACGATACGTCATCAATATAAAACTGAATGTACGCAGTCTAAGAAGCCAGAAACACACAAGAACACGGATCTGTGATTTTTTTGTTTGTTTTTGTTTTAGCAATATTCAGACGAATAAGTGAAAGGTGTGTGCAATGTTAGAGATTATAAAGAACCTTCTTATATATGATGGTACGTGAGTGTGTGTACTTGCCTTCTGCGGTTTCTCATATTGTATACTTAATAATCATGTCACTTTTCATCTTATTTAATAACATTTAAATGCATTGTGTATGAATATCTTAAAGACTTGGGTTTTTTGTGCTTTGAAAATAATTGTATCTCTCTAAACAATTTTTTATAAATAAATTACGTTATTTTAGAATTTTGTAAAGTGTTAAGAAAATGTCCCTCTATATAGAGAAAAAGAGTTCAAAAATTTTAGGAAATATTTTATGTTCACTTTTTTTCTTCTTTTTTTTTTTTAGTAACTAGTGGTGCCTTGGAAATTATCGCTTTAGCTTTTTTCTTTCTTTACTTTTAAATTATGTTATTTTTAACCTTTCTTGCTTGCTGTCATCTGCATTTAGTTTGTGTTTAGATTTCTTTTTTATTAATTCTTTTTTTAAAGATTTCTTCTGTTCCTTCATTGCAATAAAGCCTATTAATTCTGACCTCTTTGGTGTTTTATTTTAGGAAAAACATATTCCCCGATAAGATAGTAAGTCCATCAATAATTCCCGGGAAAAAGTAAGAGAAACATAAACAAAATTAAATTTGAAGCGATAGATAGTTTAAAATGATTTATGATTTCGTTTTTTTTTTTTTAATATCACTGATCACTCAAGGTATGTCCCTTACACTTGTGCACGGTTTTGGTCAGGAAAAAGTGAAAAAAGAGAATGAGGCAAGGGAGCGATGTAATAAGATAATAAATAAAAAAATTTGTTGATTTTCTTTAATTTGGATTTGGATGAAGACGATATAGTTTCCATTACATTAATTGTAATTTTGGCTAAAGCCTTTTGCATTATGATGGCTGTTTACAATGCGTATTGCGATGTGCTTTTTCCGTACCTAAGAAATCTGAGCAAACTCTATGTGTAGGTTTGAAAGATATGGTCATCAAATCTATATGTCTCTTACGAAGATTTTTCAGTATCAGTTTCTTTATTCAGATATTTATGTCACACGTAGTCGCTCAAGGCCGACTAGGTCGAGCTATAATAATACGTTTCGAAGGATCCATTAAAATTTTGTTCGAGACATAAGATCTATTATTATTAAATGCTTATTTATTCTTCCTGAAATGTTTATTTCCAAATCTGCTGCAATTCGGTCAGCGTTATATTTAAATTTTTAATTATTATGATTGGAAGTGTAACATATACCACGAAACGAGGATTAACAAGAACAGAGCAGCCTTAAACAAACTGATTGCTAAATGGTGCTCAGATTCCGCTTAAAAAGTTTTACAAAAAAATTAGTAAGGGCTTCATTTGTGCGATCCTTTAAGGGAGCATTTCCAGCTTGACCATTATAATAAGTAAAAGTTTTATAATACGTCCAAGTTTTAGCAAATTTTAGATCAGTATTTTAAATATATTAGATTGAAAAATATATGTATTTTTAACTTTATTACAAGATTGCTTCAGATCAGTATCTTAAATATAATAGATCGAAAAATATATGTATTTTGAAGTTGTTTTCAAGATTACTTCAGTTTTTTGTTCATTTTAAACTTGCATAGATGCGAACAGTTTCCGTTTTCAAATCCGATTTGTAGAGTTGACAATTTAAGGAAACTTTGCTAGTTTTGAGAAGACCAGCAGAGGATATTGTGTGTGTTAGATCGATTCCGAAAAATACCATAAAAGTTGTATATACCAGGTGGGCTGAAAGGTCGTAGGCTAACATAGAAAAATTCTTTTTTTTGATAGAATTTGATTTTATTACTTAATATAGTTGTCTTTCAGGGCGATATAATGATTATAGCGTTTTTATAGAACGATTTGTCTTTAGCCTTAAAAATCACGCGGAGTCCATTCGGCCGACTGTCGACTGGACTCCTGTGTGAAATGATGGAGCCATGTTTCATCCATTGTCACATATCGACGCAAACATTCGGGTTTATTATGATTGAACAGCTCCAAACACTGTTTAGAATCATCAATTCGTTGTTGTTTTTCGTCGATTGTGAGTTCACTCGGCACCCAGTTTGAACAGAGCTTCCGCATATCCAAATATTCATTCACGATATGGCCAACACGTTCCTTTGGTGTCTTTAGGGTCTCAACTGTCTCAATCAATTTCACTTTACGGTTATCCGAAATTATTTTGTAGACTTTTTTATGTTTTTGTCGGTAACAGCCTCTTTGGGACGTTCACTGCGTCCTCGGTGTTCATTTCGTCTCGTTTAAATCTAGCAAAATACTTCTCTACGGTTGATTTTCCTGGTGCAAAGTCCGAATAATGTTTATCAAGCCAAGCTTGGCTTGAATAGTATTTTTGTCGCCAAAAGGCAATGCTTTATTAACACACGAAATTGCTTTTTATCCATTTTTTTAAACTATCAAAAGTTGCTTCACTAAAAATGCTATAACTCACATATTAATAGCGCAACGGCTGTCAAATTTATATACCTGTCTTTTGAAGCTTAGGGCTAACTAAAAATTATATAGATTTAATACTAGTATCGCCATCTGTGCGTCACCTTACGAACATTTCAGCCCATCCGTTACTTTATGAGATTTTATGTTCTTGTCTTATGGTATCACAAACAGAACATTGTATCTTGCATATCCTCGCCAGCTAATAGCTATCAAGAAAAAAAAAATAAATCGCAATTATAAACGAACATCAAAATTCTTTTAAGTTATATAAATATTTTCTAAAAGATAAGTGCTACCGTCAGCATTCTTTTATGGAATTGTTATATTAAATGTACCCCGGCAATGATTTAAGTGAATTAGGATGATTTCGAATTTAAGAAAAGTTAGTTGTTGTTGTTTTAGATAAAATTTTCTAAGAATCATAACCGCCTTTTAGAAATAGAGAGCCGAAATTTATTGCTATGCCTTAGAACAACTAAAAAAAAGTCTGTTTTTTATGTGGTAGTTGTAAGAATCACTAAGACGATTCAATTTATCCAACTGCTAAAGCCTTGAAAACTTAATATTTTTTAATCTAATTAATATACTTTTGTCTTAGTAAATTTTAAGCGTTGCATATAAAGTTTTAAGTTAAATTAATGTTAAATGTTTTTGTTTTTGACTTTTCAAACCAGGAATTTAAATATCAACCGGAACTTGGTTAATTAAATTAAATTAAACAGCATCAGCGATAATAAATATTATTAGTAAAGCGTAACATATAAATTTGTATTATAAGGTGTAAAGTATATAATTACGATTACTACGTATCAAGGATACGTATTCAGTTTACGATTTAGAGGATTTCTGAAGAATAGCTTGGACAATTTTTGAATTTGATTTGACAACAATGAGAAGAAAAAGTTAGATAAAGAGAAGTAGTTAAATCGGTTCCATAACTCAAATATTTATATATATATATACATACATATATATATATATACATATATACAGTTTATGAGGTCCCTTTGAAGCATATTCGCAGGCTTTGGAAATCTTTGACAAAAATTTGGTAACTTTTCTGTGATTTTATAAAAATTTCTTTCCTTGGTGCAATAAACGTTTTAAGCGATTATCGACGTTTCATTAATTTTGTTTCAAATTTGATGTATTTATCTCTATATTTAAAAATTGAAAGACAACAATTTTTAAGCGTTTGACATATGAAATGTGATTCATGTCCACCTACTCCAGTCGCGATATGCTTTTATTTATTTATTTTTCGTTTGTTAAGAATACTAATTCAGTGTTCCCGTCAAATTTAGTTGAATAATATAATGATTTATAAATATTTAACAATTTTTCAAAATCCACCTACTTCTAAGCTACGATTTTCTTTTACAAGCAAATATATAAACGAACATTTGAATAAACCTTAAGAAATTCTGCATAAAAATAATATGAAAAATAATATATTGTTTTTACTACAATAATAAAAACAAATAATTGATTTACAGTAAAAAACAGAAGAGTATTAAATGAAATGTAATTAATATAATTGCTATTTAAATGAATTTAATTTGTATAATACTTTGAAAGTGAAGAAAATCCCATACGTAACACGTTACATTTTCCTAAATATAAAATATTTTATTTCCAAAATTTGTCAAAAATCCAAAATATTGATAACAAGTTTTAAGATTACAAAGAACAAAAAATCTCTTTGGCTTCTTCGTATCATTGTTCTCTTTGTTACTCATTTTTAGTTCCATCGCATTATCATTGACTCATGAAACGCATCATCCTTCTCTTGATTATTTAATGCACGCTTGTGGAATTGAACTTTTAATTCATTCATTATTTTCATTTATATTATGTTCAATCTTGGCTACCGTTAGTCAGTTAAGCTTTTGCAACGATCGAGTACGGATCTCTTGTATTTACCGCAGTATACAAGACAAGTGTAAAATTGTACATTTTGAGGACTCCTTAGAGAGTTCCTTGGTTTTTTTTTTATTATTATGAAAATTTAAATTCCAAGAAAATTTCTTTTTTCTTTTGTGTTGTGTACCAAAAAACCTTAATGACAAGATTTATTATAAAAGATTCTAGTTTTTGAATAACAATTTAAAGTGAGTGTGGGAAAAATGAGAAAAAAAAAGAAAAATCATTTTTAATACATAAGAAATTTAAATATAATGTGCAATCAATATACACAGCAAAAAAAAAAACAGAAAAAAAGCAAAAAATATTTCTTGATTTTCTTTTTCTAAATCAACAGATTTTAGTAAATTTTTTTTTAAAAATATATTTCCTATCTAGCATAATCTAATCCAGTTATTCTTCGTTATAATTACAGCATCAAAGCTTAGAAAGACACATTAGGAATGTTTTTAAATCCCTATACGACTAAATGGACATTCTAAATAGATTTAGCATTGTCGGTTTCCTGCGATTAAGAAGTATATCCTTAATAGCGCTAAAGAGGCTTAGAATAGCCCTCGCCACCTTAATGAGCATCGACTATCCCAAAAGCTTAGATAAAGCAAAAAAAAAAAACCGAAAAATAAAACAGCCTTGAAAAAATATAATAATAAATTTCCAGCTTTGGCAGATGTTTCAAAATTTCTCACAAATACTTCTTAGGTTTTTAAAAGAAGAGAGAGAAGAATTTTGAGTAGCTTCCCGACAAGTTTTTAATGCAAGAAAAATTATGATTTCTGTTCACTCGAAAT
This sequence comes from Glossina brevipalpis, assembly GCA_000671755.1. Classification (NCBI taxonomy): domain Eukaryota; kingdom Metazoa; phylum Arthropoda; class Insecta; order Diptera; family Glossinidae; genus Glossina; species Glossina brevipalpis. The sequence goes on from KK351082.1 coordinate 749,551, forward strand.
GGAAGAAAAAAAATACATCATAAGGCAATTATAGTTTTTTTATTCTCACGTTTGCACTCTTAAGTAATGCATTCTGTAAATAATCGGAATTGATAAGCAATCTTTAATATTGAATTTTCAATGATGTCGTCAATATATGCTTTTTCTTATTATTTTTTTTGTTCGATTTAGTATTTTAAACTCTTCTCATTAAAAAAATATTATGAAATAAAAAAAATGTTTCTAGCACAAGCATCTTAGCGCGTATTCGACGTTATCAGTTCTCAGACATGTCGTAAGGTTCAAAAGTTGTTCACTATAAAATTAAAAAACAATAACAAATACCTATAATCTGAATTCTGAAGAAGCTATGAAAGACAAGATTTAAAAAATTTAAAGGAACGTAATAACTATATATAGAAAAAAAGAAAAAAAATTAATCGAAATAAATTTGGATTATATCCGGTCCATGCAAAATATAGTGCAAAAATTAAATTGAAAAAAAAAATTAAATTAAATTTATAGAGGTCTTTAATGCATATCTTTAGATTACAAAACTGAACGACAAAGCTGATATAATCAAAAATTTTATTTTACTATTTTATAAATCCAAATGTTTTTTAATATTTCGTTTAGATAGAATGCAATATTTTCCATTTTATTGCGGAATAGTTTTGAATGTTGTTCTCGGTATTAGACCGTTTGCTGTATGACTGAGGAAATTTCGGTTTTTTGATTAAATGAATAAATTTATGTATTTAATTTTTAGAACTTAGATAGAATATAGAGACTTTTTCGATTAGCTTGTCCAGTGCGCAAACATTTTTGATTTATAATATTTTTTTTTTTTATATTTTTTACGGCCCTATTAAACTACAATGATTAATAATATTATTAGATATTCATAATATTTATTAATAAAAAAGTGTTTATATAAAAAATATGAATTAAAATTTTTAAGTTACTTGATTATAATTGATTAATTCAGTTATTAAATAAAATAATTAATTACTTTCAAGCTCGTTAATTTTAATTAATTACTTCGAAGTTAATTAATTTTAATTAACTACTTTGAAGTTAATTAATTTTAATTAATTAATCTTAATTTTTAATTAATTAAATTATAACTAATTAACTAATTAATAAATTAATTAATTTTAATTCATTAATTATTTGATATGAACTAATTAATTAATTTTAAAATTAATCAATTTTGATTAATCAATTTTTATTAAAACTAATTAATTTTAAATTAATTAATTTTGTTATTCGATTTGTAATATCCAGAATAATGAATAGATCATATACAAAAAACTACATTTTTTATCCTTTTCCCTTTCGTTTGTTGTTGGAAGTCTTTCGGTTACAAGAATATAAAAAGGAAGAGAATCAGGATTTGCGAAAAAGTGATGTAAATTTCCTGTAAAAGTTAAAAACTAAAAAATATTACGAAAAAGGAAAATTAATAATTTTAAATAGACAAGAACTTAGAGTTTAATATAACTTCTTATTTGCATTAAATTTTTGTTAGTGGGGACCTGCTGAAGTACAAATATAGGTTATTAATAATAATTATTCTGATATGAATTCGTTTTTTTTTTAAGTTTAAAGCTTTTGTGGGCTGGCTTGTAAATGAATCACTCTTAGTTTCAAACTTTAGCTTATATGTAAAATTTCAGCACTCAGTTGTTGTGGCCGTTAGATTTTCTATGAACAGACTAATAGTACGATCGATTAAGCTAAGAAATTCGAAACCTTCTGCTGATATAAAAGGTATTGGTGTTTTATGGAGTCTGCGGTTGTCTAGACGTGGTCTGTATCCTTGGTCTTGGTGGGTATATTAGAATTTACTTTCTTTCTAAGTCTTTAAATTCAAAAGATTTTCACTACATTTGCTGAAAAAGTTCTTCTGTCAATACATGTATTTCCACGGCTTGTAAAGTTTGGAGATTAATTTGTGAATTTAAATATTAAATTTCTAATCACATTATCTTACTAGGGAAGGTTTCTCAAAATTTTGCAATTGTTAATTTAAATTTAATTGCAAAGAGTTTTTAAATAGAAAAGAAAATATTTTCCAAATATCTGCTGTTCTGCTATACGAGCTACATTAAGATCGTTTGTATTATTATAGGGCGTATATAGGTACTTGAAATTGATTTGAGGGGAATTGTCTGTATTTAAATGTATATAGATCGAACTATAGGAAAATCGGACATATATTTTCTGAAAATTTGTTGAAACTTTTTCTTTTAAAGAAGTGATCGAAAAATTTCAAAAAATTTAATTTAGGTGATATAGTATCGATATTTTTCACAAAAAATGCATTTTGTTCTGATTTGAATTTTTATGTAGGTCAAGTTTTATTTTTAGAAGAGAATACGAGTTATGTCCTATTCTCTCTTTATTCTCTCACTGTCTTCTCAGTCCTCTTATTGATTTATTTATATAAAACAACTACGCATTTACACATTACAGAATCAATCTGAATATTTCGTATGAATGACATCACATTTGTATTCTCTGTTACAAACTCACTCATAGATTCACACATTTAATGTTCTATATTACATTTGAATTCTCCAGATAAGTCATTCATTCATTTACTTAATAGCTTACCTAGACAAACAGTTAAAAGGTGCGCAGAGGTATAATCACATCAAACCACCGTTGCCATCATCGCGCCGTCATGAAATTCAAATTGTGATCATCAATATCAAAGCTGTATGTGTCATAATTCATTTTATAAATACATTTACTCTCACATATAGATGCATAAATTATTGTTTGTGCATTACTTTACATATAGAAAATATATAGAAATTTGTTAACAAATTATGAAAACAATATATCTTAGATATTAAACAAGAAAAAAAAAATTCTATAACAGCTGCTTGTTTGTTACTAAATAGAAATGATTTACTTCTTAATAATTAACAAACTAGTTAGCTCCTTTAGTAAACAAATCTTGTCGAACTTTTGAATCAACTTTCCGGAAATTTCTGTAGATTTTTACTTACTAATTTTGAAAGAGAGAAGGGATTGTAAAAGATTTGCTGAGTTTTTATTTCTTACTTTTATTTCTGCGACCTTTTTATTTATAATTATTTTAATAAACTCAAATAAACAACTCGATAGATTGGCTCTTGCTGATGTATGGTAACATATGGGAAGAACCGTGTTTTAAGTGAACTTTATAATTTATGACGACATTTTAACAAAGTATTGATCCAAATTTTGCTCTAACTAAGTAATTTTGGTAACAAGCTAGTTTAAGATGTGGATTTGAATAACAGCAACGAGAATATAGATTATAGTCTGCAGAGGAAGCACTCTTCTTATACTTTTTAAATTGAAAATTTTAAACCAAGCGGGAATAACGGGGTGTGAGGTCACAATTATAAAAGCGGTAAAGCGTTGTTTTCCAGGATCATCTTCTGCCAACTTCTCGTCGAACGGCTTATTTTGCATTTTTGTATAAAATTTCTTCAGAGTGAAACTTTTTAAACTAAAGGGAAATCATTTAAGAGAAATAGAATTAGCATAAATCTTAAAATTTTTAAATTCTTGTTTATTTGTTGATTATAAAACTTGTTTCGTCTCGCTTTTTTAGATATATTTTTCATCATGAAATATTTTGGTTCAGCGTTAACGTTATTGCTATGGATGCATTGTGCTTTTGGCTATGGCCCCTATAATCGCCAGTCTACGTCTTATGGATCAAGCGGTGCTTATGGTTCGTCGGCTAACTATGCTTCTTCTTCTTCTCATGCTTCGTCATATGGCACTGACAATAGTGCATGTTGTATGTTGGACTCATGGGCTTATAATAATTTTAATGACATTCGTCAATTTGCCAATCGACTCAGGCAGGAATACAATAGCATGGCCTCAGGGAGTACTACTGGTTATAGCATGACTTATACACCCTGGACTGGTAATTATCTATGGGGCTATCCATTAATGCCTTTCGTCAGAGTGATATATAAATTTCCTTTTTATACAGAAAGTATTATTACATTGACTGGCAAAACGCCTGGAGAACTGGATGCTCTCTGTCGTGCGGTTAGCGAACAATTGATATCAGATATGCGTAAAGGAAGTCTTAGCTATTCGACAATATCTCAACCAAATTTCTTTGAGTGGAAAGCTGCCAAAACTTTACAACCTTTAGTAATTTTTGAAGACGATCTTGGTCAACAGCAGCAATCTTTAGATTTGGGTCAATATCAGCCGGAAGGTTTACATAATTTTGATGGGATCAAGACGTACAATTATCCAGCTGAAGTTAAGGTTGTTGATGGTAAAACCTATGTAGTTCACAAAAATATGAGCGAGGCTCATAGGAGTTCTGGCATGGGCACATATGAAAATCCCTACGTCCGTGTAATAAAGAGAAATCGTACTGTTGTTACCACTAACGCCGTGCCGGTTTATACACCTACAACGGTTTATGCTCCTAGCATGAGCTTTAGTTCAAGCCCTATGGTGACAGTGCCGAGTACTGCTTATCTTCCACCTTCTTCGCCCAGCGCCACTGTGACCCGTAAGAAAACTATACGTGATTGGGTTCACGAAAATATGGAACCCGGCGTGGTTGGTTATCGTCCCGTAGTAAATGTTAACACCGATTGGTCTACTAATACTAACGTGTATAAACCGCCCCGGCCTGTGCATATACCTGTAGACACCAGTTCATCAGCAGAAGTAGAAAGTTTCGGCGTTGGTTACACGCCCAGTTTTTCACCTGGGTCGACAGTAACCGTTAGACGTTATAATAAAACAATTTACACCAATCCCGATGGTTCTAACGTAGTGCGCGGTTCTGAAAGCCACAAAAAGTGGGTAGACGGTCAATTGGTGTACGATACCGAACGTCCGTTTGGAGAATGGACGGTTCCCAAAGATGAAGAGTGGAAACGAGAAGAACGCGAGAGATTCTTTTGGTTTTTAACTTCCGGTGCTACTACACCCCAAAGTTTGGAATTATGGCAACGTCAGCAGGAAGAACGTTTAATGGCTTTAGCGGAGCGTTATCATACTACTCCGGAAAATATTCAAGATTGGCATCGTAAAGAATTAGAACGCTATCGAATTTTATTGGGCCAATATCAAGTCCAAACTAACGATGATACCGCTTGGAAGCGCAACGAAAGAGGACGCCTAGATTGGTTGATTCATCAGAATAGTGTTACACGGGACGAATTGCAACGTTGGCAAAATGAAAATCGGGATAAATTAACTCAATTAGCCCGACAATACCGGATCCCTGTAGAAGAGTTGAAAAATTGGCAAATTGAGGAATTGGATCGTCTCTATGTTTATTTTAATGATCAAAATAATTCTATGATGCCTCAACCTAATTCCGATTCGTTGGTGCATAACAGTGAACAAGAGAGATTAGAAGAATTGATAAGACAGCATAATGCTACTATTGAGCAATTGCATAATTCAATCAAAATGGACCAGCAGAAATTACATGATCTCTCCAATAAATATCGTGGTAATGTAGAAGATATGGAAAAATGGTTGAAAGGTGAGTTAGCTCGGTTAGGTGGCATTATTAATGAGCAACGCAATGAAATGACTCGTATCACCGAATGGCAGAGATCGGAACGCGAACGTTTGGAAAATATTGTTAAACAACATCGTGGTTCCATTGGAGATATTGATGCTCAAATGGATCGGGATCGCATTTATTTGCAGACCTTGGCCAGCAAATATCATGTTAGCATAGAAGAGTTGGAAAATTGGCAACGCTCAGAATTAGAACGACTGCAACAGCAAGGACAAGCGCAAATCGAAATTGGTATCAAAGAATGGCAGCAAAGAGAACATGAAAATCTTAAAAAATTGATAGCTAAAAATGATCTAACTACAGAAGAGTTCCAAACTTTAATACTCAACGATCGTAAAAAGTTAGAGAATTTGGCTCAAACTTACCAAGTGCAAGTGACTGAAATCGAGGAATGGCTTAAAAAGGAACTAAATAGTCTTAAAAATGAAGGACTTCTACAAGAGGTAAAGAAAGAATTGGAGGACTGGCAGCAAAAAGAAAGAGCCCGATTGCAGAATATTGTACATCAGAATGAGCTTACTGTTCAAGATTTAGAATTAAAGATTAAGACTGATCAATCTCATCTAAATGAATTAGCTAGCAAGTATCAAATCCAGGTGGTGGAAATTGAAGATTGGCTCAAAAATGAATTAAAGCGTTTGCAAAGTCAGGGATTAATTAAGGTTGAGGAGTTGCAGGAATGGCAAAAGAATGAAAGAGATGTGATTTTGAATCTGGTTCAAAACAACAAACTTACTATTGACGAATTTGAACGCAAATTGTTAGCTGATCGACAACGCTTGCACGATCTTGCCAAAATGTATAACGTTGAAACACGTGAAATTGAAACGTGGATTAAAAAAGAGGGCGAACGTTTGCAGAATTTGGGGTTATTACAAATTCAAGAGCAGCTAAGCAATTGGCAGAAAATAGAACGTGATCGGTTGATGACCTTAATACAACAAAATAATCTTTCGATTAAAGAACTTGAGGAAAAGATTAAGAAAGATCAGGTGCATTTATACAGCATGGCTCACCAACATCAAGTTCGTGTGGAAGAGATCGAAGAATGGATCAAACAGGAGATTAAACGTTTGCAAGCTGAAGGTCTCATCGAAATGGAGAAATTGAAGGATTGGCAAACCGAATGGCGTGGAAATTTGACAAATATGGTTAAGGAACGTGACTTTACAGTGGAAGAATTTCACAAATGGCTATTGGAAGATCGAGCTCGTTTGCAAGCTTTAGCAATGCAGCATAATGTTCAAATCGAGGAAATTGAGCAATGGGTGAAGAATGAAGAGCAACGATTCATTAGTATGGGTTTATTAAAACCTAATGAAAAACTTACTAATTGGCAGGAGGTAGAGAGGAGATATTTAGAACGTATAACGCAAGAACAGTATCACTCCACCGAACAGCTGGAGCAGCGCCTAAGGCAAGATCGGGAATTATTAGAAAAATTGGCCAGAGATTATCAGATTCAGGTCGAAGAAATTGAAAAATGGATGAAAAAAGAATTAGCACGCTTAAGAGATGAAGGGCAACTGCAAATAAATAACCTAACTGCTTGGCAAATAGCCGAAAGGGAACGTTTAGACAATTTGCTTAAGCAAAATAAGCAGTGGTCGGCGGAAGAGTTTGAAGCGGTCTTAAGACAAGATAGAGATCATATGCAAAGAACCGCCTTCCAATATCACACTTCGGTGGAGGAGATTGAAAAGTGGATACAAAGTGAAATTCAACGTTTGCAACGTCAAGGAAAACTGAATATTGAAAAGTTGACAGCTTGGCAAAAGGAGCAACAACAGCGCATATTAACCTTACTGCAGCAACAGTCTAGCATTACACTGGAAGACTTTGAACGAAAAGTGCAGCAAGATCGCGCCTTCCTTATGAATTTAGCGCGACAATATCATGTTAGCGTCAACGAAATTGAAGAATATATAAAGAAAGTGATTAGTGATTTGCGTGAGAAGGGAAAATTTGAAATTGAAAACTTGAAAGCTTGGCAGTTGGTAGAACGTGATTACATTAAACAATTGATTAATCAGTATAAAAATTCTTTAACAACTGAGGAATATGAAAAGAAACTTTTAAATGATCGCATCCATCTTAACCAATTGGCTGATCATTATCGTATCAATGTTAAAGAAGTGGAGGAATGGATGATTAGAGAATTACATAAATTACGAAAAGATTCTGGGGATCAGTTACAAAAATTGGCAGCTTGGCAAGTCAGTGAATTGGAGAGACTTAAGCAATTGATTCAAGAAAATAATCGGCTAAATTATGTGCAATTTGAAATTGAGTTGAAGAAAGAACATGAGCGTCTGCAGCAACTAGCTAACCAGTATTCTGTGAGTGTGCAAGAAGTTGAAAAATGGTTGAGACAACAACTGTTGAATCTGAAGACAACAGGCCAAATACAAGTGGAAAGTTTGACCAAGTGGCAAGAAGATGAACAGAAACGTTTGATCGCTTTATGCCTGAAACAACAGGAAGCCATTACAAATGAAGAGTTTGAAAGAGAATTGCAACGGGATAGAAATCGTTTAGAACAACTGGCTAGAGAATATAATTTAAGTGTTGAGCAAATCGAACAATGGATGAAGAATGAATTGCAACGTTTAAGGAACTCGGGCTTGGTGCAAGTTGAAAATTTAACTCATTGGCAGTTAATGGAACGCAAACGTTTGGAAGATTGGTTAATGCAACAAAATAAGGCCATCAATAGCGATGAGTTAGACGCTTTTATTCGACGTGACAAAGAACGCATGCAACGCATAGCTCAGGATTATCATGTAACTGTAGAGGAAATTCAATCCTGGGTGGAGCAAGAGGGAGTACGTTTACAACTCTTAGGTTTAGTTAAAGGACAGGGGGATTATGTCTGGATCACTACTCGCAGACCAACCACCAGTGTGGGGACTAGTTGGAATACTCGTTGGACTACAACCGAAACTTATCCAAATACTCAAATACCACAAAGCAACGAAGAAATGTGGAAGGAGCAAACAAGGGCGCATCTACAAGCTATAGCTCGCATGAAGCCTCTAACATGGTCGGAATTCGAGCGTTATTTGATCGAGGAGAGACCACGTTGGGAACAATTTGCTCGACAATATCACATAACAGTAGCTGATATTGAGACTTGGTTACGTGAGTCAGCTCAAGATTTATCGAAGCAAGGTTTTATAAAAGGTACTACAACAGTCGAGGAATGGCAAACCGTTGAGCAACAATATATTCAGGGTATTATTAATGAAAGATTGCGCAAACAACAACAATGGTCTATTGAGGAACTCGAGCGTCAATTAAAGAACGATCGTGACCATTTGCAAAGATTAGCTAACCGATATCATTTAGCCATTGAATCAATAGAGAATTGGTATAGAGAAGAGTTGCAGAGATTGTTAAATCAAAGAAGAATTGTTAGCGAAAATTTAACGGATTGGCAAACAGCTCAGAAAGATCGTTTGTATTGGCTGGTTACACGTCAGCCAGGTCTAACTCTGCAGCAATGGGAGCAGCGGGTGCTGAATGATAAGCCGGCTTTAAACCGGTTTTGTGATGAATATCATGTATCTATAGAAGAATTGGAAATCTGGATTCGCAACGAATTGAGACGATTACAAAATTTAGGCCTAATTAAGGTTGTTAGTCCTGCAGGCGGGCTTAGAGATTGGCAAGAGCAAGAACGTCAACGCCTGAGAGATATTGCGGCTGAACTAACTACGACTGAGGAAGAATTTCTAGAGTTTATAGCAAGTGATTTACCATTCCAGCAACAGTTATCGCGTTTATATGGTTGCCGACTCGAACAATTAGCTCCTTTCCAAAGGATAGAGATCAATCGTATGTATCGCGAAGGCTTACTGGACAAGACATCTTTGTTGAAAGTGGAACCTTGGCAGAAGAATGAACGAGATCGTCTGTACATTTTTATTAGAGATAAGAGTTATACTTTAGATGATTTACTTAACTGGCAGAAACAAGAAACATTTATTAATAGTTTGGCTGCTAAGTATGGTATCACCGCTCAAGCTTTGAAAGACTGGCAAATTACGGAGTTCCAACGTTTGCAAAACTTAGCTATTTATTATCAAATGAATCTGAATCAGTTGCAAGATTTTCGAGACAAAGAGTTGGTTTACATAACCTTTGTGATGCATAAGAAATTGAGTTCCGAAGAAGAGCGAGTTGCTTGGGGAACTAACGAAGCCAGAAGAATAAATGTGTTGCAAAGAAAAACAGGATTAAACGGTGAAGACCTAATAAAATGGAGACGCAAATACTATCTCTTATGCCAAGGACGCTTGCCTTTCAGCTTCGGCGGTGCTGGAGGTTACGAAAGTGGTAATGGTTCAACGAATCGTACCGGTGTACCACCTGTATTTATATCAAAAGATAGAGGAGATCAACCCCCGAATATGTATGAAGAGACTATAGATGTTGAAGAGCCTGGCGTAGAGGGTCATGATTTATTGTATCCCCCACCTAAGGCAGAAATGAGAGAACATCCTTCTTCAAGACCTGGCTATGAAAATCCAAACACTGCCACGGGCGGCAGCAGTGTCTCTACCCGTTACTCTAAGAAAGAATACCACTACATGACCCCTGCAAGAGGTCGCAGTTATGGTCATCAGAACCTTCATAATCCTCACAATCCAAACTATAACGGTATGCAAACTCATATTTTAGAAGTTGACGATGATTCGCAACAACAACAACATCTAGAAGAGGACGATGATTACGGTCAACAGCAACAAGAAGAAGAAGTGGAAAATTTGCATGAAACAACACACCCTGTACGATACTCTTCTAACCAGAAACAAATGCAAGCTCCAGTTAACGAGGTAAGCTGACACAAACTTACTTTAGCTTAATCAAAATATAACCTCGTTACATTGCAGGGTTTGATGGTACAAGCTCAACTAGAGTCCTCCGGTTTTCTAGGCAATTTGAAGAAAAAGATTTTCGGTTAGAGACTTTGAGGTCATTCTTTACACTGCTTTAATTATATAAGATTTTTTATGATTTAATTTTAGTCTTAATATTAACTAAACGAAAATTATAAAGCAATATCGATTGTAAACCAATGATTTGACGAATAATACGATTAATTACGAATTAATTCATTAATTTTCAAACAAATTAGTCATTTTTATTTTTATTTTACTATACAAACAAATATTTACTAAATTTTAAAATAGTTTGAAGTCAGACGCCTTTGCTTATATAAATCTTAAGTGAAAGAGAGGTTTTAAAGAGTTCCCACAATTCCTATAACCATTTTTGTTTCAAAGCATCCCTAATAAAATGATATGTAGAGAATTTTAAATTAATTAAAAAAGAAATTAAAGAAGAAAGAAAAAAGTGTTAAGAAAACATATTTGAAATTCTGTCAAAATTCGAGTTTTAGTTCAACTCTTATATTCAACCTAACCTCAAACTTCTTTGGCTTATCTAATCTCAATTATAATCATACATTAAAATCTTTTTATGCTTTGGTTCTAAGATTAATCTTTTTTTTAACTATCTAGGCACTTGTTCTTAATACATTTTAACGATTGTATTAGTTTTTTTTTATTGAATCCCTAAACTCAGGCCTATCCTTCGTTACATTTTCAATTCCTTAAAATTTACGATATATTTCCTAAAAAAAATCAACTAAAATTTGCATTTTCACCATCGCTTTCAGCCAATTGAAAGCATGTCTTAGCCGCTCCTTCGAACATAGTACGAAATGTTTTACGTGACAAATCGTTATCATTATCCAAAGTTTTCGTGGGATCTTCAAAGTCCACAAACAACCCATCTCCGGTCTCATAAAGAACACGATTTTTCAATTGTTCTATTTGATGTAATAATTTCAATGTTTCATGATCTAAATTATCATCTTCTACATATAGTTGGCTTTGTTGTTCCTCATCAATATCCCATTCGAGGGATTCAGGTGTTGAGATATGAGACCAAGAGTTATGTGAAGAATTGCGCGTTATGGAACCGAAACGTTGTGAACGACTTTGAGCGCGTATTAATGGACGCTTTTCATTTGAATATTCTTTAAAATTTCCTAAATTATTTGGCATTTGTAGAGAGTCATTTTGCAAGCCTAGTGACGGCATTGAAGCGATAGAATTGAGTTTTCCATCTTCTTGGTCGTTGCCGTACGGCCAGCAAGATTCATCAGCCGATGCTTCAGTTTGCAAAATTTGTGTTAACATTTCATGATGCATTTGATTTTGTTGCAAACAGACATATTTCGAATTTCTAAGCAATTGAGGATATTGTCGCATTTGAGAGTATTCATGTTCCCATTCCAAGTCTATGGAAGAGCTACCTCTTGAGCTGGGCACGCGACTCGCAATATTGTTGATTGAAGATTCTTTTTGGCTGTGAGCAGCATTGAGCAAAAGATTAGTAACATCCAAGTTTTGCAATTGGATATCGGAAAAGCTTTAAGACAATAAAGACGAGGAACATTTTAAAAAATAAATATTGAAATTCTTAGCGTTCATTATAAATATTTACCTTTCTGCTTGCGAACCATTACTTAATTTAGCATAGCTTGTATCCTGATGTTGCCAGAATTTCTCGAAAAAGTGTGAAGATTTTTTCTAAACATTAAAGTTATTAAAGAAATTTGTTTTTTCTTTTTAGATTTCTGTATTTGTGTTAGAGAAAGTAATCTTTTTAAATTTTTTGTTTTTTAATATTTTTTAGACATTTTTATTTTGAACATTTCTTCCCTTTTTTATTTTTAACACACTTACCTTTCTTTTAAAATTCATGATGCGATATATAAAATTATCTCGTTTGTAGTTTTCATTAAGATTTGACATTAAATCTCTTTCTTGATCATCTGTTGCTTGGTCTCTATGAACACGAATAAAAAAAAATATACAAAAACCGTAAATAATTAAGATATATATGTGTATATATATATATATATAAACATTTATAAACAACGACAGGCCTCTGCCATCTGTACAACATATCCACTTACAACAAGTGTTGACAGAAAGGCAACCATACACTGATTTATAGTTGATGACAGAATTAGAAAATCAAATAAAAGGAAAAGCATGTTGTTAAGAAACGACAGCATACTTTAGGGCTATTGACCTCCTCTTCGTGCTCTTTAATGCTTATTCAAGTCATTTTAAGTTTACTTGTATGTACGCACATGTACACATATGTGCTGTAGTGCAAACCTTAAGCCTGGTCTTTGCGATGTGTAAAGAGTTCGTTCGTTGGTTATGCTTTTGCGGTTGTACGTAGTAAAAATGTCGCTAAAGTGAAATTAACTTAAAAAGTTTTTCATTTGAATAAAAAATAAAAACATCTTGAACTATCTTAGTTTTCATAACTATTGCGATTTACATGCACTATTACGGACACGTTTTTCAATATATTTTCAATTATAAGGATTTTTAAGTTTTCCTAAATACTTTTAGTTTTTCTATTTATGATAAATACGTTTATTGAAATGTTTTTGTTTTAATATTATAATCTAAGAGTATTTCGGTAAGACGTGTCACTTTTAATTTTGCAGCATTTTTGCCCCAATATTGTCATTGTGAAGACATTTGACAACGCAAAACTGACAAGTTTTCAAATACGTTTTATAATTAACTAATTAGGTGCTGGAATTGCATTAAAAAAACCATACATTACCTAATGAGGCTCATTTTCATTTCACCATTGGTAGTGTAAGCTGCCTTAACTCTTTCGAAAACGCTGCTGAACGTCAAACGTCACAGTAGGTAGCTGCCTTAAGGTATACTAGTGGCTGAATTGAAGGAAAATATATAAACGACTTTTATTTTCAACAGAAAGAGGCCGTCCGTCACGCGCCACTTTAAAAAGAAATTACACCTCTTCTTGAAAGATGCTAAATATATATAGTCTACGATGTGCGAAACTTTCTTTATGAAGCTTTGCAATAAAAATTTTCCTCCCATGTTTCTAATTATGTATAACATTCTCTCAAAATTGTAAGAAACTTGAGGCAAAAATTTTAAAGAATCCTTCGAGTCACCATTTTGAACTTGAGTAGTATAAAATGTCGAGAAAGAAACAAGAAGGCGAAGGAGGGTCTCTGCCGTGAAGTATATATTTTTGAAATTATATTTTAATATTTTCTACTTTTCTACTATAATTCTCTACTATACTCCTCGAAGAACTCCATCTCAAGTGGGCTTTATAAACTGTTTCAATCTTGCCATGCGATCGTAATAATCAAATGGCTTTCGGTCACCCTATAACAATCTAAGACAGCTAAAGTGTAATTTCAACGTGTTAATGCCAACAAATAGTTGAGAGAACTGCATTATGTTGGGTTTGCATGTTTACAACAATGTTCGTGTTTATTAGTATACCTGAGTGCAAAAAACCGGAAATTTGCTATAGAGTATGCAATTAGGTTAAAAGCTAAATGCTTTACTGTGTTTATCAACGTATGTAGAGAGAAAACTTTTGCCAAAAAGACTATGCAAAGTTTTATGTTAAGTACACCACGACCTAATTTGAGAGTACTCAGGTAAAGGCAGAAATGTTATCATCAATTAAACTTCGAGTCTAATTTTTGCAGGTTACTAAGTGTTAATTAATGAGCGAAGTTTGCCCTTCCGAAAAAAAAGATAACTGTAAATTCTTCTTTTCTCTTAGCAGATAATAATATGCTTTAGTTTATCTGTTAACACAAAAAAAAAAATAAAAATAAAAATAAAATAAAATAGTAAATGTGTCTTTCTTAAATCTGTGTTTTTAGTAGTTTTGTTTTATGATTTATTTCTTTTGTAGATAATAAATGAAAACAAATAAAAAAAAAAAAAACAGGCTAAAACGACTAAATTAGTTAATGACTAAAATTAGTAACAGCAAGCATATGTTTTCTGCGGTCTTTTGATAGGCTATAATTTATATTCTCCAGCCAGCCAAAAAGTATGCAACTAATTGCCCTGCTGAATTCTAAGTACATAATGTAATATCAAGAGAAAAATACCACGTTGGGTAGAAAAAAAAAAGGCAAAAAGTTTATACCAACTTATATAAGCGTAAAAACATTGCCATGTTGTGTTTGTATGGTCGAGTACAATGGTGGGAAAAATAATGTTAGTGCTAATGTTGAAAACAACAACTTAAAGCTTCTTTTGCAAAAGTTATAATATACACTATTTTGTGACCCAAATAGTATGCAACAGTTGGCCTTAAAGACCACTGAAAATGTAATCATTAAAAATGTAAGCACGAAAAATGAAAACTGAATGGTTTAAAATATAAAAACCGCAAAGTATGTTATAAATTGCAGTTGAAATGTACGAAAAAAGAAATTATTTTTATTTTTTCTCTGGTGAAGGACATTTTTTTTTGTGGTGTTGGACCAAAAAGCGGAAGGTATATTTATTTTCTCGAAACATTTATAACAACCGTAGAAAAGTTTCAAAGCACTTATGTAATAGATATATTCCTCACCAGTATGAAATTTTGAATCATACCTACGTATCAGTCCGTCCTTCTATATGCTAGCGTCTCTTATAAATATTCTCACGATTCTAAAATTAACGTAAGGATAAGGATAAGGACGATTCTAAAATTAATGTAATGAATTTTTTTTTTCATTACTCAAGAACAAAGCAGATAAAAATAATAAAATTATTAACGTGCATTCTCTAGGCGCTCATAAAAGCCAAAAAAAAAAATCGGGAACGCTCCTCTTTATTATAAAGTAAAGAAATTTCATTTGTTTCTTTAATTTTTTTTTTTTTTTTTGAGATTTTGTCTTTAAATAAAGATGATAGGTTAAAAATGTTCGCCCACAACCGAATATTATTTTTTGCTTTTTTTTAATTGAAGAAAAGTGTTTGAAAATGGATTAACGTAGAAAGGAAATTCTTAAATATATTTTAAATTTCCCTTTTTCATTTTTTTTACTAAATCATTAAAGACCAGAAAATTGCTTTGCAATGAAAATGATTTTACTTAAAAGCATGTCTGTCTGTTTTTGTTTAAAGTTAACTTTGAATATAATTAAAAGTAATTTTTATATCTTTTTATATCTTTGGTTGCTTTCTCAATTTTTTTATGTTTTTTTTTTATCATTTCAAAGTAATTTAAATCAACTTTTAACTCTGTAGGTCATAAAATCCATTATATATTATGCTTAAAAGCAGTCGAGGACTTGCATACTCAGAGCCTACAATTCTTCATTTTGTGGATGGGGAAAGCAATTACAAAATTCGGAAGAAAAAAAAATTATTGAAAGAAAGAACGACAAAAAAAGAAAATATGAAAATAATAAAAATATTTAATGGATTTTGGTGAACCGAAAGAAACATGAAATAAATCTTAATATAAATCCGCCACCATCGTATATATGTATATATCCATATATATATATAATGGAAAGTGCATTAAACTTGCCATGGAGCCAACTGTTCGCAAAGCAAAAATATGTTAATATAATACACTCGGTATGAAAAACTAAATGAGAAAAACATTACAAGAAAATCTTACGAACAAAAAAAACAGTAATAATAAAATAAAACAAAAATTACAGCTAGAAGTCTTCCACAGTTATATAGTTATAGTTATAGTTTTAGTTATATGTAGGTAACGAAACGCCTAAGAATCTGTTTCTATTTAGAAAAAAAAAGAAAACAAAAAAAAAAATTAAAAGAAAGACAGACCGGAATTATACGATTTCTTAAGCAGAAGAAAAGTTTTTCTCTCTCTTTTACATAAAATACTTTTTGTTTCTTTTCAAAACTCTGCCATTATATTAAATATTTAAAGCTCTATAAAGTATGCAGCAAGACTTGAGCAAATTCTTGTGTCAAGCACAAAGTATGCCAGTGTGTTAGTTTGCGGGTATGTTGGTGTGGTTAGATACGTATGTACACACAACCTGCAACCAAACACACTAGACCCTCCTCAAATACTACATATGTTGCCAATGGTATGTAATAACAACCGAAAGTATGTTGCAGTTCAGTGAATAAATTTGCCGACGACTTTTTTGTTGTTGCCAATGTTGGTGTTGTTGTTGTCGTTTTTCTTACTTATATTTTTACAGTTTTCAATGCAAAAGTAAATGCCAGAATATCCTACTTGCAAATAAAAGCATAAATACCAGAAATTTTCTTCTTCTTCTTCTTCTCTTTTTTTTCTGAGTTATCCTGTTTTCTTCTTTATTTTTTCATTTCCTGAAAATATATTTAAATCACATATAGGGAAGGAAAAATTACGTTTCCTTTTATTTCTCACTTTGTCTCTTCGTTTTTTTTTTACGCATATATGTATTAAAATTTTTATTTTATAAGTTACACTTGAGTTAAACTTAAAGTCACTTATGCGTAGCGGAAATAAAAATGTGTTTTAGACACATTGATAATAACCGATGATAAATAAACTTTAACTCGATGTTAACAAGAATATGGAATAAGCGGTATATTAAGAGTTTCTAAAATCAGATGAAACACAAGTAGTTAAACACTATGGATTATGAATCTGAAATCAAATTACATCAATTTACATGAAGGAATGAGATCTTGGAGATAAGATAAGTTAAGATAAGTCACTTATAAAGTCTTACTAGATTTAATTTATACCCTTTTCGTTGTTTAAAAGAAGTACTTAGATCACAATAACAAATAGCGATTATGTTATTTCAAATATTCTCTAACTTTTTTCAATTATTTGAAGAGGAGAATAGCGTTGCTCAGCAAAAAGAAAAAACGACTTAATGTACTCAAAGGGCTAATACCAGATTAATTGGTAATCAAAATAGCCAATATCTCGTATAGCCTATAAATATTTTTTTTAAGGTTTTTATTTCTATTTGGTCATTCTAGAGGCCCTGTAATTTGTGGTCGAAACTGCGCGACATTCCTCCGCGGATACGAAAAATCGATGGCGTAAGATAGAAGAAGTTTATAACTAGAAATTATATGGAAAACCCAAACAAGTGCTGGCTATGACTTTGGAACGTATCACGCTGTATGTAATGTATCACGAGTTTCAGAGACTCAAATAGACCAGACTCCGTCGTTAGGCTTCCGTTGGAGGCTTCCTAAATGATGTCGATTCATTCTCATTCCCAAGGGCGGTAGTTAGTTCTTTACTCATTCACACTCACTCCATCTTCCATAGTACATATATTAAGTCTATTCATATGCGTCCCCTCTAGACATATCTACAATATGGAAAATTCATCCATATGTGCAATTGAACCATTTGTTTTTTGATCAGCTTAGCAATATGCCCGAGCGCTTGTACCCTTTTTTTGTATTGCGGGAGCTTCGTCTCGCCACACCACGGATGCTTATACTAGCCTTGTACATGGAATAAAATATTGAAGGTACGACAATTCAATTGTGCACTTTTTGCAGCCAGACTTATTGTAACTTATTCAAGATGCATTGTGACTTTAAATCCGAGCCAAAAGTTTCTTCGTCGTGTGGCTTCGGTACGATAATTTACCCACCTTTGATTTTTGAAGTTAACGTTATGAATTTGGAGGTTTCATACAAAATCTTGTTCAAAATTCTTCATGAGTAAAATTTTTCTGGTTGCCATTCTTTGTCTTTAACTTGAATATCGCCACTTTTGAACTCCATTTGAGTTACATAGATGCTGCTTTCCGTAAGATATCTTGATGGTTTTCGAAATTAGAGTTTATTGAAAATTGTAGAAGTTTTTAATAATAATTTCTTTGAAAAGTTTTACAATTACTTCCTGATCATATAACTCCGTTCTTTTTTTTTTATATTGTCTTCATAGATTTATATTTTTCTCTAGAAGATATGCTTCATATTTATTACTTATCAAGCTGCCAGAAAATATGTTTTAATACTTTATTTTTTCAATTTAATTTATTTTACTTGCATTTGATAGCCATTTGCACTTAATTGAATTAAACACATAGAAGCTTTAAGGAAAAGAAAGACATAAACAGAGAGAGGAAAAGGCGGACGCAAAGACATAAATAGACACAATTCCCCTATTGCTAATTAATATTAAACATTCAAGCAATTGCTAAATGTACAAAAGCATACGCTTTGAGATCTCCAAGGCTACTACACCAAGTTGATTAGCATCAAAACAAAAGGAAAAAATATATATATAGAGAATATGCTACATATATATATTATAGTTGCGAAGAGGAGGTCTGCAAAGGTGAAAAATGTAAACAATTATAACAACTGGTCAAGATTGAATGAAAAGAAACGTTACACACAAAGAAATTAAAACAAAGAGTAAAATGTGTCAATTGCTTGACACTTGAAAGATAATGTATGGTCTTAATTACAACTAACAGAAACGTATATACGCACTTCACTTACCCGAGACAAGAGGATACTAGGGAATTATTGCTTGAACTCTTGCTATGCGATGAACGTCCCAAACAGGAACCCATAATCACTGGTGATTCTATACAATGTTAGCAAACTGATGTTTTTTTCTATATATCTAAATGCGTATGCACATACGTAGATATATACATACATTCGCCTTCACACTATGCACTGTGTTATTATAGTTTAACAAACATGTATAAATTGTAAGCTCTATTGCGTTTGCCTGTGTGTGATATTACCTTACTTATGAGAGAGGATTTTTCTATGTACATTTGAGTGTTTGTATGATTGTTGTAAATGTATATTTGGATGTAAGTGTGATGTGGAACATTTAAACAAAGGAGTCTTTTGTAACGTACGAATAAAGAGTTTAAACAATCACTGTTTGATGGCATTTGTTAGAATAATTTATATAATATTCTTTAGACTTTTAACTAAACAACAAGGAATTGATATAATTTCCTTTCGTTATTCGTATGCATGTTCTGTGTTTCTGTATAATTTTTCTAACGATTTTTTGCCAAAAACTCAGTCTAGCTGCATGAAACTTTAACACAATAGAGTTAGAAAAAAAAGAAAACACCAGTAAAATGTAATAATAGAGATACAAGTTCACAGGTCAAGGATTCCTTGAATTTTTATTTACTTTTGTTTTTCTTTAGAGTGGAAAAAATTTAATTAAAATTTTTTTTTATTATAAATTCAATGACTTTTCTAAATTAAGTTTCAAATTACACAGATTTTTAGTAAATTTTTAAGATATCATTTTAATATATTTTTATTTTAATTAATTTTGTTTTATATAAACTATTTTATATATTATCTTTATTTACATTGTTTTTTAAGTTTTTTCTTCTCATATTTCTAAGGTTTGTACTCAAAGCAAATTTTAATGACGTGCTTATGTTTAATGAAGAAAAAGTATTTCTTTCTCCTTTTTATTATAATATGTGTTGTGATATTTTATGGCGGCCTTTGCTCTTATGAACTTTTATATACTCAATGACATTTTCCATATTGTTTTTGCTTTTGGAGCTTTTTTCACTTTTAAAGAAGTTTCATATTAACAGCTGATTGTCATTTTCCGTGAAATCTCTCATTTTGGTTTGCATTTACTTTATTCTCTTCGGTAAGAACTTTTTGAAAGCTTTTATTAATTAAGAATTAGCAGCCATAAAATCATAAAAGTTCTCAAGAGTTATTAAAGTAATTTTGAGAGCTTTCAGAATATTAGTTAAGGTTTTCGACTCAGCTAAACTAATTTAGAGGCAATACTTTACTTATAAATATGGAAACGTTACGATTACCACACTAATATTAGGCAGATAAGAAAATAATATCGGCATATTCTCTCTCTCTATTTCACTCTTTTTCTTCCTTTTTTTCTTAGATGTGTTAGTTAACCGTAAAGCAGAGAAAGCAGAATAGAAACATTGATAAGACTCCAAACGTACATTAAAACAAAAGATATTTCACAATCTTAAATGATGTTCTTAATACGGTTGCACTAATTGGAGGCGTTGGCAAAAGAACAATAAATATCGTTTATACGCTGTTGTATTGATAAGAGAAAGGGACATTTCTTGTCCTTTCTATAATACTGATTAGTGTCAATTAATTATAAAGCTAAAGAGAATAAGCGGAAGAGAACAAACCCAATTTTTCACGCTTTGCACTTGTGAAAGCTATAGGTGTTAGATGAAAGGAAAGCATAGCACATCGATATTTGCTGCTTGTCGAATAGTTATCACTAAGCTATAAATAAAATTTGTGAACGTTATCGAGTAGCTTGATCAAACGTGCTCCTAGAATTTAATATATGGATTAAGATTTGCATTCTCCGATATATTATAATCAAAATATGATCTGTGATTTAGAATGTAGAAAAGTAAATGTTAATACTTTGAATTAGTTGTGGTTATTTGCTCATTTTTTATTCATTTATATCCTAGATTATGCTTAAAAGTTTACAGACAACTTAGTTCCTTAGCCATAACAACAATATTATGTATTAAAAAATATTCTTTTCTTTCGAAAATAAATTTTCAACTAAATCATCTCTTAAATTAAACAGAGTTTTTCTTTATTTATTTGCGTGGCGCTACTAAATATATTTGTATTTTTCGAAATTATTATAAGCATGTTATACAAAGTATAAAACAAGCAGAGGGAGATGGAATCCGTCTATACAATTTCATAAGGACATGCATTAACACGATTACATTTAACTGCTTAGTATGGTTTGCTCTTTGTTGTTGCACACTTAACCAAATATCGTTTATTTCTTGTCTTCAATACTACTTCGTTATTCAATATGATTTAAAGAGAAAAACTAACCTATCCTAATAAGTCTTCTAACCTATTTTTCCCTTTGCTAACCCTGACTCTGCTAACACACCATCGTTCTCTATTACTGTATCTGCCCCCTGCCAAACCTAACTCATTAATGTTTGCTGAAGTAGAAGGTTGTGTAAAAAAATTTCCTGGGTGTTTACACAGTACAAGTAGCACTTAATTCAATCTTCTTCACATGCGCCTCTTTTTTTTTTGCGAAATAGTTAGTTAGACGCACAGCTACAAAAGAACTCAAGCACTCGCCTGCCTGGTATGTGTGTATATATGTATATTAAGCAGAAAATTTGCTAGAGCTTTTTTTTTTGGTGGACACAAAGCCAAGCCCAACGTTGATTGGTTCAAAGATTTATGTTCATGCAGTAAAAATTACTATGCTTGTATTTATATTAAAAAAGAAGAAAGCTGTAGGAACTGCCTGTGTATAGGTGAATTGTAAAATTCATTAATTCACTGTTGTAACACCAATACCAATAACAAAATACATGCGACAGTAAAAACCAACAACAAATATTTGAATTTTATTGTACGTATGTGACGGCATACTGTCCAAAAAGAAAGGAAAAGAAAGAAAAATAAAAACAACAAAAGCGAATAATGTGACGAACATATTTTTTAAGGCGCTTTTGTGCGATAAACAAACTTATTCAAGCACTTTGTAGTCCTTGAGCGTTAAATCTGCAAAACAGTAAACTAGTATGGGTAAGATTTAAAAAAAAGGAAAGAAACAGAGAGAAGAGAGAAAGAGAGAGAGAGAGCGATGGTTCCTAACTGAGCAGTGAAAGAGAAAAAGAGAAAAGGAAGTTTTTTTACAGGCGTTTTTAATGCGATGAAAGTGTGAAAGTTTTTCTCTCTTCGTTTACATTTTTACTTTATGGCAAACTTTTCGTTAAGTTGAGCTTTTAAACAAGTATTTAAAATTCAATTTAAAATGAAAAGAAAAAGTTTCAGCCGTCATAAGTAACGAAAAATTAGAATAACTATTGGCAAGATTAATGTAAATTGAAACTATATTTTATTTTTACTAATATTGAAAAATTTAATAAAATTTTCCACTATATATTTAGGTAAACAAAGTAAATATTAGTTTTTTTAACATCATTGTTTTTTTTAAAGTACAATTAACATTAGGATAACATTTTGTGGAATTTAAAGTTGCTTCAAAAAATTAAAGGGAAATTTTACAAAGCTTGATTAACAATAACTCAAATTATTTATGGTGCGCTTTATTGGTGCACTGTTAGTTGTTTTACAACATTCTTCACGATTGGTTGATAAATGTTTTAATTGAGCGTTAGCTTTTAAACATATATTTGCAGTTTAAAGTTTGGCATTAATGACTTTAAAAGAAATAAACGCTCGTCTCGCAAAAAATATTATTGATTTTATATACGAAATATTGGAAAAAATTTATTTCATTGTAATTGATAAGAGAACGTTTTTTATATATATAAGAAAAAACTAATATGTATTTATTTATTTATCCTTTCAAAGAAAGAATTTAGCAAAGAACCCGAATTTCTTAATTACAGAGATATTTTTCTCATTCGTAATCGATGAAATTTGCCGACCATAAGGCTATGAATACTTGAAACAGATCGTCCCTGAAATTTTTAGCGATTTGCAAAAATACTTTATTTAATATATACTTAAAATTTTATTATAATTCTGCTTTTTCTACTTTTCAATTACGTTATAAGAATCTCAGAGTACTCAAAGTTGTAACAAGGCACTTTGCGACTTGGCATACAGCTAAAAGTCATTGAGACGATTCTTTCATTTATGTAAATTGATCTTTTATGTAAGTTTTTGAAATGATAATGCCTTTGAATGTCTTAGTTGAATTTTAAAAATACGAAACTTACTTTAGGGTAGATTCGTGATTATAAATATCACCACTATAGCGAAAAAATTGAAAAAAAATCGGAAAAATAATATAATCCTTAACTCAATATTTGAGATATTTTCGTAAAAAAATGCGCTCTATTTTCGTACAACTATTATTTATATGTAAACAACATAAAAAAGTAGTAAAATCCTTTAAAATAGTTAATATTTGATTATTGAACGACTAATTGGTTTTGGAATAGAGTTACTTTATATGTAAAAAATATATATAAACAGCGTAACATATGTTACTAAGTTAACATTAGCAAAATTTCTCTTCGAAAGTTATGTTAACGACATTTTCTCTTTTTTAAGTCGTATCCTTCTCTTTTTTTCAATGTTTTTTTATACACTTGCACGTGGAATTTTAGCGGCTTTGTTAGTAAATTGTTGTTCTTCTTCTGCTTTTGCCTTCGACAACACTCTTTCATGTTAACAATATTTTCTCGGTCACATATGAGAATCTATACAGAGGGAGAGAAAAAATATAATGTGTTTTGTAGTGAGTGATACATACTGCATACATATTGCTGTGATATTTGTTGTTTTGATTTTTGCCTTGTACTGTTATTTGTTTTGGTTTTGTTCATGTGTGTTTTACGTTAATGATGATGATTGGCACGAGTAGGGCTGTTTTAAGAAGTAGTAGTAGTAACGTAACAGAAGTAGACAATTTCCTGTGTAATCTCAGTGGCAAAACGGTCGTTGATGTACGAGGTTGTTTGACGGAAGTTAATTCATACCTTATAAGAGGGGATCATATTAATTGTGAAACATCTGAGAATATATGAGCAAAAAAATTCTTAAAAAGGCAAACACGTGTTGATTGTTCGAATTATTAAAAATGAAATTATTTTAAAGTATATATTATTTAAAAGTAATATGAAAATTAGTAATTAAAAAATAATAATGAAAAATATTCTTTAACATTCTTTGCACTTGTTTGCATACGTTGGTTCAGTGTGGCATACAATGTGAGTGTAGTGTGTAATTTATTTTTGGCATACAGCTACGATCAGATGTGCTTGGTTTATTTAAAGTTAATAAGCATTGCCGCGTTTTATTTCTCGCATCTGCCTCAAAACTTATGTCTTTTTTAAATGTGCCAGCACAGACTCTCCTATAGATACTTTTATACAAATCTTTTGAACAGCTTGTACAACCATTCCGTAAGTGGTTAGCGCACTCAAGTGTCATTACACACAAGTGCATTGGGTATTACCGGCGCGAGTGAATTGAATTCCTTTATCCTTTTCTTTTCGATTTTGTTTACTTTTAACGTCATAAAAATTTTTTCTTTTTTCTTCTTCTTATTTATCTTTTATTATATCAAAAATTTCATCTGTATGCGCATACATCTTGTTTAACCAATGTCTACATTGTGCCATGTGTTTTACGAATGTAAACTGAAAATAGAAACTAAAGCACAAAATTGAGTCTCTAGTGATGCGTACAAAGCAGTCATTTCTTTGTTGTTTGCGTATTCCCTTATTTTTTGTTCCTTTTGCCGAGCTCCTCTTTGCTTGGCTTTGCTCAATTGGAATTTTTAGCAGTGATTGCTTTGTTTCATTGTGTATTTGCAAAAGTAAGTACTGTGCTGTTTTTGTAAGTAAGTGTGCGTAAATATTTTCTTTGATTTTATCTCTCTTTCATTCTTTCCATAAAATTTTAGTGTTATGCCGGTTTTAAACGCACCTAATAAGTGCTGCTACGAATGTTTAAGCAGAAGGATGGGGAAAAGCAAGGGTAAAGTGGGGAAAGGGCAGGCGGCAATTATTGCTTGATTGATTGATTGATTAGCTAGAGTAGTTTGACTGAAATAGTTAATTACGTTGTTTGCTTTATCGTACAAAAAAAAAAGGAAGAAAAAAGCCAACAAAAACTTTTACTCTTCATTAAAACCTTCGTCAGGAAATTGAACGATAATATTTACTTTGAGAAAAACTTCGGGAAATTCTTCCGGTATGTAATTAAGTAAACAAAAAAATTAAGAAGAGAGGAAAAGAAAAAACTTTACCGATTCATTGAAATACTGCTGCGTAGCTTATTGGAATTTCGAATTAATTAAATTTCTTGAAAAAATGCGTGCAGCACAGAAAGCGTTTAAATCCTTAAAAATATAAAAAAGAAAGGCTCAAAACTTCATTATCAGTTAATTTGAGCTTACTTAGTTTATTTAAACGCAATATTATCTAATCTGATCCGAGACTACTCTGGCTATGACTGTCTGGGTATAAAATTGCTTGCTGAGTTTGTGGATATTATTTTAGAAAAGTTTGTAGTTTCTGAGAGAACTTATCTTTTGTACTTTTGGACAATTTTTAAGATGAAGTAGGATTTGATTTTGATAATTTTTCAGAAAATGCTTTTTCTACAAATTGCTTTTTGGTAATCGGAATTTTTACACAGAGAAGAAATACAAATCAGATTGAAACTGGAATTTTTTATATCCATAACCAAAGTTGAGGATTATATTCATTTTGCCAATTTATTTGTAATGCCCAGAAGAAATATACAGAGATCCCACAAAATGTATATATTCTTGATCAGCATCAAATTTGAAATCGATTTAAGCATGTCCGTCTGTCCGTCTACGTAATGTTTGTGGTAAACAAAAAAATGAAGATATCGGTCGAAACATTGGAAGTTCTTTCACTTACATTACTAGTAAAAGTTACTCAAACCGATCACAAGCCATGTCTACCGTATAAAAACGGGGCTGAAAACATGTCTCTTTTGGTTCTGTGTTGCTCAGTGCTCGCAGATTGAAAAATAAAAATCTCCACGCTATTCTATAAAAATAGAAAAGAACTGCCACGCCCATCTATTACAATATATTTTTTTCTGTTTTTAAGAAAAAGGTGGTGAATATAAAATATATAATTTGCTCACTTGTTTTCTTTCTTTCTCTTTTTTTTTACAAATCAGGTTTAGGTCTAGAAAAGCTTAGTTAGTTTTTCGTGGTCGAGGCATTTTAATTCTAGGAGATCTTTGATTATGAGTAACTTTACCTCCACTCACTTTTTCAGTGTTTATAAAGAAAGACAACAAAGGAGAACAAGGAAATATAAAACATAGGCACGCAGTATAGCGATCAGAAAATTACTCTTTGAAGCAATAAGTCAAGTGTATTTAAGTCAGAACTTTAAAAAGGAAAAATAATTTACATTCCATATTACCGCTATACAAGGAATTAATTAATATGTGTTAAATATCTCGTTCCGTTGTTGACATATAAAAGTGTAAAGTGTGTGGTTCATAGTGAACCTTTATTCGACAGAGAATCAGGAATATAGATCAATGTGGTTCAAATTTAGAACAGTAGATTTACATTTAGGATCAATTAATGGGCTTGTTTTTTAGATGAATGGTTTTAAAAAATGTTCGCGTCCCCTCCAAATTGTTCAAATTTATTCAAAGGAATATTGAAATAGGAATTTTTTTCATATAACGACCTTTTCAAAAGAGGACGTTGTGCCAAAGAATACCAAATTTCATGAAAACGTCTGGAAAATTACGATCGTTAAATTGAATACGAACCATTTCATGGTCCGGATTTGGAAACCATGTTTTAGTAAAATATTTAAAACAAAACTGTCTCTCATAACATTATATGTTTAGTGTAATGCTTGCCCTTTTACCATACAGATCATTTAATCGTCGCTAAGTGGGTTAAAATAGTAACACATAGGCTATGATTAAATACCAGATTATTTACTCGAGAATTTCTTTGTTGTGATTAAAAACAATTCAATTCAAAACAAGGATTCAACAAAAAAGTAATTTGGGTAATTCTAAATTTTTTTATGAAAAGTAACATTTCCTTTTGAAAAGCGAAAGAGTATTATCGTACACCCTACAAAAACTCTGATATTTCTATACATTTATGCACGTTTTACAAAATATAATATTTTGTAAGTAAAAAATAGTTAAGCAAATATAAGTCACATTAGCAGATAACTATAAAACGTATTCAGTTCTTATAATATTTCTGGATGGGCTTTGCAATTTACAGCCGAGCGCCGGAGAAATCTATGTAACGCTTATTGCAACTAATTTTTTCTCTTCTGTTGGACTCAAATTCATTAGTCGTTACTGGTTGATTTCCTTAGCGTTGTGTAGCTGACGCTACTCAAGTAAGCTGATCTTTCCAACGTAGGCCATGGATATTTGATTTTATTTTCATTGTTAATGTCTGCCTAGTTTGCATTGTGGTTATACGACCCGACCTGAATTGCACAATTTTTTGTTTATAATTTAGAATAATCGTTTCCTCAATAGAAACGTAGCCATAGATTACGCAAAAAATAATTTCAAAAATTGAGGTTAAAAAATTGAATATTTATTTTGAAAAAATTCGTGTTAGGCATGTAGAATTTCCTAAAAATCAAGCATATATAGAATCAAATTTTCAAACGCAATCTCCAATATTAGTAACTTAGCTGACAATTGATCAGAATAATTTTTTTTTTACTTTCATAAGGCATTCCTTTAGAGAAAACTCGAAAATCGAAAATATCTCTCTAAGTAACATACTGAGCTTTATCACCCACAACACATTCAAAAACTTGCCCGTTAAAGGTAATGTTAAGCTTTTTTTCACATATAATTTATTGTCGTTGGTTATCAATCTGCTTTGGGACTGGTACGTAGATAATGGGTAACAGTATGCGTTTAAGGATTAATGTTAGTAACTCCCGCTATTGTAAACTTAGTTATACCCCGATTAGTTCATGTTAAATTAGTAAACTGACATAAATTAATAAACATACTTTCAGTTGATTTCCGCAAGCCAATCTTGAAATTATTCTTGGAAGACATCACAACACATACGACACATCGATCAATAATTCCCGGCTCTAACACATGCAAGTTTCTGATAAAATATTCGTATTAATTTTAGAAAGTGTTTGTTGGCCATACCTGGGAAAACTATTTGAATGAATAAGTTTGAATTTAGCTCAAAATGATGTTTTTCTTATTTAATTCCGCGAATTATTGATCACTCTTGAGGAAACTGTTTGGAAGAATAAATTGAAATTTTGCACGGAGGGTTTTGTTTCTTATTTGATTCCGCGAATTGTTAACTACTTTTGGGAAAAACGGTGTCGATGAATCGATTTCATCTTCCTATATACCCCAAATAACCTACATAAACGCCCGCAATTAACAAATAAGTTAACTATTCTAACGAAAATGCATGTGAAATTCTCGAAAATTAAAATTTGTACAGAGATCGTGTTTTATTTGCTTTAACTTTCATTTACTTTTTGTCTGAATATTTGGTTTAATTATTATATTTTTAACGTGTAAATATATATCCATTAAGGCATGTAGATTGTATACGTTATATATACATACGTACGTATGAATATATTGTATAATTTAAATTACAATCTGAGTAATTCATCCTTCGCAAAGAAGCAACAACAATAAAAATTGAGTACCGCATAAATTAATTAAAACAAACTAACAGAAGAAAAATGGTACAAAAGGCTTAAATATTAACATAATGTTGGTTATTTTCCTTTTCCATTCTGTATTCTATCTACGCAGCGTAGAAAAAAAAGGAAAACAAGAGAACTTTTATTGCATTCATAAAAAACAATTAAATTTAAACTTTTCATTTTCTTTTTCTTTTTTTTTTTGCAGCATAAAGATGATATAACAGCTTATAATTTGAGCATCTTGCCCCCTTTTATTCTGCGGTTCTTTTTTCAAATTCACTACTCAAGGTTATAGATATAATAATTTCTTTATTGCACTCGATCAGAGTGCATATACATATGTAGTATTAAGTATAAGTGTAATGTTTATAATTAATTGGATATCTTTCTTCATCATCCCGAGCAATCATTGTTGAACGAAAAAGAAAGGCAGGTAAAACATCTTATTAATTTCGGAAGTAATTTAGGTTATATTGAGAAGATCGATGTGAAGTAATTAAAAATATTTGCTAAATGTAGCTTTACTATCATACCACAATCTGTGTAGAGAATATCGACTATTAATTATGTTCTAACATTACACTTAATAAAATTCTTTATCTACAATATATTTTCCTTATAAATTACGAAAAATTATCACCACATGAAAGCTAGGTTTTTATGCAAATCTTTAAACGGGAAGGGATTCAAAAAAATCACTAACGCAATCCAAATTTAATGCATTAAATTTGTGAAATCACTGTTTTGGGTCAATTTTCATTGGTTCATTTTCAAAAATGTGATTTTTTTTCCCAAGTAAAGGTTTATTTTTTGTCGAAACACTTATATGAGAGAGGACCCCGTCGAAAATTTCCTTATTTATTGAATATAAATCAGAGGAATATTTCTTACCGATATTTAAAATGCTATCCCAGCACACGGGTCTATGTGAGAAGTGATTGTCACAATATTACGAGTTAATCTATTTTAAGAATGTTCATCTTCAAGGCTAAATAATAATATTAGTGTACCAAATTCCATAATAACATTTCGAAAACTGTAACCTGTATGTAGAAGAAAAGGAGGTCCGCTTCAAATTGTTCTTATACACTTTGACCTCAAGTGATGAAGGATGTTAAAGATTATGCATGCTTATCAATGAAGTAAAGATAAACTCATAAAGTATAGATTGACAGACGGACACGAACAGTACAATGAAAAATATTGGTGCTAAAAATCATTACAAGATTTTGTTCCACATCTCCATATAATTTAGTTTCAAGATTTTCCTTTCCCGTTAATTTTTTTTCCATTTAAAATATCAAGATTTTTAACCGCATTCAAGAGGATTTATCTCAAATTCTATCTAAAAGTTTTTCTCTATATGCAAAAACTTTTACACGTCGGTAAAATATTCACCACACTACACAAAAATTGTTGCCCATACACAACAAGAACTTGTTTCGAAGCGACCCAGCATTTTTTTCGCAGATGTATTAAAAATCATGTACGCTCTGAAAAGCTTAAAAGCCAATCATAGGTTAATTGTAATGATTTTTTAAATATAATGAAATAGAGCGAAGGGTGTTAACAGGTTCCGCTTATTGTCGTGTGTAATTGCTCCCTTATTGTTCTTAATTTTATTGAATATTAAAACTTGAAACATTGTCCATTGTCCCTATTGTATGCTCTTTTCATTTGTTACTTTCCTTGGATATGAAAAATGTACCAAAAGAAAAAAAAAGTTTAAAGAAAATAAAAATTCCTTCTGTTAATTGACCGTTAAATTTTATAATTGTCATTACTCAGTTTATACATTTACAAGAGAGAAAAAAAAACGGAGTAGGAATGAGAAAATATCAGGAGAAAGAGGGAAAATCTCTCTCACATACAACTCTGGTAATATCATATTACAGCTACTCCAGCATTTTTTTTTCTATATTTCTAGAGATAACAATTACTTTTATTATTATAACAAATGTTTTTCCTCGTCTTCCTCTTCATGCGGTTTTTCTTTTCTTTTTTTTTTCATATTATTCATACGTATTTTATTTTTCTTATCTGCTTACTACAACAACAACAATGTTATTATTACTCTCTATCAACTTATTTCCTTGATGAATCCCCCATCATTTTATCTTCATAAGCAAGTGTGCTGCGGGTTTTTCTCCCGCTTGTTAAAACTCTGTGCTGATGTACACGGTTGGTGGTTTTCTACAGTCAAGAGGGTTACAATGAAAAAAAAAATATATATACATATATACATACTTTTAAATATGAATTTTTTAAAATGTTGAGATTTTCTTTTTCTTTTTCTGTTTTTTCTCCTTTGCTATTTCTAGTTCTTTTTTTTCTGCACTTACTTGGAATTGAAGTGTACTCAAGGTTAGAAATATAGAGAAAATATGTAATTTAATTAATGTAAAAGATATGCCTTTTTGTACCTTTTTCCAGACAGGAATTCTTTTGCGTACTTTGTCAGCCTAGAAGTGATTTTTGAGTGTTGGTTTTATGTTTTCAATTTCTGGATAATAACTAAAAAAAGAAAAAAAAAATGAAAAAGTAAAAAAGAAACTATTGGATTAAGTACCAAAAATGGCAGACATGTTGGCGAGTGATTCAAAGAAAAAAAAAAAAGAAATCAGTTCGTCTTAAATATAATTAGGCCCACAATGATCACTATATAGGAGCTGGTAGTTTTTTGTTGCAATCACAAATAGCAATCACATGACACGAAACACAAAAGACTCCTTTATAATGAGAAGCGACTGCTCCTCCATGTTTGCATTCTACATGCACTACGGCGACGTTTTGTTATTTTTCCCTAATTATATATCTAAAGTATAATCGTTTTTAAATGAGAGGCAAAATTTATACTCATTTCAAATTATTTTACTTTATTCTGAAAGCACATAAAACATGTTTGCTTCGATAAAAGTGCTTTTAAGAAAAGAAACGAGAATCTTTTAAAGCAAAAGTGACACATCAAACACAAAAACATTAATAAGAACGAAATTTCTAAAGTAGATTTACATGAAGTGCCGTTGTTCGTAGAATTTTAACATTTTTCACCCGTCAAACAAACAATTCATGTCATCTTAAGGGATAATGTTTAAGCCAATAGACTCAATATATTTAAAACGTTTGAAGTGACTAGTGATTTTTTTTTCTCATCAAGATGTCTGCTATCATGTCTTCGGTTGAAAGATATCCAATTTTTATATTTCCACTTGTTACATAGGTATGCATAATATATATAGTGACTTGTAATCACATGTTCTCGATGCTTATGAAATATATTTGGGATTTAATCAACAATGCTCGATGGTCTGATTGTCGTTATATGTTTCTGTTGATTTATATTCGCAAAGGATTTCTATCATGAATTATCTCAAATGGAAGGCCTTTTTGCGGCATACCTGTTAACGTCATGAGTTCATCTGCTATACTATTCTCTTTATATCACAGTTCCTAATTCGAAAATATAAACAAGTATACTTCCTGTCTGCATTTACATAACCAATGATTGCTTTCCTCTTCTTTCCAAGTCCAATTTAATTAATTTTAATCTTTTCTGATTTTGCGAACTTTGTCACTTAAATACCATGATTTATCTCTTTCTTTCCTTTTGTAATTCACACATAAATTTGTTTTTTAATGTCGTCGATCAAATGTCTTATGAATTAATCTAATTAATATATTTCAATTTCAAACTGAGCTGGTACTACTGTTTGTAATCCAATTGAGCTGATTCTGGATACTGGATCTATTCCATATATTTGAGAAAAAACTCTTGCTAATAAGCTAATACTAATAGTAAGCTTATGACATCAGCTTAGTATTTAATTCGTAAAATTCATCAGCACCAGCAATTTTCGTATCCTTTGGATATTTTGTTATTATCTGCCTGCAGTTTTTCATTTAAAGTTTTATATTGATTTTAGGTCTGGCTGTGTAGGAGAATACGTTACAGATTTGGAGTAATTTTGCTCGCTAACGCCTGCAAATGTCGGTTGGTTATGTTAGTGTTTCCAAATAGGAATATAATATTTAAATTACCTACTTTTTTCATTTTTTTTTTAATGTTATTAAATGAGTTCACAAAAGGAGTCATATTAGAAAACGCGTAGTGCAAAAACTGCAATAGAACACAGTACTTAACCTAAGTAGCATTTCTTATTTCTTCTTCTTCTTCTCCGCTTATTTAAAAGGCAATGAACGAATCAACAATAGATGATTCCCTTCTCCTATTAGAAAAGACTTAGTGCGAACAGTGTGTACTTTGACTGAGTCTTAATAAAGTTGGCGATCAGTTTAGGCTACTTGCTATTGCTCGATTCTTTTCTTACTCTGCTCATCTGAGTGGAATCTATGCGCCTTAATTCTTCTTCTTCTCTTCCTTAGAAGGTATTCAACGAGTTAAGAACAAATGAGTGCCTTCTCGTATTAAAAAAGACTTAGTGCGAACAGAATGTACTTGACCTGAGTCTTAATCAAATCGGCGATTAGTTTAGGTTGCTTGCTATTGTTCGATTCTTTTGTTATTTTGTTCATATTAGTTGCAGTTAAATCTCGTACTATTATATAAATGATGTTTCACTTCGTTCACTTCTTGGCAGATGCACAAAGCGAAGAAGAAGTTACGTTACGCTGTCATGCCAGGAGTGAATAAGAACGTTGTGACGACCTTCCAAGGGATTATTAATTGGTACTACATTCGAAAGCTCTGAAACATCATTTTGTTGTGATATATACTTAATGACAAGTCTGTTTCTAAGTCTGAATTTATATTAATTTAAGTAACATTCAAATCTGTTGCTTCTTTATTAAATGCTAAATATTTTAATTTTAGATTCCAGATATTTTTCCACTAGACTTAGACAACTTTTTTGTAGCTTCAATTTCAGTTATCAGAATGAAAATTCTTACACTATTTCGTTTTATTACGAACTAGCGACCATCGTAAATCAATACTATTCGACCTATCGAACGATCAAGGTATAGCATATCCTACTGTATTAACAATCTTGGTAAATTTGGATTCAAATCTTCTGAAAGTCTTAAGAGATCGTTTCCTTTAATATATACCTCGAGTTCTACTAATTTTCCTGCTTTGTTTTCCTTTGCTTCACAAAGATATCTTTTACGAATACTATAACTTTTAAATCGATTTTAATTTTCGATGACTACTGTTTCAATTTGCAAATGCCTTCGATTGTCTTTTTAATTTAATTAATAATAAAATAATTAATAATGTATTTAATCGATAATAATAAACAATGATACTTGAATTAATGATAATAGATAATAAGGAATTATTATTGCATTAGTAAACTAAATCAGTATAATTTATTAAAACATTATATATAAAATTAAGATGTTAGACAATCCGGCTTTTAAGATCCCTATGTAGTTAAGAAGTTTCATAAAGAACCTTAATTTCTATTATTAGTCAACAATCAGGACTAATTAGGAAGTCAACAAAATGAACCCGCTTATACAAATGGCTTAGTCTCTTAGACTAAGAACCATTTTATGAAAATATATTTATCGGTAAAGTCAGTAGTAAAGTTGAATACCGAAAACTGTGATTTTTACTATCGTTATATAGATCAACCTCGTGTAACCATTTAATGTACTTTTGGAAACATTAGGAATTCTTTTTATACATATCTTTGTATCGATTGACTATAATTTCGTCTTCATTAAGAAGACGGAGACTTCTTATCACTACTGTCTTATTGTATGTCTCATGTTCTGAAGAGCACCGATTTTTACACCACTTTTTCATGTTTAACAAAAGTTTAATATATATTTACCAGTTTGTTAAACTAATTGTAAAACTATTAGAGACAAATTTAATTAAATTATTATACAAAGTTAATTGTTGTTGTTTTAATATATGCAAAAGTATTATCGTATTGGTTTGTTAGTTGTTTATTAATCTATTTAGGGAAGAGAGTAATGAACAAGACTTCTTCAGGCATTACTATAAGTGGCTTTCCATTCAACAAAATTGCTTTAATTTTTTAGCACAATTTAAATGTTCTCAAACTAAAAAGAAAAAGCAAAAGTGAGAAAACACCAGATTGAAGGGTAAAATGGTTTACACTCATGTTTAGCCCCAACATAAGCATTCGGAATATAGCAGGATACGTATATAAAAATATGTGCCTAGATTCTTACGTTAATATGGAAGTTCTAGTATATATGTGTGTATTGAGTTTTTCTCCAGGATCTCTACACAAACAGAAAACTCTTCTGGCGTAAAACAATAACAACAAATAAAACCACAGAGTCGCATAATTCATGACTTGAAACTTGACTGGGAAAAATGGAAAATATTTCAAAACAAAGGCGCACAAACACGCACACACTTACACAAACGTACATAAATGTGAATACAACCTAAATACACCGACACACATCCGTTCAAGCACACATACGAGCATTATGAAAAGTTATGATGACTAATGTCTTTTGACATACTATAACAAACCAACACATACACACACACACACACATATATATATATATATATATATATATATATATATACGTTTATGGCGAGTCGAGAGTCAAAGTTACTAGAAATCAGGTAACCCAGGTAACCTAGGTAACCCTGGCTTTTTTATGCAAAGCTAATGCACCTGCTCTTTACGTCTAGTAGTGTACGATGAAAAATGGAAAAAAAAACGGAAAAATAATATAAATGAAATAAATTAAAAACCATGTGAAGAGAAAGGAAGTGTAATAAAGAATGTATGGTAAATAACCTAAACATACTCTACATTAAACTACATCTATAGTTAAAGGATGCTAGAGAGAGAGAGAGAGAGAGAGAGAGAGAGAGAGAGAGAGAGAGAGAGAGAGAGAGAGAGAGGGAGCTAGAAAGGAGTAGAAAATTTAATTTGTATTTATTGTATTCTGGGCTTTTATAAACTCTTCAAAACTGTTAGGTATACATAAGTATCAACGCTTTATTTACTTCCAGGTACGGATTTATGTGAAATCTCTACTGTTAGGATAAGATTTAAATTTTCTTTTTTAGATATTAAAGGAGGATAATATTACAATTAAAAACATAACATATAAATGTCTCTTGAGCATGTCTATAGAAGATGTAAAAACAAAATGCAAATTGACGCTAAGTTTCGGTCCCAATTGAGGACGAATTTTTCGCCGCTAATCACATGTTTGACTTGGAATGGAAAAAGTTTCCTATGAATTGCTACGATGTAGATTGAATAATCAGTGCGCGTGTAATGCTCTCAGCAGAGAAGATTTGATTTAAACCATGATTTTCGGAAGTGGTACGTTTACCCAAGGTGTATTTTATGCAAATGTTTGGAAAAATCGAAAAATTGTATAAAATTGATAAATTTGTTTTCGATGAAATTATTTACGAATAATTACGGAAAAAATATTGTTATGAAATTATTATGTTATGAAAACCATAATAGATGATAAGACATAATAGAACGAGTGTGGCTCAAATAAAACGATTTATTAGACAATCTATTAAGTGTAAATGAGACTTGAGCCTATAACTTGTCTGCCGGAAGTTGTAGGGTGTACCTAAATGACTTTTGAATGAATCAGTGACATATAGAAAATTCATTTTGGTTTTTTTAGAAGGCATTCCGTTATCAACTTTTATACAGTGTAAATTCCGTCGTCCGTTCAAATGTATTAATCACTATATAAACCTGCAACTTATAAAAAAATTTATATATTTATATATGAACGCTAGGGTTGCCTTTCTCTTCAATTTTAAAAGTAAAACAATTTGAAGTAGATTATTTCAGACTTTTCTTGCCAACCACGGCTGGTAAACGAACCCTCGTGCGCTTGCTGGTGATCGATAAGGCTGGTGAAAGTCCTATACCTTGCGCGACGCTTATCTAGAGATGTACAAGTTATACTAACATTTTTTTTATAGTGATTCTTGTTATTTTTTGTCTCCGAAAATATTGTTATTATATGAAAGCCTGATATTGGAAATTTTCGATTGTTCAAAGATTATTAAAATTATGCTCTTCTTAGAGTTGAGTTATGCACGTTTTCAAAGTAAATAGGCCAAGTTTTCATTTCTTCAACCTGGGCCGATGAATAGGTGAGACAAAGAGAAAAAATGAACGCAGAGAGAAGCTGAAGCCGTAGTTACGATAAATAGATGGAAGAGCAACTCAATGGATGGTGGTCATATAAAAGAAAGGATGAATAGATTACGGGAGAAGGGAACTGAGGGACGAATAGACAAACCTTAGCCGATTTGAGTTGTGGATCAAGATTATGTTCAAGAATACACTAAATTTTTTTTTTTTTGTAGGTATTAAGTGTCAAAGGAAATGGGAATAAATGAAAAAGGGAAATTGATTGACATTTACATTTATTTATATTTTTGAATATTTTTAATATTTATATCTATCTCTATCTATTTTTAATATTTATATATATAAAGTAGCAGTTCAATGAATAAATACTTCAAAGTTTTTCATAGCAAAGGTTTTGTGTTTCAAAATTTAAAAAATATACTCTTATTAAGAACTCTTGAAATATTTCAAATTTTTTCAACAAATTTTGAAGTTTATAAATGGTTTGTTGTTTTTGTGGATTATTTTTATATGATTTTATTTCATATAAGAATTGTTTGCTATATAATCTGTCTGACTTCAATACCCACATAGTTATATTGTTCTTAATTTTCTTGCATGAGATTTGAGTTTAAATATTTATTTCTTTTGTTTAACATATATTCTAGTCTATTATTAAACGAAACAGACATTTCACATTTCACTTTGTTTACTAGACAAACATAGATTCATTCAGTTTACATATAAATGTATGTGTTTATGAATAGTACAAGTACGAGTAAAGAGACTCGTTTATTTGCCAAAAAAAAAAGAAAAAATTGTTGTATAATTTTGAATACTAAACGCCTCCTGTATAAACATAAACGTTTATATTTTTCTTTCTCCCGTTGTTTTGTCACCCGCTCGCTCGATTATATATAGTGTGTTCCTTATCTGCTTCTAATCTAATAATGAAAATGCATAGCATATTTTATGGCTGTTTTACACTATTACCACTCATGTTATAAACAACCATTTGTGCATTTGCATACTCTGTTATATTGCTTTAATGTATGCGTGTTTGTGTTTGTGGGTAGTGGTTTTAACGTTTACTTGCTTGCTCTATTTTTCAGTAAAATTTTGCAAAATTTCATTGTTTACAAAAAATTTGGCATTAAATTGCATTCGTGTTTTTGTTTTTGTTTTTGTTCTGTTCGTTTCTTCTATTGCCTATAAAAAGCCCTTTAAGGGTATTAAGCGCTGAAATAAATAGTGCGGTTTTAAGTTAAAGTTTAAGTTTGTTTTGCCAGAGAATCACTTTTCAACCAAACACACACACACACATACACAGTCGGTCTCATTTATAAAAAATGTAAATTCTGAAATATATTTTTAAATCTGTAAAAGTCAAGGTCGTGCGGTTAGTGGTGGTAATGGAAAACCAAACTTTCATTACGTAAATGAAAAATTGAATTTAAAACAAATTCTGGAAAAAGTCAAAGTTTTTAAATGTGAAACGGATCACTATTAGAGATATAAATTTAAAAAAAACAAACCAAAGCGAACGGTAAAATGTTTCTTTATTTCAAACTAAGTTTCACTTACCATAGCAAAGAAATTTTACTTCGTTTAAACCGTATTACTTGACATCTATCAGTTATAGATCGCATTCGCAAGAGATATCTTTTATTAGATTTGTAAAATGATTTTAAAGCATGGATATGCATATCAGAGCACACCTTTAATGTCAACTTATAAACACTTTTTCTGCTCGTCAACTAAAAATGGATGCGAACTGATTTAGTTTTCGGCCAAAAACCTGAAGATTGGCAGACAAACAGATAGACAGGACGGTTATGGTTAAATCGACCTAGACTTTTAGGATTAGGATGCCTTTTAATAGTAGCTTTGCCTATGCAAGATGCCTTGTAAGCGTAAACATACCGCAACATAGCAAGCATGACTATGTTGTGTTAACATTAGAAAAATCATATATAGAAGTGGCTTTTTGGCATTATGATGATGAACTTCATGTCTGAATACTTACAGTATCCTGCATAATTAATCACTAAACGATATATGTATTATTTTTTCAAAATGAGCAAACTGTCAGAGCGATTTAATTAATTTACAGACTTAACTTTCCTTAAAAAAAGAAATAAAGAAAGAATTTATATTTCATGTTTTTGTTTTCTAAACAGAACTTTTATAAATTACTTGGGCAACAAATGATAATTAAAAAATATCGAAATTTGAAAATTTAAAATAATATAAATGTATATCTATTAGATTTCGGAGGCATTAAAAATATTTACATTACAAATATTTGGA
The DNA here is from genome assembly GCA_000671755.1 of Glossina brevipalpis. Classification (NCBI taxonomy): domain Eukaryota; kingdom Metazoa; phylum Arthropoda; class Insecta; order Diptera; family Glossinidae; genus Glossina; species Glossina brevipalpis. The sequence continues at coordinate 788,525 of KK351082.1, forward strand.
TCAAATGTCTCGAATAAATGACTTGAACTCTAAACAAGATTTCTAGGTAAACATTATGCGAAATAACTTGTAGATGTATAATTAGTAAAGTTAAAGGGCAATTATTATACAAACTTCATTAAAAGCATAGAGATAAATTAACGGAAATCCGAATAAGTCTGCGCTAACGCTATTGAAGCTGATCACAAATGTGAAATTGTGTATTTCTATTTTTTATATTACTCTCCTTTGTATTGGCGATGAACACGATAAAAAAAAACACCAAAAAAAAAAAATTAAGGAAATCGAATAAACATAAAACTTGTTTTATGATTATATTTTAAAGTAAAACTAAACAAATGCGACAATCAACGTTGTATGGAAAAAACTCATGAAAAGAAAGGAAGAGGAAACAATTTTTTAACAAAATACCCGGGCTTTATAAATTTGCGCTTATTCAAAATGACGAACAATATATAATAATAATAAAAGTAAAAAGAAAAAAAAGAAAAAATCAACTTAAAATGCTACACTAGGGCAAGATCGAACAATAAATGTTCTACAATCCTTAGGAAAGCGTTTAACAAAAATTAAAAATTTTATAAAATGAATCATAAATTTTACAGGCATGATTTTTCGGAAAGATTTTACATTAGAGCGCATTTTGCTAATGTGGGCCCATATCGTCCAATTATAGCATTCTTAATATTTTTTATCAAAATATTTACTGTTCTTTGCTCTTGCATATAATAAAAAAGCAAAAATTAGACCTAGTTACTCCAAAAAGGCTTAACCTTCATAAAAAGATTTAAAGTGTGAAAAGGAGAGAGAGATTGGTCCGAAAAGCATACCAATGTGGTCGAAGTCTAGGACCTTACATTTATATATCAATTATTATTCTGCAGTAAATTTCAGCAAAAAATTACAAAATATTAGACCTGGTTGCTATGCAAAGGTTTCCCCTTTATAAGAAATAGAATAGGAGTGAGATTAGGGAACAAATTTATTCGATCGATTGAATTTTTCCCATTTCTTTAATATTCAAAATGCTATTCTTCTCAAATTTTTGTCAAGAATTGTTAAAAAAGGAAAATAATTCTTCCTTTTTTTTGGAAAATTTTTAAAAAGACTTTCTCGAAATAAGGCGTTACACGTGAGAAGTAGTCGCAAAAATAATCCATTCGAATTCATTTTCAATAACGTTTAGTAAACGGTTCCGAACTAGACAAGGCGTAAAATAATTTTCTTAAAATATCTGCCTGATCTGTATAATCTTATATAGCTATCAAAGGTCATATGGGCAGACAGACATATATATTCAGCAAAGGACTCGAAATCACTTTATATGTAATAAAATTTAGGTTTATCTCAAATCGTTCTGTGTATTGTATATATCCGTGCAAACTTAATATACCCTTACCACAAATGACGTACGGTATTAAAAAAAAAAAAAAACAGTCTGTAAGAATAAATTGCCAGAAAAATACAAAATAATTTGCTCTTCCTCTTTCCATACAGATAAACATGCGCACATACATACAATAATAGGTAAAATATGATTTTCCATCAAATATAACAAATGAATTAAATGTGGAGAGAGAAAAAAATTCGATACAAATAGATAAAGTCAATATATACACACACATAAACAAATTAAAAACCAAACACTATTAAATCCCATTGAACGGATATAATAGTTGCTAAAATATATAGAAAATGGAAAATATTTCTTTTTTTTTTTAAGCAATTTATCTGTTTTTTTTTTGTTTCACTTCAATTAAGTTTTATAGCAATTATAACAAACAAGATGTGATGATGTTTTTGTTTTTATATTACTTGTAAAAATTATTGATAGTTTTCTGTCATAAAATAATACTGAAATAAAATATTTTGAAAAACAAAAAAAAAATTAAAATTAAAAGTGTGTGTGTAAGCATATTATTTGAATAGGAAAATTTGTGTGCGTAGAATATTAAGTGTAACAAAATATATGAATATTTGGAAAAAATTACTAGTTATGAATAGTTATGCAAACGTCTTTCAAGCTAAATTGAAATGTATCATAATGAAGAATTGAAGCTTTCTGAATCGTTCAGATAATTCATAGATGATGTAATTGTTAAACAATATGAGGAATATGAACACATTTGCATATACTATTTTAATGTAATATAAAATAAGTTATAAATTCCAAATTCTATTCTGTCAAATACTTTAGTTGAGATACCTGAGATTGAAACAGATGTGTTTCGTTTGCTTTTAAAACACCAACAACTTCCGCACTTACATGAGAAAGAATAAATTGGAAAAGAAATTTTGCATTTTCATAAGATAGTGAATATTTCTATGCATTAGTAAAATAGACCGCCAGTCCCACTTAAATTCGGGAGTAAATATAAGATAAGTACAGCCATAATTACCTCAGAAATTATTGATTATTTCTTAGGTTTGTTTTTCGATGACTACCGTCTTTCTGTGGTGATGATTCATAGGCGGCATGTCAGTTTGGTTGGCTTAGGGGAATTTAGTCACACACATTTAAATAAATTTTAAAAAACTACTCGAATAAAGCTGTCTGAACCAACTTTCGAAAGCAGTCAAATTGAGTTCATACTTTTAGCCTTTAACGAGATTTGTTTTTATTATTAGGATAATGAATTACCGCAAAAGGACGTAAAGTCGGCTGAACTCGTTATTTTAAAAATATTGAGAAAACGCGACACGAAATGTATAATTTTATAAACGAATTCATAATTAACATTAAAAATAGCATCTGAAACTTTGAATTTCTTGAATGCTTTCATCTTTGGAATCGCTTTCAGGTTTATATCTATTCAACGGTCGTCTGGTTGAAGCTGTACTAACGTATTTTTGTTCGAAAATTCTGTTAAGTAAACAGCTTTGGGAAGTAAAGAAATGTGAAATAAACAATCACAGGACATTAGGCTGTAACTTCCTAGTAGGTTTTCATTTGGCGCAGGCAATAATTCGTACATTCGACGCATCAAGTATTAGTGATGCGATCTCAGCGTAATGTAACTTTTTTACTTTGTTTTCTATTAATTTAATAAAATTTTGCTCCTCCTCTTTGCCAAAATTTTTTTCATCGCTTTGGCTTAAAATTGGAATTCTAAATATATAGCTAATAATTTAAATTAATGATGAAAACAAAAAAAAAAATCATATTCGATTGTGACTCAAACACATTTATAGAAAAAAAACTGAAGAAATTAAATTCGATACTTAATGCAATATTAAGTGAGCATAAGTGAATTTTTCCGTTTTGGCACAGATACGGTAGGATCATCCATACAATACACATGGAAATCTTTACCGTTATAGATGTTGTACTTTATTTGCAATGAAAGAAAAACCTTTACAAAGCAGAACTATTTCCAGTAAGCGTATGCTTTGAATTGCGCGATCCGCCTTCAATCTTTCAATGTTTTTACCAATATTTGAAGCCTTTGCTTTAATTCTTGTAACTAAGAGGCCAGATGGACAGGCATATACAGATGGATTTAGAATTTGATGCTGATCAAAAATATTTATTTATAAGATCTTTGACGCTTTCTTCTGGACATTACAAATGTATTACTTCGATGGTAGGTATAAAAATACACAGAAGTTGTTGTTTTTCATACGTTTTACACAATTTCTTGTTACTCTTTATAAAGAGCAAGAACAGACGAATACAGATTGAGATGAGTAACGAATGGTAGTCTATGCGGGTAAATAAATTTCCACCTAAGCTCATTTCTTAAATGAAAAGCGCAATGTGAGTTCTTCCCTGCAAAGTAGGCGGACATATCGAACTCCATTTAGACCGTAATAAGAAACCTTTTTTTAACATGAAATGCAAATAAATCGCAGAAAGAAGTATGGGATAGAAGTATTAAACCAACGAAAAATGTTGATTAAGTTAGAAGAAAACCACGTAGAAATTTACGTAGGTAGCCTTTGTACTCTTGTCAGCAACAAGAAGTTCTTCGCGGAGAGATCATTGAAAGTATCGAAAGCTGACCGCTTTTAGGCTTCCTTTTATAGACTCAAACAAGTTCACTTGATTTGAAAAGGTCTGGGCAGCTTGTTATGGATTTTATGAGAAGTAGCACGGAGGCTGAGTATATGCAAGTGCCCTTAGACGTCGAGGAAGGGAATAACGCTGCAGGAAATACTGATAATTCAAATGGAAAAGTGGTTTTAAGAACGTTATGTATAGTTCGAACTATCGGAAACCACGACTGTTAGGAAACCAAAGAAGATGTGCTTCGCAAAGAATAGCTGATCGCAGTTTTGTTTTTTGCAGAATGTTCATATAGAGAAAGTTTTCATTCTTCGGTAAATTTCATGGTGACTGTCATTATTCACATAAAGAGGTATTACAAGAACATTGTTTTGTTGAGAGGAGGGAAAATCGGCCATTCTCGTTTTCTTATTCTGGCACCCTAATTGAAATGGTCCTATCAGTTGTCATTTCGTATTTATACCGTAGAATTAAGCAGTGTAAGTATTCACGTAAAACCAATGAAGGCACTAAGTACTTACCATTTGAAATGTCTTAACTGAACAGTAAGCTTTTAGAAATATTGCTTGAAAAACTTTGCATCTAAGAGGGAGATGATTACAATAATAGATTCAATGGAATCACAAAATTACCTTTCATTTCATTTGATTTTGCAGATTTTATTGAATCGATTATTATCATAGTTAAATGTAAATAGAAGCAATGCTAAGAAATATAATTGATGCTAATAAATACTTTATTTACGAACTTTTGCTATCTAATGTTAAATTCACATTTCAATAAAATAAGTTGAAATGTGACATAATTAAGTCATTTTTCAATATTAGCAATGAAAAGACTATTGCATGACATTGCTAGATATTTACATATTTCATGCATCATATATATAGGATATTTGTGCCAAACAAATAATTGCTTTCTTCGTCCTTTTGCAAACTATTGATATAAATAAAGCCTTAAAGATAGTGAGTATCTTTTTTATTCATTTTACGATTTATAAAATCCTTTAATATGCTCGTTAAAGTTGAGAATTATTCGAAAGAAAAATAAATTAAATATATATTTTTGCAATCAAATATTCAATCATGATAATTCTATTAAAATTTCATTCTTCTCTTTGCTCTGTTTTTGCATATTTTTAACTTTAATGATAAAGCCAAACCTATAAACAGACATTACAACGAATCCTTTACACTCACCATCAAATGATGTGAATATATTCTATATTGCTTTTGGAAATATTTTTACGCGAAATTTTAGACCAAAAAAATAATTAAAATAAAATTAAATTAAATTAAAATTCTTTGCTTATTAAGGGCATTTTTACATGAATTGAACTTTGTAATCCAACGTTCTATGGTTACAAATTGGCTACGACTTAAAAATTATTGTTATTTGCAAAGTGCGACGACAGAAGGCGTCTATTCTAAAGTTCATCTAACTATCTTTTTACTAGAAATATTATCAATGTTCAGATTTCTACTTTCTTTCTCTCTCGGTCAGGTTTTGCAATTGTAAGGCAATCAAGAGTAAAAAGCAGATAAACAGAGCACGGTTTATTGAGTTATTATTATATTATTGTTTGCATTTTTTAATACATTTTGGCTCTAATATGGTTCAGCTATATTTTCAGGATATATAAACTGACGCAAGTAGCTTTCACTTCCTATATCTTTACAAGATTTTCATTTAAGTAGTTTAACTTAGGCATGATCTACTACATCGGGAATCGAAGATGAGTCTTCGGAATGAAATCCATACATTCTATAATTAGATTGTCTACATGGGGTTTGTAAAGCAAATTTTTGAGTATTACAAACAAAATGACAAATCTAACATATCTTCATTCGTTATTAATAACTATAAAAAGGCTGATACTCGTCTTGTAATAAATTCTTGATAGCCAGACAATATCAAGCAGAGATCTTTTCGTTGCTGTTGTATTTAGGAGAGATATCTTCTGTACATAAATTAACATTAAGGTTAATATTTTGAATTCGTTTTTTGCTTTCGTGGATGAATTTATAAGTAAATCATTTCCATGGTGATTGACGTATGACGGTTAAACAAGTATTTGCAGACCAAGTTTCATTTTGTTTCTGCAATTTTTGGTATTGTGAGGATGTTAAGGCAGACATGGGACGGATGGACGGCTGACGATTAGGCGAACATTTTTTCTTTGAAAAAAAAATATTTTCACTTTATGGAGTTCGTAGTTCGTACATATGTTTATTGCAGACGAAATATTGAAATGAATATATTCCCAAGTTTTGCTGCTGTTGCGCATAATAATATTAAACGAGTATATCGTGAAAGCAAACCACAGTACTGCACCACACCGTATATAGAACATGCGAATACATATATACATTCTCATTCACTCATACACACCATCGTACATTATCGTACGCACAAACGCTTGATATTTTGACACTTTCATTAAATGTATTTATAACAAAAAGTTGATCCTTTTTTCACACATAACATTTTTGGTCTTGTTACAGATTACAATGACAAGAAAAGCATAATAAAATAAATGCGGTAAAAATGCGTGAAATCCTTACCGAGGCAGCCGATGTAAGTGATGTTATGAAAAAATTTTGTAAATAAACATTTGGGACAAAAGAGAGATCAAAGTGTGCATTTGGGAAAAGATTTTACCTAAACTATTAAAAGTTTAATAGTGAAATATAAAGGAAAGAAAATAAATAAATACACAAATAAACGAATTAAAATAAAAACAAATTAATTAATGAAGAAAATAATTCACAAAAATGCTAAGAGACTATAATTTATTAATTTAAGAAGAAAAATTAATAAATTAAAAAAAAAAAAAGATGCCTACAACTTTAAGATTTAATACTCAAAATCCAATGAACTATTTTAAGTCTTGGTTGTGGAATATTTTTGTATTAAGTCATGTCATTCTGTTGATGAGTACATTAATTAGCATTCAAACTCGGTATGTAAAAGCTAATGCAATGGGGGGCAATGCGGCCACATCCTCAAATTCTGCCAATAATGGTAAGTTTTAATTACAAACCTTGTATTTTTTAATTATACACTTCATTGTTATTATTAATGTACATTATTCACTATTATTATTATTATTATTATTATAAAAAAATGAAAATATTATTATATTATTATACAAAGTAAATGTGAAAATTTTATTAAAACTTTCAGGTTATTCGCACAAAGTATGTCTTTTAATAAGTGGTCGCGTATACCAATGCAATTCTGCTCATTATCAATGTTTAATTGGTATGAGAGAGAAGGAAAGAAAGAGAGATGAAAAATTGATACATAAATGTTTTTGCAGTCATGTATTTAACACATAATTATTTTCATTATTATTTTTATTGTAGCAGCGCAATTCTCTTTTTTTCCATTTTTAACGTGCTCTCATACATTTTGATTAACATTTTAACGACTTAATGTTGAAATTAACATAAAATAATTATTTATAAAAAGGATCTTTTTGACGAATTGTTTTATAAGAATTTTGAATTAGTTCTTTTTGGTGTTTTTCAATAAGTCTGCTGTTTCCCCTTTAGAAAAAACTGAAAATTGAAGTTTAAACGGTACTACTTCCTTTAGATCGAGGCATGAGAGAATAATAATACTTGTGCTTACCGCCTATGAAAGAAATCTACTCAAATTGAATATGAGCGCAAGATAAGCCATACGTTTCGTTCTCGGCATCTGTAAACTAATACATAAAAATAGTCAAATATTTTATTATATATAGCGGTGTTAGTTGCTGTCAACGTAATTTTTACACCGAATTTGAAATTGCTTTAGAAGAGATTTGTTGCATATATCTGTTTAAGAATGCATGTTGCAGTGAGTTAAAGACGTTTTTGTTGATATTGGAGCTGTTTTTAAACTAGGCTGCCCGTCTTTATGTTCACATTTGTACAAAGTTCCGAAGCGCGCTCAATAACAATTAATGTGAAAGACATGTTTTTTCGCTGGTTATTCTTATGTTGCCTTGAATTTTATTTGTTTACTTCTTTTATAATTCAACAACAAAAATGCATTAACAGCCGATTCAAAATCATCTTAATAACTAAAGGTAGTATATATAATATAAAGATTAATATTTATTTATTTATACTATTTTTCAGCCAATAATTTTATTATTAATAGCTGACATTTAATAATTATGAACTACAATATCATTAAATTGATAATCAATCGAAAACGAAAATGCATATTAATTTAAATAAATGAAATTAGGAATAATATAAATGTGAAGTATAATTGATTGTATTTCTTTCTTGTACCTAATTTGAAATGAATATTTGAACTAATAAATAAATGAATAAAAACATAGATTTTATATTTAGCTGCACTTACTTGATCTCAATAAAAAAGGGGATGTTTTATAATATGTCCTACTCGGTTGGATATGCGTTTGTTGCTTCCAGAATTTATCTTGTGCGCTAAATAAAATAAATAATTAAAAAAAAATTATTCAAAAGTATATATATATATATATATATATATATATATATATATATATATATTTGTTTATATATATGTATTTCTTTTGAGAGCTGTTAAGGTTTTGTCTTCTTTCACGTACTGGCAGTTGAATTGTGACTACGAAGGCGATATCATTAATTATATGCGTATTTTTTGATGAATATAGTACCTTACAGATTAGAGCTTTACCTAGTCTGGCATATGTTATTAAGCGATTTGCATTAAAAGATACATCTTCTACAACGTTGCTGCTACAGGTTACAGAAGATCAAACTCATTATTAAAGCGGTATGTGTTGAATGAAAATTTAAATTAATTGAACTATAAGTCCAGCCATCTTCATCTTCACAGCTTTTAGATTCTCGTTTCTTTGTAAGCTTCGAAGCAAATTTTTTTCATTAAAACAATCCATTGGTATCAACCCACGGCATTGGACCAATTGTATGTCGTTACAACAGTAATTTTAAATAGCATAACAGTGCAGTAGGAGCATCGTACAGAATGATATTGCAATGTCTAGAAAAATATTTTTATGAATAACTTAATCGTTATTCACGTCATTCTGAATTTTATTTATAAATCTGTACTAGGAACACATAAAAATGTAGTATAGAGATAATTCCGAACAAACACAGTTAACAGAACATATATGCGATTATGAAAAGTATTCAAAATTCGTATCAAAGTAAATATAAATTTCTTACTTGCAAGCGAGCGAATAGATCAAATAAGTCTTAAATTAAAAGCTTTCGATTAATCTAAAGAATCTGTACATTCCCTCGTTTTTTCGTACATCAGACTTTTATGTAAAAACTGTTAAACCATATATTTAGTGGGGAACCGTATGTTTTTCGATTCACTTGGAATTGACAAAAATTTTCATAATTTGTAAATATTCGCTTAGTGCAATGGGTTTCTAAGTGAATACTTTGTTCTGCTATTGTAGTTCATTTTGTGAGGAAGAAGATTGCTCTCTTCGGAATAATTTCGTTTTCTTTAATCTATACCTTGGGTCAGCGCGCCGGATCCCAGAAGTCATGCATCTTTCTAGTATCGTCTTATTAAAGGAAAACCTAATCTAATCTAATTTTCAATCCGGACACTTTATTTCTAATCTTCTAGACTAATACAAATCCAATCTTAAAAAGTAGCGATACAACGTCAATGTCATTCGTCGCTATTTAAACAAATACCTAAGTTGGCTCTTCATTACGACGCTATACCCGGATGTTTCATGGACAATAATCTTACGCACATCTTATCCACATGGTGTTCAGAAATCAAGAAGAAGAGGAGGTTATCTTCCTCTTCTATCTTAACTTAAGTCAGCTGGTTGGCGTTCCCAGTCGGTTGAATTAAAATTCGAAATCAGGTTTCGAATAAAAATCCGCATATCCCGACTTAATTATAGCTACTATAATCTACTGTTTTAAAGAAATAAGCTTACATATTTATCTTAACTTAATATTACGAGGTCGGAGCGTGTGGAACAAAACAATTGCTCGCCTTTGCTGCTCACAATTTGTTGGACTATATTTTGAAGTTGGTAGATTGTTATGCAATTATTTGCACGACTGTTTTGATCTGTATTGCGCCGAAAACGAGGTCTATTGAAAGTGGATTGAATGGTACGATTACTTCCCATGTAGTGCTTCATTTTGAAAGCTTCTAAGTACTTTAATAATTTTCGAGAAAAAAATCAACGAAAAGTAATATTCTAGTTTACTAAAAAAATTTAGAAAATTTAAATGATATGGAATCATTTTTTCAACTTGTTTCATATCAAGGTATCACAAAAAATCTTTTATATATATTGCAAAATGGTTCAATTTTTTGTCTAATTCATCCAAAATAGTCACAAATCTAACGTATTGTGTTCTCCTTCTATTAATAGCTCGCATGAAAACTATAATTTTCAATATATTTTTTTTTGTCACAAAGACAAGACTTCTGTTAGGCGAAGTGCTGTAACGCAGTCGATCTTTTTCGACATAATGTTTTAAGTTTATTTTCCCATAGCACGCAAGGTAAGAGGCAAAAACTTCTGAAATTTTAATTAATTAACGGAAAATTCAATTATCGTATAATTAAATTTTCCTAATCTAACCTTTTGATAACATAAGCCTGATTGCGATATTTATATTCAGTGTCGATGTAATATTTAGGATTTTCAATATGTGTTGTAATTGCAGTTAATATATTTAGGGATTTAAAAAATAAAATGTTTTTTTAAATGCGCGAATATGCTTTATTTCAGGATAAAATATATAACTTAATAAATTATTCATGATTTTTACAGATAATTTATATACAAATAATTTGCAGCTAAACAACTGTATAATAATTGTGGGGGAGGAAATGTGTTTTGCTATTATAAATGAAAATGGAAGATAACAATAAAAGACTAACATTTATACATTGAGGATGACGTAGTCAGTCGTACATACATCGCGATGTATTTTTAAACGTAAGATAGTTATGTAATTAAAATTTCATTTTTGCCCACAACGACTTTGGGAAAAACTAGTCAGAAACCAACATTTATCAAATTAAATAGTTTTGCTTTGCTTGTGTATTTTTTTTTTAGTTTTTTTTTCTTTTTTGTAATTGTAATAAAATTACATTTAATCTGAAGTCAAGTTGTAATTTACAGCGTATTGTAATGTAGTGCTTTTTGCTCATTCTTCAGAAGCTCTTTGCTCGGTGTATTTTGGAAAATAGCTTGTAACGCGTCGTGTTAACAAGCCCTTGATTACATTTACTCTTAATGGTTGTCCTTGTTTCTTATCCATTTAACCGCAAATCCTGCTGTCTACTCTTAACATATGAACTGAAAAAGGTTTTCGAGTACATTTTATTATTTTTATCCTACCTTATGCTTCTTTTTTTTGTATGACTGACTACGCATGAGTATTGTCATTGTATTGAGACCCATACAAAATGGTAATGCAATTATAATAACAACGACACACACACACACACACACACACACAATGAAATAATGTTGTAATAACAATTATTAAAAAGTGTACTTTTCTTTCTTAAGTGTACTTCAAATATTTTACATAAATTCACGTATAATATTAAAGCCAACTCTCGAAACGATTATGAATATATATATGAAGCATTTTAATGAAAAAACAATTTGTTTTTAGCTCTTTTTTAAAATATATTTTACTATGGCTTCGATTATCATGAAATCTTACCCAACTTTAAAAACAAAAAGGTTAATAAAAAATATAATAGTTTGTCTAAAAAGTATTGAATTTCCAAAGCAGAGATTGTAATATTTTGCTTCAGGATCCAGTTTTGTATAGTTTTTTGTGACTTCTGTTGAAAAGTTGAAGATGGTTTTGACAAGTTACCTTATACTATACCACTTGAGGTAAATTTGTACGTAAGTAGCAACACCCGAGAGGACGTCATACGAACCCTCCATTTATTATACCAATTTATTCAGTATAACTTTTCTTTTCTTGGCTTTGGAAGTCTGTTCACATCTTGGTCCCGTTATCATATAAAGATTTTTATGAAGGAATATTTTATAATTTTTGATATTTTTTGTGATATAGATAGATTTAAAGAATTGTGTTAGACGACATTATGTAGAGTATTGAAGGGTCAACCTGCTTCAATTGACTGTAACATTTTAAATTATATGTTAACTTCTCTAGATTCGAGGAAATCGTCAAAAGTCAAAGATATATTATTCTGACAATGTCCAGTTCCAGTTAATATAACACACATCACATCCTCTTACCTCACTCTTTCTTCCCACTTTTTACTCACTTCATTGATTTGTGGTATAAATCTGTTGGTTGCAAGTTTTTCGTCAATACATTGCATGACATGTTTGCGCGTGACATTGGTCATTGTGTTCTGATATCTCGTTAGGGATAATTAATTAATGCTTTTGTCAACTTATCAATTGTAAGATCTGGATAGGTTTCCTTTGTGACGTTAGGGGGGGTAAACAACCACAAGGGCATGTATCAATGATGATGGAAGGCAGCTGGCAGAAATATTTGGTTTAATATGAATTTTTAGCTGTTTTAAATGACTTACCTGTTGGTATTCTTGGTTACCGATTGTGAGCAAGTGGAGAGTAGCGAATAGCTCTGTTTTCATTGTCTAAATGTAGGACACATTCAGAAATTTGATATAGGTGCCTATAATAATTTTGATATGTTTGATATTTATCTTTTTATTCTAGGATTTATGAGTTAATCAGTCATCTGCTGCCAAATTTTCTTGTATAAATCAGTTTAATAAAAAGATGTGTAGAAATTTTTTTTTTACAACGTTGACGTTAATGACACCAAATATGTATTTGGAAAAATGCTATTGCCTACTTTTTCTTGCTTAAACAAATACGAAATCAAAACATTTTGTTTTGGGCAACACTTTAAATTTTACGGCTTTCCCTTATATATACTGCTACTTACACTTTTACAACAATTTTTTCTTTTTAATTAAATTTGGTTTTTGGCTTTTGGTTTTAGTATTCTTATTTGTTTTTTTTTTGTTTTTTTTTTGGGAGCTCTTACGTATTCAACCTAAACAACTTGCTAATTCTGTACACTAGAGTTAAAGTTAAGACTGAATAAATTTATGCACATGAACATTACTTTCTCCTGTAGAGTAGTCTAAATAGATTTAGAAGCATTTCAATTGAATGCGTATGTGCATTTGTTGTATTTTGTATTCTGAATATTTCTGTCTGCGGTTGTAGCGGTACTTGAAAATTAACGAGCTCACTTCCTGCCGTTTGGCAATTTAGCATAGTCAGAGTGTTACATCTACACAATTACGTGCACATAAATATGTATATTTTTTTTCTTTTTACTTTGGTTACGGTTTTCTTATGTGTACCTAGTAGCGTTTACTTTTATCATGTGTATATGTGTGAATGTGCATATAAATTACATTTAAACAATAATAGAAAAAGAACAGGAAAGAAGAGAACTTTAGTTTACAACGCTGCAGAGTAATAGTAGTGGTAGCAGTAGTAGTGTCGCTCTTCTCCCTGCAACTATTCTGCTTGCCTTACTCCTAGTGAGTGCATACTGTGACTTTTTAATAGTAAAAGACCTTTAACAATTTTTATCACTACATGCATGTTTTAGTTTGCATCTTTTGCATAAATTAGAAGCACAACTAGTTGTAGCAGTTTTACTATACAAGAGTATGAAAGTATATCGGTATGTATGTTTCCAGTACAGTACATTCCTTCTTTATTTTTTATATTTCCCATCCAGAAATGAAATACGTTAAGTTTGTAATTCCGCTTGAGACGGAAAAAAATGAAACAAAAATTCACTCCTCCAAGTCTATACAATTTTATTTAGTATAAAAGTTGCAACGACTTCTGTCCGCCTAAAGTTTATCAAAATTTGTCCTGTGAAGTGTGGAATTTAAGACGTCAAATTCTTTTTAATTGGATTTGACGTCTTTCCTCTTAGTCCGAAGAGAAGATTTTTAATTTGTACAACTTATTCATCATACTTATAAGACGATCTGAAATTTCAGACAAATATTTCTCAAATTTCTTATTAATCATTTTAAATTGATGACATTAATCCTCGCGGGCCTAATAGTATGACTATGCCGATTAGCGAAAGAAACAAAAAATTTATTTCTTTATTTTAAATGGTGAGCGTAAAAGATTCGCTGTAAACTGTATATAATTTTCTTAGTTGAACTTTTGGTTTGGCGTTTTTTCATAAAATTTTCAGTTACTTTAAGTGAGCTCAAGAAATGCCACAAGTGGCCTATAGGGGTATATAGTGTTTTTCGTTGTGCTGTTCAACTGCATTTTTATTTAGTTTATGCGTTTCTTTGTAAAAGATTCAATATGCACAAGATTTGTTGTTACTTTTGCTGTTCACTTTCTTTCTGGTTATACTTTATTTTGGCTGCATTTTTTCTATTTAACGTTTGCTTTGTTTATAGTCAAATAGTATATATAGCGCTTTTACAAAAAAAAAAAAATTCAGTTATACGCATACAAGTATTGTTTGTGAAAATTAAGAGGTATTGTTATAAAGTATAGAAAAATGGGTTAAATAAAGTGGAAAAGTTACAAAATAAAATAAAAAAAAAAAAAATAAAATGTAAATTGAAGACACATTTCCGTTCTTTTGTGTGCATGTATAGGAAAGCACAAAAACCAAACATTTTTTTCATACTTTGTGGTATTCGTTGTAAATAGAAATTTAAAGCAAAACTTTATAAGTATAAATTTTTATAAAATTATTTTTTAAATGTTAAACAATGTATAATACCCTTTTCATTTAGAAAAGAAGAGAATGAAAATATAATTTGCATGGAGACGATACTTGCAAAAGTTGTCTTTTCCAAGTAGTGTGAAATGAAAACAAAGGAATGGGTATGACATTTAACTCCACAAGTCAACAAATATTGTTTATAATAAATCTCAAGTGTTTTCCAAGTGTTTATAATAGAGGGATCCATAAAATGTCCATGCACACACACACACACACACACACACACACACACACATATATATATATATCAGTCATTAAGTTCGTACGATCACTATTTTTTGTTTTTCGTTTTGCCATCGCTGTGATCGACTTGTAACTCGGTGCAATTTTTTGTCGTATACTGTTATGCACTGTTACATACTGCTATATACTGCTATATGCTAGAATATAATGCTGACAACTGTTATATACTATTGATCCTTTGAACCTATTTTTTCGGTGAAAATACGTTTTATTTTTTTTATTGTTATTGCCTTCTTTTCATATATTTCTCACTTCTAACGTAAATTGTTGCGAACAATAGCAAAAGAGTATAAAGTTTGTTATCTAGTGGCATCAGACTACATGCATTCTACTGCAGGAGTTCCGATCCTTCTATTTCTTACATTTTTATCATGAAAAGAATGGATATTGATATCAGAGCTATAGTAAGATAAAATATTTATAAAGATTTTGATACTACAGTATAAAATAGTAAAGTATGTCATTGTTCTTTCCAAAAAAGAAAGATCCTGGTTCCTTTATAATTAAATGCATTTTGTCTTTCCCTTTAATTCTCTTCAGTAATAACGGCTTGTTTTTGATAGACTTGATACTATTTGCAATTTTTGATAGATCTGAACATTTAGCGCAGGCACGTGGAAGACTGGATGAACACCATCTTGTGCTGAAAATTTGTCGCAGTCAGGTTTCATGGGCGATTTGTTTTAGAAATCGATTAAGGGACGCGTATTTATTTTCAAATTTGTCTAATTTTGTACTGTAATCAAAGTAATCACAAATTCGGAATTCATTGCGATTATCATTTTCCTAATATTATATTACGTTGCCTATTCCTGCCCCAAGAAGAAGGTTGGTATCCTATAACATTTTAAGAAGACCAAAGCGGAGAAAGTCTCTCTCCGGAATGAGAATTAACTTTAGTTTTGGCTTTGTCAACTTAGCTAGCCGAAAAACCAGTCATTCATCTCACTATGTAAACCCTTACCACTACAGATAGAGAACTTAAATTTCCAATTTAGGTAACTTTATCGTGTACTCACTTATATAGCCGAACAAAGGATGTGTGAGTACAACATGAAATACGAGTTTTCACTCCGACAATGTATTCTTGATCAGGATAAGATAAGTCTGCTCGTCTGTTTGTCTGTATGCGTCACTTGGGATTTAAATTTTAGCTCAATTTTAATTATTTAATAGTTTGATTAATGAGCACGCGCAAACTCGTCGGTGCGATTTAATCTTTTATGATCATCAGGATACCAAGAGCAGCAAGTAGATGGACAGTCGGGCACGTGCAATTAAATCGATTTACAATCTTTAACTGCTTGGGATACCTAAAGCCTGTGATTCGTATCGTTCGATGTTTACTATAAAATAATCTTCTATTCTTCTAGTCTTCAAACTCCGGTGAAATGATAATTAAGCCTTATGGTTAATGTGTACCTCTCGTTAAATATTACAGGTTGTTAGTAAACGTTGGTATTTTTTTGGTTCCATTTTGTTTTTTATTCTTTAATAATTTTCTTTTTTTTATTATAAACTCACCACCACCTCCAGTCATATTATTAAGGGTATAATTTCTATTTAGTACTCCCTCGTGCTTTTGCTTTGACCTCAATGCCAGACATTTGTTGATTTTTATGTATGAACACAATAAGCCTTTTTTGCTTTTCTCTGTAGTAAACGCATCCCGGTAAGTATAATAACAATAATAATAATAATAATAAAATAATAATAATAATTGTTTGATATACATGTCAAACATAGGCCATTAACAAGATTTACAAATTGCTTAAGGGTTTTTTCTTTTTTTTTTCTCATATGTGCATTGAGAGTTAGACAAACGTAAACGACGGCTTAATGTAAAGATCTCAAAGTGCAAAAAGGGTGGACATTCACCAGCTTGTGCTAAGCGTAATAATAATAATAATAATAATCACATTGAAGAAGGAAGAAAAGTTAATTGTAAGTTCAAGGTTTAAGAGCAATTAAGTACAGGATAAGAAGAACATTTATATGGAAACTGCCTTCAAGCATTTACGTACTTTGCTTTGCATGATTGAATGGTTTTTAAAAAGCTTTTAAATATTTGATTATTTTAGTGGAAAATTTAATGAACACTTTTTTTTGCTTATTTATTGGTAAGTCATTTAATTTATTTCATTATATTCATTAAAAATTGTTCTTTGATTTGATAATTTGATCACTTTATCAGTTTAATCAAAAACATTAATTTCGAGTCAATTAACTACAATTTGGGGTTTTTAAATTATTTCTTCACTTTATATATTTATTCAAAATTTGTTCGCTTAAGTTGAATCGTTCGCCGTCTTTTTAATTTATAATCGTAAATAAACAACAAGAAAATTCAAATAAAAACATTTCCTTAACTAATCGAGCGTAAAACACCACAATTTTATAAGTTTTTTGCTTTAATACATCTATATACGTATATATGTGTATGTGTGTATATATATATATATACATTGAACTGAAGGCATTTGCTTCAATGTTTACTGGCATTTATTCTCGAAGTGAAAATTCTTTGTATATTTTATCAACGCTTTCAGTTTATTTCTGGGTTACTTGTGATGGTGATGCTAAAAAGGATCTTTTTATATAAAAAAAAAAAAAAATTTTTTTGGCTCTAAATATATTAAGAAAGTTTTATTTTGGAGAGTTTCTTAGTCATGTTTATTTGTCTTTAATGATTTCTCTTTTTATTTTATTTTCTTTTCATGGCATCTTTTACTTCGTAGCTTTTTTGTTTCAGTTTATCTTTAGAAGTTTATAATTTGTTGGCTGCTGCGCGCTTTTACAAACGCATCCTTCTAGTTGAAGTTTATTCAGCTTTTTTTTTTTTTTGCAAATACTTTTTTCTCTTAGTTATATGCTTCACTCATAACAAGTTTATTTTTCCATTTTACCACATTACGCTTGAATAATTTATGAGTTTTGATTTACTATATAAATTTGCTGATGATTTTCTACTTTTACTACATATCTTGTGATATTTACCAGAAAATAACAAAATGTTAAGAATGAATTGAAAAGATGAGATCTCTCTCTCGCTTTCTCTCTCTCTCTCTCTTGCTTTCTCTCTCTGTGAGTTTTTGCATTACTGGCACAATTATTTCTTTTTAAATTGTTCGGGTTAACCATTAAATAGAATCTACATTTAAAATAAGTGATACTTAAAATATGTTATGGTTTTTGGTAATTTTGTTAAGCTCTTAAATAGCCTAAAAATGAGTCACATTTATATGAAAAATTTTTTGCAACGATTGCAACTCGTTTCAAATTTACTTTAATTAAGTTAGAAAAAAAAAATGGTCAAAAAATTTACCAACTGCCACAACCTTTTTGTATCGATTACAGAATGCAAAATGATTTGCACAAAAAAAAAAAAAAAGATAATAAGTAAATAAAAAATGTAAAAAATTTCCTAACCTTTGATATGGAAAAATATTTTTTCTAAGAAGAGAAATCAAAACCACATAAATTTGTTTTTTTATTATAAAAGGAAAAAAAAAACAAGAGAAAAACTTCAAATACTTGTTTGGTTTTTAGGAAAGCGAGAATAAGAATTTATGAAAAAGTAATATAAATTTTGCGAAGCGTAGCGCCATAGGGCTCTGTCCAGTGTCAAAGGACCAAAACCACCTCAATTGGGTATCACAGTATGTCTTCTCCATGGTAATAATAGCTACGAAAAGGTTATGAAAAAAAAGGACAGCAACAAGTTAAATCAACACAACAAAATTTCATGCTAAACAAAAAATTTGCATAGAAATTGAAATTCTACCAAAAAAAAGAGTGAAAAACTTAAAAAGAAAAAAAGAAAAAGAAGAAAGATAGCAAAGTAAATAAATAGAATTCAGGGAAATTTCTTATTTACTTAACTACTTTTATTTAAGAAATTCTTCAAATTTTTTAAAAGTTTTTTTGAAAATAGAAGAAAAAATTAAAAACAAATTTACTAATTTAAAAAGATCCAGAAAAGATTCTTTTGTGCTTGTATGAGCAGAAATAAACTTCATGCTGAACGGGTGAGTTGCGAACAATGCGATTTGGCACTTCGCACCTTATTTCAGTTTGTTTGGTCCAAACATTCAAATTAATTGGCGAAGATCTGTATGCGCGGAATTTTTTATAAGCATTAATCAGCATCGTTTAGCCACTGGTGATGAAAAATGGATCCACTGTTATAATCCAAAGAAAAGAATATCGTAGCCATGCTTCAAGATCGATATTCGAATATCACTGAAAAGAATTCATGTTTGGTGGGATCAACTAGGTGACTAGGGGATTATGTGTTTCTGGAACACTATTAATGAGATTGAGCCGAGCACGCAAGCCTGCGAGCCTGTGATTAATCAAGACATGCCAAAATTATTCTCCTACATGAGAATATTGGTTCGCATGTCACGGCTCCGGTCAAAATCTATTTGAAACACTTAATTGGGAAGTCCTGTGCCACCCGCCGTATTCATCAAACATTGCATCTTCCGATTATCACTAGTTCCGGTCGATGGCACATTATCTATCTGAGAAGCTCTTTAGATGATATGAAAATACCAAAAATTGATTAATTTCGTGGATATCTTCAAACGGTGAAGAGTTCTTCCAACATGCTAGTCCGAATGCTGCCAAAAGAATGGAAAAACGTAGTAACTAGTACTGGATAATACTTTGTATAAAACGTAATGTTTCGTAATATTTTTCACAATAAATTTCTAATTTTTGATAGAAATCATCGTAATCCCTTAATTAGTTTCTTATATCCAATATATTTTTAAAATTTTATTATTTTACGGACGCATTTATTATTTTATGTAAAATTTCATGTAATTACGCTTTAATTGCCACGAGAGTTCTCTTGAAACCTCCATATTTCGAATACATAATATGCCGATAAGTTTAATATTAATAAAATGATGGGATTGGAAATTTCCCTAACCCAACCAATTTAGCATAAAAAAGTGCTCTAGGCAAGAAAAAAGATATAATTAAGTAGTTTTTAGTAAAAGTTTCTAAATCGATTTAAAACCAATAATATATATAACTGACACAATTTGTACACTTACTTTAAATTATGAAACTTTGTTAATAATTAATGTTTATATTAAATTTTCATTTTATATCTTTGATTTAATATACCTAAGTTCTATGTGTACATTAAATAAAAAAAAAAACAAAAAAAAAATGATTGTTGATCTTCAGCTTAGTTGCCAGCTATCTTCAAAATACTTATCAGGATATTAGAAAATATGCAATAAGCTGTCGTTATTCTTCTGTTACGGTATTAGCAAAAGCAAAACTGCTTACGATATCTCAGTAACAGTTTATGAAGATATAAACACAATAAAGAATATGACGATATGCAATAAAATGCATTTTTTACTACTACTACTAAAGACAAAAACGCACCCAACATATCCTTTACAACAATACATCATAAAAAAAGAGTAGTTGGTGTATGGACACTTGGTGTTCTACACTCCATGTATATGTATAGCTACTATAAGTTAGTCTTAATCTAACTGACAAATAGCTGTGATTGCAAGTAAGTGTATGTGTGTGTGTGTGTGTTTGCATTAATAAAAATAAACATTTGTATGTTTATGGTTTTATATGCAAAGGATATGTGTTTTCTTTTAGTTTTTATGATTCTTGAAATCTTCTATACTTTTATGTGTTCTCCTCAAATGCAAGGCAATACGCTTATGCACAAACACACTCTTGCAAGCAGATATAATAGCAGGAATGAAATATACATAAAAGGAAAATAAAATTTAACTATGAAAGTAGCAGAAGTCATTAAATATGCATATGAAGAAGTGCTGGAACGAGAAAGAGTCATATAACATGTGAAGTTATAGGAGACACACTGAGTGTAAAGAAATGCTTTATTTTCTATTTATGCATGCTTTATATGCACTTGCACAATGTGTCTGACCTTAAAGAATATTTTAATATTATGCATAAAATATTTATTGTATGTATGTATGTGTATGTGTTTAATATTTAACAAACTTTTCATATAAAAAGTTTTATTAGGCTCTCGAATTTAAAATTAAATTTTATTACTTTTGTTTCTGATAATTATCTTCTCGAACAGAGAGAGTGAGAAAGAGAGAGAGAGTAACTTAAATATAAACAGAATCAAAAAATTGCTTAATTAACATAAGTATGTTACGTGTGAGTGTGACTCAATTTATTCTTTTTATTATATCGAATGATGAGATATGTTAGGTTATTAACACAATAAAACCGCGCTTATATTCCCACAACGTATTCCAACATATGGGAAATAATATGAACGAACACATTGAAGCCACGCATTTTACTTGTACTTTTTTCCTTCCCCAGGTATGGGAATATGGCTGTTTGTTATATATAGACGCAGGCAAGCGTACATAGTGAAGGTATTAATAATATTTCTTTTTAACTGTTTGACCTTCTGGAGGGAGATCTCTGTGATTATAACACAATGGAAATCAAAGGAAACAATCAACATGACTTTGTTTTTTCACTTGCATTCTTCTGATTTTTTCGACAACTTGTAATCTTTTGATTGCGTCGCTGTTTTATCCCCACAGGACTTTTTTCATCTTTCCAATGTAAGCGCCCAATCAACTTCATAATCAACTCAGTTTGACAAAGTTTGATAATTTATCGGACATTATTTCTTATAATTATAAAGGACGAAATGAAACTGCTGCATCAGGTATTAACGGCAATTGTGTCAATTCAGCAGCGACAAAATTTCAGTTTGACATTTTTGAAAGTAAAAATTTCCCTTAATTTTTGAATACTGTAATATTTGCTTAAGACTATATGGGATTCGTCTCATCGAATATTATTATGAAATACAAAATAGGCTAAAAGTTAGCTAAATAAAAAGTTAGCTAAATTAAATGCAACAGTGCCTATTGGAATTATAAATGATTTAATAGCTGTTGCTTTAGTAGTTTCAACGCTATAGGGTGACACTTCAAAAATAAACAAATTTTTTATATTCTTGTTTTACCATTGAAAGTTATTTTGAAAGTCTCGGCAAAGCTTTTCTAAAGACATCTGTTGCGTATTAGAGAAAGACAGTCACAGCATCGGTTTATTTGACGCAAGCAATCTTTACGAAACTCCCCAGAACAGTCCAAAATTTCAGAGAAAACATTTCTCTCGAGTATTTTTCTCCATATTTTCGACGATGCAAAGCATGTACTGGGCTAACAAAAAAAAAAAAAGAATAATTCTTCGCATAATTTNTCTTCGCATAATTTACAGAGTTTTTGTCTTTTAAATCGTTCTTCGCACGGGCGACACCATCGTATCAGCAGCGTTAACATCATTAGAAATTTCATCAAACTTTGTCAAACAAGTATACCAACAGGCAAGGCATTGTAATTAATTTAATTAACGCATGAAAGTAACATGTCGTTTTTATTACTAAACGTATAACGCTTAAGAGAAGTTTTTTCTAACTTTTATTAATAAATCACACTTTTTTTTTGTTTAGTGTGCATCCAGTTTGCAAGGTTTGATTATAAATTTTTGTTTATCCGGATTTTGTGCTTTTACGAGCATCCTCGTATATTTCTTGTCGCATATTCCAAATTCTTCGAGTTCTTAGTAGCAGCAGTTGATTACATTCAATTTCATTTCAAGGCAAAATTTGATCCACTTCTTTTCTATTTATTTTTAATGCTTCAAAGTTTTCTTTTTGTTTTTTTTTTATATCCCAGGATAAATGTTTCTTCTCTCGATCACAAATCTTAGAATCATATTAATTTTTTATTTCTTTTTCGCAAGTTCGAGTTTTTAGAATTACCAAGTAACGACCCTTAGAGTTGTGGGAAATTCTCATATAATATATTCGCTATTGAGGTTAGGAAAATCGTGTATTAATTTTAAATGTTTTAGCTTCGGAAACATGCATCTCGTGATTGGGTCAGATGATTAAGTTTTGGTTAATGAGATATTTGTTAGAAAACTAAGGAGAAGTTAGGCGACCTGGCGTATTGATTTGTGTCTAGAGTTAATCTCTTGTCCTAGAAAAAATTTTTCATAAATTTTGAGAAAATCACATTTAGATGTGATTGAACTAAAAATCTACGGGCTATCTCTGAAAATTTCTATCTGCGGCTTTGACTATTCTATAAACAACAAGATCGCGGCTAAGGGTCATTACTAAAGTTATTTTTGATGATAAATGCACTGAGCCGTGCAAGTGGAATAATAAAATTAAAACATTTTCTTTCTTTGATAATAAATAGAAAAATCTTTAAATTGTAAGCATAATAAAGTTTTCTTCTTTTATATATACTGGCTTATGTTTGAGTTTAATTTATTTTCTATTATTATTTTTTTTTATTTATTATTTATTTGATAACTTTTCTTAAAAGTTTATTTGAATTTTCCAAAGGTTTTTATTATAATGTAGTCTTGCGCATACGTATTATTTTTTGTAATCTCTTTACTCTAAAAAGTATTAAATTTGATTATTATTTAGCTACAGGTTATGCATTGTATGTCTTTAGTCTTTTCAGTTACTCTGAAGTATTGTATTATATGTCAAGGTTGCGATTTATTTTGCTGTATAATATAAAGAGAGTATATAAAACAGCAAAAAAGAAAGAAACCTTTCGGAGGACATCATCATGTAGTTTAGTTTAAATCATATGTGTGCATGTGTTGAACTATGCAAACTTATATGTGTTTAAAAGTTGATATCATTATTTGTGTGTGTATTTATGTAGGTTACAAAGCTTGTATGCGAACATTGTATGTGTGTAACTATTTTAGTTATATTTTCTTTTCTGTCCATAAGCATAAAAAACTGTGGATGCTTTTTTTTCATTATTTTTTTTTTTTTTTTATTATTTTCTACTTTAAATAAATTTTAAGTTTTTAAGCTTTATAAATAATCAAAACAACAAACCAACGAACCAAACTTATTCGTTTTGACCCTTCTGGGTTGTTTTCTAATTTTTTTCCGCGTTTTCTTTGCATTAATATTTTACTAATTCAAGGCTCCTCTGTACCTGCGAGAAAGTTAGTTAGCGAAATTCATTTCAAGTGTTTTTATTTTTACTCTATTGCGAGTGCATTTCAGATTATACTTTTCTCTATAGTTTTCAATGCCTTTTGCTTTGGTGGTCCGTTTAGCCACATTTCTATTATTTTTTTTTTTCATTTTCATTTTCAGTTCTTTTCTTTTTGTTTTTGTTTTTCTTTTTTCATTTTGATACGCGCCTGTAATTGTAGTGGAATTCCTGGTTGAGGTAATAAATTTGATTACATATATAGAATTTCTAGCTTCATTAAATAGTTTATCCACGGCAAGCCTTCCTTGGTTTTGGTCTTTTTTCGTTAACACTCGTAAATTGATTTGTCGACCTGAAGGTAATTATCTGTTCTTCCCTTTTGCGCGTATAATATGTACAAAGTCTTTCTCTTACTTCAACTTAATCTTACGTATTAACAATAGCAGCAGAACCTTTTGAACGTTTCTTTGGTTATAAGTATAGGTGTACTAATTTTTTATTATTTCATGATTTTCTTTAGAATTGGCAGGGATTTGAAGTGTAACGAAAAATTTCGATACAAAATTATTTTAAAGAAGTATAATAAGAACATTTTATTATAGAAAGTAATTTAAAAAGAAAATCTTTAAATGGCGAAGAGAATATTCTTTGATTTACCCAACATAAATTCGTCATTTTATTTGTAAGGTCCAGAAATATGTACTGAGATCAACTCAGAAAATATACTTTAAGACCGTCCGTGTAGCACTCAAATTTGAAAGTAAGTTCTGCCGATACACGCCTACCTAACCAATGAGAAAAACACAACCTCTTTTGTAGTTTTTGTTATTTAACATGATTCCCTTTTAATCAGGTACTGCGTGTCCATTCAATTTTTTTCAAAATAGCTGAGTGTTTCCCCTTTGAATTCCCTATTAGGTATGAAATGTCGCCCAGAGAGCTTTTCTTTGGGGGTCAAATCGGGATAACACTAGACTTTACGGCATCAATTCGTATCCGAATTTTTGTTTAGGCAACGTTTCACAAATTCTGATAAAAGAATATTTTATTATTCGAATATGAGTCTGCTATCTTTCCGCCCTTTTCAAAATAGTCGATGTGCGGCTATTCTAAAAAACTGGCCATGATCTTTCCTACTGATGCTTAGATGTTTTCACTTTTTGATACATTTCCACCAGTTCTCTGAATTCTTCAGTTGATTCCGGTCTGTCTTGGTGAATTCATGTTGCATTTCTAAATATCTTCACATTTTTAATTCACGAACGAGATTTTAGTCGGTTATGAGGTATCCGTTGCATCCATCTTTCAAAAAAAAAAAAGAAAAGATTTTTCCTGAACTTTTACGAAATTTTTACGCTAACTTAACTAGTATTTTTGTTCAGTGAAAAGGCATGAGATGATTCAGTAACTTTCCTGATAGTTCGCCCACAGAATTCGTAAAATTTCAAGAACTCTACGTTTGATTTAATAGTCATCATGCACAAAAATATGCTGGCGTTATAGTTGAAAAACTGAAAACATTTTTTTACTGAAATGTAGATTTAAATATGTGAACATTAAGGACTTTTTTCTTGAAAAATGTTATCCATCAAATATTTCACAAACAGCAACATCTACGTCAATTATGCAGTCAGCTATGAAACGAAGCGTGAATAATTGCATTGATATGAAAAAGATGAAATTATTTTAAAAGTACGTTACTAGTTTTATGTAAAGGCAAGACGGAGCCGTGGGCAAATTGAGTTCATTTGTACATATACGTTTTACTATCACGCATTGCTATAATAAGATTTCGTTCTTTGATTTACTTAACTACATATGCAGTAGTTCCAAGAATTATGAATTTTTATTTTTTTGCGGAAGAGGGTTTTTGTTGATAAAGGATTATTTGTTAGTTCCATATATTGCGGCCACTCTACGCTCTACAGCGACGATCAGGAAGAACGATGTCGATAAAAAAAGTGAAACGTTGATGCCTCAAACTGGGTTAAAACTGATTTAATTGATAAGTCGATTTCGCAATTATAATTGTTTCCTTGCTGGAGATGCAATTATAATCGTCTCATATTTATTCACTGTTCTAAGAAACAATGTTTATATCGTTTCTGTACTGATTATTCAATCAAAATCAAAATGTATCCTTATGAATGCAATGTAAACTTGATTTGTGGTTATTAACTAAGGATAGCTGTGTCAAGGTTCTAAGAATGGCCTAGAAACCACTAAGTAGGTAGGCGTGTGAATTAAATCGAATCATCTTCTTAGGCTATCCAAGACTCTGTATGCCATAAGCACTAACTCCTCATTAACGAGGCAACTTACCTTCTATATAATATCTCTTACCACTTAAACTATAAGAGTGGCTTTCTCCAAAGTCAACTTAAAAAAAGAAAAAAACGATACTAATAGTTTATAGTAAGCAAAGGTATCTCTCATATCTCTTTGACAAAAACCCATAAAACCCATCTTAACGCTCATTGCTTTTTTAGAATTAGCTCGAAATGTATTGCCGTCGTAAAAACGCCTCTTTTCTTTCAGAGACCGCGACTTAGTAAATAGCGATGTAAATGTCACGAGAGGGTTTTTATAAGAGCCCTTTTCTACCTTACGCATCGCTTTTGGTTCTTCACAAAAGCACCCAAAACGAACTCTACTGCAATTGGGTTTGAATCCACGTATGCTGGCTTGCTAGTGACACTTATGAATTTATCTTTAGTTCTATTAAAATGCCTAAAAGAATTTATACCCAGAATCCGGAAAGTACGCCTCATTTTAACTGCGTTACCGAATATTCTCAGTTTACTAATCATTATAGACTCAAATCTTACATATGTTGACAACAAACCAAGGACGGTATATTTTTACAATTATGATTATTTTCCCTAAAACTTAATTCATAGTTTGATCGTTATACATTTTTTTTTAACAACTTCGTAAGGTGCTTACTCAAGTTTTGTTAAGCTATTTGCTACACTTATTAATAGACAACAATGTTTCTTTTCGATCAAAATGTGAAATTTTGCTTTAATATTTATTGCAACAACCAACGCTAAATAGGATTTCAACTAAAGAAATTTGAACTTTTCTTGTCGAACACTATTCATTGTGCCATTGGAAACTCGATAATAAGAATTTTTTTTTAAATTTTGTTTTTTTTTTTTTTTTTTTTTGCAAATCGTCTTTATGCGTAATTGTTACATTTCAAATATTATCACTTCTACTGATATTGAATATATATATATGTATAAATATTCTCATGGTATTCAAAGAAATCTAGAGGGATTACAATCACATCAAGTGCATCAAATATCGTATTCACTATTTGTTAAACAACTGAACATTTTCAAAGCGGACACAACGCGACATTCATTTTTTAGCATTATTACTGTTATGAATCATTGCTATCATCGTCAACGACATCGTCGTCATCAATGATGCGCAACAATCCGCTTTTAAGAGATAGAATGTTGTTTCGTTCGCTGTACTTTTGTGATTTACAGGCAAACCTGTTTTTGTGCGGTGGATGAGATAGCAGAAAAAAAAACCGCAAAAAGAAACACATTCAGAAGCTTTATAAATTATTAAAGCAAAAAATTTTTCATACCACATTAAAGAAAATTTAATATATGTGATGAAACAAGACCGCATAAAAAAGATTCCGTTCAGAATATAATAAATAATTAAATTAAACATCAAAATATTTCAAAAAATTTTAATTTCTTTCTCTAAAAATGGTGATAGTCATACATATATATACACGACTGGGAAATGCTTTTCCAATTTTCTACGAATCTAAATCTGTATATATATATTACAGTCGCTCTCATATGATTGGACTTATCTTGTTCGTCTGCCTGATCTGTCAAGTTACTGACAATGCCACTGTCGTTTACCGGTACGTTCGTTTAGATAATGGTTGTGTGCGGCCAGTCGTATTTGATGGTAAAAAAAATCCTACTTGTGCTTTACGATGCTCTATATAAGAATGGCCGGAAGCATTGTCAATAATTAGCAGCGTTTTTATACATTTTGCAACTTCCGAAATTAGGAAATTTTTGAACTATGTTATGCCTTTATCCCCTTTGACCTTGCGACGACCTTATACATGGAAAATAAAATCTTTAAGCACAAATTTTCACACACCGTATAGAAAAAATTGACACAAAATAAATCGCAAAATAAGTCGCGGACACTTAAAATGCATCGCACAAAAATAAGTCTAACTGTAATCTAATTCCCATTGAGAATTTCAAATACCATGTACAATTGCGTTGGTTGTTCAAAAGTATATGAGGAGGAAGCAAACGATTTTTACACTTACAACTGAAGGGATGTTGGTATACTAGAGTTGATTTTCTCTTTATCATACCCAGGAACCCATAGATATAACATAAAAGGTATACATGACTCAACGTCAAAAGCTTTGTGCCATTTAACTGGAAGTTTACTAATGTATAGATTTTCTAAATGACACTCTTAAGTAGAAGTTAAATTGTTTACTTTTCACCTTTATATACTTTGCTAACAGTTAGATTATTGCGATTGCATTTCATCCTGTTGCGATTGACTTTTATAACTGTTGTTATTTCCTTTTATTAACCACATGATTGTTGTTATCCGCTATTTTCTTTTATTTGCTCTTTCAATTGATAGTTAAATGGAGGAAAACTTACAATTAAATTTAAATATAATTTAGAATAAAAATGAAAGTAATCAAATGGGTTTGCTATTAACTGAAAGTAAAATTTAACTTTCAGTTTAATTTTTCTTGAAAATGCTTTTTATTCGATTTTATCGTTAATCGTTTACAAGCATAGAGATAAAAAGCTGAAATTTATTATGTACACTCGTACACTAATGGCTACAAATAAAAACGAGCGTATACCCTACAAACTAGGGAAAAAAACCATAACTTAGTAGTTATAGGAAATATTAATTTCATATTGTGTAAAAAAATTTTGCTCATCAGCGAAATCTTCAATAACAAAGTGAATGTGATCTTCTTACAAGTACACTTCCACAGTTATCAAAAATAAGAACACTTCTATTGATATAAGTTAGTGAGTATTAAAAATTCGTTCTCAACCGAGCATAGTTTTCTTACTTTTTATATGTCGACGATAGCTATTTTAAAAATATTTTTCTCTTCATAGAAAAATTATGAATTATGAAGCTGAAATAATGCTTATGTAAGATAGTAATGATCTTGCAGTGAAAGTTTTAGTAAACACAATATTAGAATTTAAAACGGAAATATTATGTTAAATTGCTTATGGTATTATCATTAGTACTAACATTACTCTGATAGCATTAGTATTAGTACTTACTTAGTTAGCCATAGTGTGTTAGTCTTAAAAACTTTTTTTATTTAATAATTTTTGTTCGCATTATGATTGAAACTGTTTGGTAGAGATGCAACATATTATTAAATACTATTTCTAAAATATCTAAAAAACTTCTAATATATAAATAATAATTGTGTTAGTAACACATTAACTTGCAACATTGTATGTAATGTTACTTTAAAAGCAAACGTTAGGACGTCTCTTTTGCAGTATTTTTGCATTGCTTTCATATACTTTATTACAAGTTGAACTGTTTTAGAGATAACACAAATTGAATGTCAATAGTTTTATAGAAAAAATGTAGATACATATTTACGCACACAAAGGCATACGCACAAATGCATATATATTTATATAAACATGCATGCATGCATGTACACACATGCAAACACACATGCAAACGCAAACAATCAGCTGGTGAATCAGTAGGGTAATAATAAGAAAACAACGCGTGCACACAAAGCAACAGTAGTGATAGCAACAAAAGTCTGGCCAATGACAATAACAGTATGAAAATGGCCCCAAGAAACTGTAAATTCTAACATTTACAAAAATATAAATGCATATAGGGGAGCACAGCATCTAGCGGACAATACCGAGAGATACATACGTGAACAATTGAACGCACAAGCTGAGATGAAATTTTGCAAAATGAACTGAGAAATGCACAATAATAGTAACATCATTTCTATGGATGCTACCATGCATACATAACAAAAGGAAGACTAGCAAACAAAAACAACAAAAACAACTGTCATACAATATGTTATTCTGTCACTTTTCAAGGAAGAAAGGAAAATAACATAAAGTTCCTTGCAGACTTCAAACATTTTTTTATTTTTCTTTTTTATTTTTTTTTGTATTACTTATGATCCTAAGAAATCCCAGTTAAAGAGAAAATTGTTTGGAAGACTATATACACACAGTAAACTTGCTTACAAAGGACGCAGTTTAAGTAGTTTTGTTAATAA
Organism: Glossina brevipalpis; assembly: GCA_000671755.1. Taxonomy (NCBI): domain Eukaryota; kingdom Metazoa; phylum Arthropoda; class Insecta; order Diptera; family Glossinidae; genus Glossina; species Glossina brevipalpis. The sequence goes on from KK351082.1 coordinate 818,897, forward strand.
TCACTATCAATAGTTTTAGTTCTTTATTCGTTTGTGTGACTATTTGTATTTTGGTTCTTTTTTTTCTGTTGTTATTGATGCCTTCTTTGTCATAACTATTGTGTAATAACACCAGCATAATAAAATTTTCATAATAACTATTGTAAAGTGCTTTTTGTTATTGTTAACGCATCCTTGCAAACGTTATGGGCAAAATGTTATTATATTTATTCTAGTATTGATGAAAATGTCGAAGTGTCTAATGTTTATATGAAACGAATTCGAAGCTCTATTAGGTATTTTCAATTTTTTCAATTTACGTAAAATTGTTTTTAAGAAAAAAGTTCTATAAAATACATAATTGAGGAAGAATTGTTAGAACTTATTTAAGAATTATTATTTTTATACAAACAACCAATGGATGGGAATATATACATTTCGTCATTATGTTTATAATATCTAGATGGGATCATCAAAGACCAGATTAAAGTATTCAATTATCTCCCAGCCTGCATCATGTCTGTGATAAACATTCTGCTGGTCGGAAAAGTAAAGATATCGACCTTAAATTTGGCAAAAACATTGGGCACTTTTGCATGCAGGTTGGTACTGAAAATTAACCAAACAGGTCAAAGAATATGTTTGCAGCGCAAAATAAATGACAACTTTTCTTTCTGGGCATTTTTCTCCTTGCTTATGAACTGCAACAAATAAACAAAAAAAAAACAAGCCAGCCGCACCTGCCAAATTATTAATTATTAATATGTAGTCTTTTTTGAGTTTTTTTTTTAAGATGAGCTAGTCGGCCCGATTATTTTCTTGTTATTATAGATGCGAGTTTTATGCTAAATTTAACATCTCATTAGCTGTTACAAACATATTGTATCATTTGAATACCAAAGAAAGTTTTGCAGTATGTTAATTATTTACTTATTTTTGCTTTCTTCATTAAAAGACAACGTTAGTGTAAATATATGAAAAAATCAATTTTCTTTCTAATCTTTAATATGTGCGTGGACTTTCTGGGATATGGTGGAAAAATCTCAAACAACTGAAGCAAATATTTTTTGCTTGAAGCCCGAGTACCACGAAATGTTTAATGATTTTCATATTGGTTTCTATAACTTCACTCTTCTATATTAATAGGTGTACCTTTAAAAAGTGCTTTCTTTTATTTAAAAGTCTTACCAAACAAAAGTACGTTAGTGTAGCTTCATCGGGGTAATCGACAGACATACGGCTGAAAACGATTCGAAAGGAGACTGTAATTCTGAAACGAATCAGTCATATGGTTGATATTAACATTGAATTCGGCTAAAGAATCATAATTTTGCGGGGTTCTCTCTCATTCCTTGTAAAAGCGAAAGCAGCTTCAAGGAAGAAAAATTAAGGAGAATTTTTGAACATGTTTAGGAGTCTTACGGCTGCACAGACTGATTTTATAGATTAAAAACAATGTTACCGTACATGTATTAAAACAATATGACCATAACAGGTTTTAAAGCAAAGGCATAATAAAACAGATCTTCAAATTTTTATCGTTTTCGTTTGAATTTTTTTATAATATCTTTCCAATAACGTTTTCTTGTGTAAGTCGTACAAGTTTTTCGCTAAATTAGGTGAATTATTATTTACTAACAAAAAATCGCGCTTTTGTTCAGTATCAAATAAGATGAAAACAACTCTGTTGTCTGAATGTTTTGCTCACTACTCATAGACTACACAATAAAAATTTCCGGTACGATATTCCATAAAAATAGAAAAATATTCGACGAAGCGGAGTATAATTTTCTTACTTTTGTTAACTTTTCTCCCAAAGAAAGAAATTCTGAAAAACACGCTCTTTCTACGGTATTACGGTAGCGTTCCTCCTTAAGATAGTAAAGAGGGAGTTAGACGCTAAGCTTTCCTTTTTTTTTTTTTAATGATCTTCTACCTCTCTCTTTTTTGATTTGCTATCCATACCTATCAGGCGGGCTGAAAAATTCGTAGGCAAACATAGAAAAATTCTTTTTTTTTATAGAATTTGATTTTATTATTCAATATAGTTGCCTTCGAGGGCGATACAACGATTATAGCGGTCATACAATTTTTCGATACCAATTTTATAATACGATTTGTCTACAGCCTCAAATTAGGCTTCAGTCCACTCGGCTGACTGTCGATTGGAGTCCGGTGTGGAATGATGGAGCCATGTTTCATCCATTGTCACATATCGACGCAAAAATTCGAGCTTATTGCGATTGAACAGCTCCAAACACTGCTTAGAATCATCAATTCGTTGTTGTTTTTCGTCGATTGTGAGGTCGCACGGCACCCACTTTGAACAGAGCTTTTGCATATCCAAATATTCAGTCACGATATGTCCAACACGTTCCTTTGATATCTTTAGGATCTCAGCTATCTTAATCAACTACATTTTACGGTTATCCGAAATTATTTTGCGGACTTTTTTGATGTTTTCATCGGTAACAGCCTCTTTGGGGCGTCCACTACGTGCATCGTCTTCGGTGCTCATTTCGCCTCGTTTAAATTTAGCAAACCACTTCTCTATGGTTGATTTTCCTGGTGCAAAGTCCGAATAATGTTTATCAAGCAAAGCCTTGGCTTCAGTAGTATTTTTTTTCGCTAAAAACAATGCTTTATTAACGCATCTAATTTCTTCTTATCCTTTTTTTCAAACTAACAAAAGTTGCTTCACTAAAAATGCTACAACTCACACACTAATAATTCAACGGCTGTCAAATTTATACACGTATCTTTTGAAGGTTAGGGCTAATTAAAAATCATATGGATTTAGTACTAATATACCACCAACTATGCGTCAGCCTACGAACTTTCAGCCCACCTGTTATATGACGGGAATTACATTTCAAGTCGAACAATTCATACGACGACGAACGTATAAACTGTAATTGCAACTCTGCAATTACAAGTAGCACAATTACATGGCAATACTTAATATTTATCATGTAAACTGAGACGTTTTATGAGGAAATCAAAAAGCGTCTCCATCGTAATTAAATGAAATCAACGCAAATGTACTTATAGCTCCTAAAGCAAATTGCAAGCTATTTGAGTGTTCATCAACTGAATAAACTGTTAGAGGGCGCGAAATTTTCATCCTCTTTAGATTGCAAGTCCCCGTCAGACTGTGTTTATAGATGTTTCATGTTCACTTTCAATTATGGCAATTAGGTCAAGTAACGTTCCACACTCTCATAAACATATTTTGTTGTTGGAATGTATTTAAAAAATTTTGCAAAAGTTGACATTATATGACAAAGCTTTCTGTGGACTTTTTGAAATATTTTTCAAGGTTAATCTTTCAAAAGTTTTGTAAAAGCTGCAGTATTTTCGTTTTTTATGTACCTAAAAGTATAATATATGCGTTTATTTCAATTATTGAGAGTATGAAAATTCGAAACGATAGACAAATGAGTACATTCTCTAAACTTATTTTTTTTCCTTCGGCAACTAATCATAAATGAGATACAGACAGTCTTCGGTGTGGACGTTATTATGAAACGAATGGAAAAATTTCTTTACTGCATTCGTTGAGGTATAAGAGCTAAAATTGATACAAATTCCTTAATAGAATTGTGATTTTTTTGATTTCTTTAAACATTTACTATAATCCCAATAAAGAAAATGTTTTTGACACTAATTATTTAAATAACAAGAACAAAACTTTTGATTTAAATTACTTATGTACATTTACTGCACTCTTCCTCACCGTCACAGATATCACATAATTTGGATTCCACCTCATAGAAACTCGTCACTTTTCTGTTTGTATCGTAGTAATCATATAAAACAATAGAAGCAGGCTTTTGCATGGCCACAGCGTGGCTTTTAAAGGCTTCTATAGGGATGCATTTTTCCTCATTTTTATGTAAATGATCGAAATAAATGACCAGAAGAGATGCGGAATTCTTCACTTCGATATTCTGTTCAAGAAAAAAAGGTTAAAAAAGGTCTTTACATACAAAATAGAAGTAAACTTACGCTAATTCCTTGAATTTGCTTTAAATTTTCAAGTGGTTCTTCATCGATAACAAAACCAGAAGGTAGAGAAATTTCCAATAAAGCCATATTAGAAGAATCACCCTCTCCTATGTAATCTACACAAACGTCCATTAGCAGTTTTCCGGACAGACTACTGTCATGTTTCAAAGTGTTGATGCTAAAACTGGGCTTTGGATCTTTCTCGAAGATATTGTATTGATAAGATATCTGTACCAAGGCAGAGCCAGTGCCTTTTGCAGTGAAATCGATGTTTGAAGTTTTGGCGGGCATCTAAAGAGAGAAAATATGTTGCCTATAAATAGTAGCTTCCGCTATTCGGATCGCGGTTATTTACCTCTACGGTTTGATATAGTATTCCACTATCCTCATTTAGTTTTAAGGTATCTTTTTTAGGTTTATCACCTTTCGCTTCAATCTCTATATCCATTTTCGCGGCCTTGTAATCAGCTTTCTCAGCGAATTTAATTAAGGCCTGTAAGCCTACTATAGTATCTTGAGTAGATGAAAATCCACCGTAACTATTACGTTGAGCTATCAACCATTTTATAATAGGGAGTACATCATCAACCGTAGTAGACGGTTGATCCAAGAGTGTTAGCAAATTATACGCAGTTATCTCTACATCGTTCGGAAAAACGTAATACCACCAGCGATTCTTCGATTTATTATCCGACTCTGACCACCATTTCCGGTCGTCTTCGGTTTTTGCTAAATTTTTAAGTTTACTCAATTGCTCTTCTGCTTGAGGATGGTGAGCTCTGTGAAGAGTATATGTGCCCAAAGCCTGATCTTTTAATGTCTTAGGTTTATCAATATTTTTAGATACAAAGTCTAAACCTTTTTGTATCACATCCTTATATTGTTCAGCGATAGTCTGTAGAATTTTCAAAATTAAAAATCAAAAATTATTGAAGATTATCTTAAATTTACTATACCTTGTTTTCTAAGAAAGCTAATAAAGCGGTCGATGTTAGCGTAATTATGTCCCGATTGCCGGCATAATAAAAGTCTCCCTTATCGGTAAAACTTCCATTTTTTGCTTGATTTTTAACCATATATTCCAAGCCCTCATTGATCACTCGGTCATCAACATTTACAAACTCTCTAAGTTGATTTAGAGAGCGTACTATATATGCGGTTAACCAAGTCGAGCCATTAATGGGTTTTTTATCATCACGAGAATGTTGTGGGAAGCCAAACGCACTGAAGGAACCGTCCTTTAGGCGGAAGTTCAACATATTCTGATAACCGGTCTCCATATTATAAAGTAATCTTTTCTCCAAGCTGGGTGTTAGTTTGCCAATATGCTGCAATGTCGTGAAAAGGTTGTATGATTTTCAGGAAATTTATTACAAGTTTTCTGTTCCATTTACCTGCATATACTTCATTACTATGTAGTTTGGAAGCAGCTTAGACATTGTCTGTTCAGCGCAACCCGTTGGTTTGCGTACTAAATTATCCAAATTATTAAGTATTGGGCCTAATAGATCGCCCGTAACTCCAACCTCAACGTACTGCGAATCCGGTACTATATCTTCCGGCAATTCCAACTCAAAGTTCGTTTTCTCTTCCGATTCGTCTTTCAAATTCACGAAATAAGCTCGATTGGCATATTGTGTTATACCTTCAGGCACTACTTTCATAGATTTATGTATGGCGTCACCGGCTAGCGGAGATACTGCCAGGTATTTTAACATAATATTGCCGACAATTTTGGGTCTTAACATGAAGGAAACCCCTGCAGTTCCTTGGGCCGGAACTAGAACTGTTTTCTTGACTTGCTTTTCATCATTAAGTACTTCATTAGTGATATCCATAAATTCATATTCATCATCATTATTATCTAAGGTGACCTCAACATCCAAATCTTTATTTAGATAATTGAATACTAAAGCAGGTACATTGATAACTTCGCCTACAGGGAAGTCAAGTAAAGACAGTGTTATAGAGAGTAACCTTTTTCGTTTTGTCTGACACTTACCTCGTTTGACGGAATAAGGTAAACGAATAGATATAAAGAAAGGTTGAAACGTAACCACCTTTGTTTTATCTGCTGTAACTCCCAGACCCTTGCTAGGGTTCATTGAAAAACCACTAATAAGCCAAGAAGTTATAGTATCGGGTATCTTTGCCACGTAAGTAAACTCCTCGTCGTTAGTACTAGAAATGGCGAAGTTATTAACTATTACTTCTATCTTAAAATCTTTATCTTCTCACCTCTCGATGTTATCGAATAACCAGGTTTCTGAGAAATCCTTACGCACTTGCACGTCATTAGCACCTCCCTGATCGGATCTAGAACCTGCATCTACTTCTGCCATTGCGGGTCTTCCCGCTGCTCCAAAAGCGCCCTGCACACCAGATTTAGTAAAAATTCGATCATTAATTTCTGAGTCTAGTTGTGCCGAAAGGGGAGCTGGATGTGATGGAAATTAATTAGTGATCTTCAATGAAAACCTACCGGGAATCTTTTCGAACTGTGGTATGTTCTGGGTGAGAACTCACTCGAAACATATTCCGGCTTCGTCCAGTTGTAGAAATAGGCTGCGTTGGTTAAAGTTACTACTCCGCTGCTCCAACCAGGATAGTCCGAGTAACCACCTTGGTATGGAGTTGTAGTGGTATAGCTACTTAAAACCCAATCGAATTCATGAGGATGTAAGTCATTGTTAGATCTTAACAACAAAACACTTTGATCAACTGCCGTTAAACCTACAAAAGAGTTAGGAGCTGTTTTTATCTTCAAAGATACATCTTCACCAGGCTTTACTTGTTCGGGAGCAGTTATATTAATCTGAAGCATTTAAATTCATATAAAAATTGAAAATTATTTCGAATAGAAATACACACCTGATTCTGCAGTTTGTATGGAACGTAGTACCGCTGCTCAGCATAGTGATAATCTTGACCCTTGTCATCTACGTAATACACGTATAGGGCAAAGTTTGGAGCCCACATCTCGGTCGGTGTTAATGAAATGTTATACACGTTTGGCTTGTCCGGTAACTCCAGGCGTTCGCTTTTTAAAATATTACCGCGTCCCACCACGTTATAAACGAAGTAAGATAATGGTTCACTGGAATTCACAGTGAATTGGCTTTCTTTACCTATTTCGACTCTGCGTTGAGGAAAAGTCAAATATTTCATTTTTATTAGAAATAAAGGACCACTAATCTTTAAAAATTTATTAGACTTTTGCTTCCCTCAAAGAGTAACAAAATAAAAAAGTAATTTTTTAATACTTACTTGTCGTCATAACGTTTGTACTCTACTTTGAAAAATTCTTTAGGTTTATCATTTTCCTCTGTTGATGGGGGATCCAAATTCTTCGGTTCTCTATACTGGTACGTACTGTAAAGTTCCCGTTGCTCATCCCGATATTTTAATTCCATTTTGTAATAATGAGCGTGGTTGGGATAATCCTTTAAATCCGGTAGTGAAACTTTAAAAACTGCTACACTGCTTTCATTCATGTGACTCGTAAAGTGGAAAGTGCGATGATCAGAAACAGGCGCTACATCAGTCTCTTTAGAATTGTCTTTATCAGAGTCTGAATACCAAACATGGTACTTATTTAACACTTCTGTGTAAATCAGTTCAATTGGTGATTTTGTATCATTGAGATGAGTTCCATCTATATAAACGATTTGAAGTTCTACTTCTGCTTCTTTATCAGCTTGAAAAACTGAACATGTGTCATAGCTAATGCAATTCATAGAATAACGATACGGATATAGGAGAGAATTGGAAGTTCCATTAATTTTGACGCCAGTAAATTCTTCTTCGACCGTAGCTAAAATCGTCATATAACTGGGCGACGTCTTTGAGTTCATAAATGCTTCATATTCCTTAACATTGAGATCTATTTTAGATTTGCCTTGAACCATAGGTGCAGTTTTAATAATGGTCGGTGGGTCTTTTGGCGTTTCTTCGGTCTCACTATCGTCACGATAATAGTAACGATTTACATTAAGATCTATTAGTAGAGTGACTTTTCCATTTAAGGGCTTACCATAAGTGTAGCTAGAATGTTATGCTTTCAACATGTACACTAAAAATATATAAATCTACACGTAAAACTTACTTAGCTCTAACCATCACTTGCATATCGCCATCCTTGACGGAAACTTTTTCGGTGGACTCAACTTTCACCACATATTTGGGTAATACGTATTTGTTAACAACAAAATAAACCATCTGATCATAACGACCACCATTGCTAACACCTAGGCGCCAGCTGCCTGTGACTGGATGTTCGGAAATTTGAAATTTACCGGTGTAAACACCTTGAACGACATCAAAATCTTTAATTTCCTTAATGCGGTTGCGTTTATCGTCCTTTTAAAAACAAACAAAAGAAAGTTTTTAAAATTTAATGAAAAAATCTTGTAAGAATTCATCTCTCACCTCAAACCATATCTTAGCGTCCTTTATCGGTTTATCTGGTTTTAAATCTTTATCTAAAAATATGACACGATAGTTGATTACATCGCCGGGCTTATATAAACCCTTATCTGTTTGCATCCGCACATTGGTATGAAATTTACTGTAATTCAATTTCGTTGAATTCTTAAACATTTCCATACAGTTGAGACCTTCTGCCGTCAAATTGTAATTACCCTTCTCCAAAACAGGTATATCGAAATCAATGTTCTTTACTTCAATACCCGATAATTCCACTATTTTACTATCGTTGTAAGAGGGCCCAGTTATGCCAACTTTAATTTGACATGGCTCGGTAACATGATAAACGGCTGCAGCGACCGTATACTTGCCTTCGGAATGTATAGTACCAGGACCAATAACGCTATATTTCCTAATGGAGTGGATAGATGTAAGAACAGAATTGGGGGATAAGGTCAATGTTATATCTCTACTTTTATAAGAAGTACTTTGTAAAACTTAATTTTTGAAAAAATGTGAATCTTTCTTAACTGAGACTCTTTGGACAAAATTTAGTTAATGCAGTCTTAGCAAATCAGAGAAAACATGTTAATATGCTTATATTTAATTCACGACAAGCAGTCTAGCCAAGAAGTCGCTGTTGACAAAAAAAACTCCAATTTTAAATATAAATACAAAAAACACTGTAGATAGAGTAATAAATCGTGTCGACTTGTTAAAGTATTGCATAAACAGCAAACTTGTTATCGTAGTGTCAAAAAATCCATGTACATATTAGTAGTGCCAACACATTGGACTATTAAAATGCATAAACAAAAACTGGTTTTCATTTCATTTCCGAAGAAATTATTAACTTTACTAGCTGTGTGCTTTAAATCAATAGTTTTTATTGACCGCTAACAGGGGGTAGGGTTATACGCGATTTTGTCATTCAATTTATAGAAGCCGCATATGTGCGTCAATTGAAACTAAATCAAATACATATTCCTAATAATCGTAAGATTTTCAACAATATTAGCTATGGGAAGATGGTTGTACATTTTTCTTACTATCAAATCGAAAAGTGGATAGAGTTGACGATCAAAAGCAGAAGGGGATAATTAGCAGTAATTTTTATATGAGCTTAGCGTCGGATGGGTCGATTTATCGCGAGCGCGTATAATTTTCTAACTCTCGATGACACATGGTTGTCTACTACGAGCCATAACAGACTCGAAATTCGGTTTTCAAACGACAACTTTCTGATCAACTGATTATCGATATTGTCTTCTGGAATAAAATGGACTCGTACTTATGGACAATTGGCCAATTCGGCAATATCAATCCATGATTTCAATTTTGTAGCCCTTGTCATCTCCTCCTGTATCGCGCTAGATGCAAAGATCAGTAATTTGACAATGAAGGAAGAAGAAACAATATATTGATATGAGTTAATGAGTGCTTTAAGTGTACCTTCTAAATATAAGACGCGACTTTTGATGAAAATTGCTTTTACAGCGAAGGAATATAAATAAATTATAGACATGTTAACGTCGCTAATCATCTTCTTTGAGTTTTGTCGATAGTTTTAAACAAGCATTTGTTTGTTGTTTTGTTTTGTCGATATTTCTCTCATTAAAGACATTAAAGGTCGGTCAAAATGACGCAGATATCTAACCACTGAATGTTTCTATATGGTGTATGCTCAAGTTTCTGATATGAAGTCACTAATGAAGGCTTTTTCAAATTATCAAACTAAATATAATTGAAAATATACATAACTTAAGGTAAATTTTTTGTTCGACGTTTTCACATACATAGGGAAAATCGAAACAAAGCACAAACAGCTGACATCAGCAAAAACAAATGTTAATATCCGTAAAAAAATAACAGTAAACTGGCTTATTGTTTTTAGGTTTTCCAATACAGTTTACGACAGAGTTTTGAGTAGGCAAGTTAGTATATCGCGTTAAAACAATATACAAAAAAAGCTTTTCACGATTACTTTTTGAAAAGTGTGGAATTTTACACGTAAACGGCCTTAACAAGATCATAATGAATCCCCCATTATAGCAAATAAACGTAGAAAAAAAACCATTGGAGAATATTTATTTTCTTTTGCGGTAAAGGAGCGATTTCAAGATCAAGGCCTGCAAAATTTATTAATCAAAGATTGGGGAGTGACTACGTTCGATTGTTTTCTTTAGCATTTTCGAACATGGGTCGAATTATTGTAAGTGTTAAATGTTCGAACATTACCTTGAAATGTTAAATGAAAACACACTATTTTTCATACACTGAATACTGTATAAACAACAATAGATGAATTAATTATGTTTATTTTCTTGAACAACCTCATAAAAGGTGACCGAATATGTCTCGAAGATTTCAATTGTAATCATTCTATCTGATTCTAACGGTTACATATCAAGACCTTGTCTAGAAGAACGAACTTGATCTTCACATTTTTTCTATTCCATCCTTTTATTAAGTTACCTTAAAAGTAGAGGGGCTTTATCTAAGAATTTTGACTTAAATGTACCTTTGGATCAAGAAATCGTCGCGAGTTTTCGAAAAACTACCAGAACTTAATTGCACCTGATTAAAATACTCTGTGTGATATAAAAATATACACACAAGACGACGTACTCTGTAGATTGAGTCGAACTTTGCTCTATCTCCTAATTGAATGCGATATGCAGGTCCCTTAGTACTTTTTAGTTCCAAATTACAAATAGGTGAATATTCAAATATTCGGTCTCAACCGATTATAATTTCTATTTAAGTATTTCAAAATTTTATTTCACATTCAGTCATCTTTAGCCGAGAATATATAAAATTTTATAAATATTTATTTTTACATAGAGCCCAAGGTCTTCCATAAATGATAATAATTCAATTTAATTTTTTTTTCAGAATCTTTATTTAAAGCTTTAATCTCTTCTAGCTTTAGTGATTAATGATGAAGTATCAATTTGCTTGATGCATAAAGTACTTGATTTTTGCTTAAACATAAGCCGGTGCTAATGAAATATTTCAAGGTTATTCGGCGTAAAAATATTTACGAATGTCTAGAGAATTTATTGTAGCTAATGGTAGAGCAGCAAAAAAAATGATATAGAATCTGAAATAACATAATGAATAATTTAAGTGTTTGTAAGTGAATATGACTACAATGGCAAACTTCCTAAACCCTTTCATACACTACTTGCTTTGATAATTATAGTGACTTTATTAGACAACTTCTCAAGCTTGACATGCGACCAATAGCATAATATACAGTTATAGTTATTTGTTTGCTTGCGCTTTATAAACACAGTTATGACTTTTACGTCAACAAGACAATAAATGACGCCCTTCCTTTGTACATACATACACGCATGTAGACAGTTGACACAACACGATATGCATGAGTTTGTTTACATATTTATCGTAACAAACAAAAACCGGTATATCACACAACTTTAAAAAAAAAATAAAAATAAATAAATAAATATTTTATATAACAAATCTGTTGCCAGCGCTTACTGGAAGGTTATAAATTTTAAATATTTGACAATAAATTTTGCATTGTTTCTATTCAAACATACGAACATACACTTATATACACAAACGTTCGCACACGCAGTTATACTCATATCTGATGCAGTTTAATGCATGCTTTCCACTGACCACGCAAAGGTCACTCAACAAAAACATACTATAGTTGTCTATCAAAGGTCATCTAAAGGCACTGAATTAGACTCATCATCATAATATATTTGCTGACTTTGAAATATGCATGTCATACGTTCCGGGGAAATACCACTCGTTTACTAGTTCGCTTAGTACCGACTTACCCCTCCGCTCGTGTTCGTGCAAAGATTTGCATGAAGCAAATGATAAAACATGCCTTTAGCATGTTTTTATTTTTTTTTATTTTGTTACAACCGGCTTTTTTTAAAAAATATTTTTCATTTATATTCCTTTTTTGAAATGGTCCCCGACTTGTTGTTTACGGATCGAACTTGACTCGCTTAACGCTAAGCTATGACTGGCCGCAAAAAGTGAAAAAATCGTATTTGTATTTTTTTTTTCCTACCAATTATACTAAATAAGTTATTGTTGTGGTTGTTGTAATTGTAGACATTGCGGCCGACCATCGTAGATTATAGCTGTGTTGTGTTAGCTCAGCTCTATCAGCGAAATCATTGACTAAAGACATTTAATTGATTGTACGTGAAGTGATGAATTGTTGAAACAAATCAAAATTACAAAATACAATATATTTAATAGGAATACTCAGAAATTCTGAAATTATTATTAGTATTTTTGTTATAAAACAATATGTAAATTAAAAGTAATTGAGAAACGAACTAAAAATTTACCCCGAATCTTGAATACTCGATATTCATTCAATGATAATAAAATTTGATTTAATGGAGGCATTCAGGTAACAAATATGTAAAAAAAAATAAAATATTGTTTATTTTTCAAATGATTCATAATAATTATGTCATGCGATGTTACGTTATTTTGCAGAAAAAGTTATTTCCAAACTATCCTTTCTTCTTCGACGCCATGGTTTACGATATTCCCGGATTCATTAAACAAGTCGTTAAAATTGCTTTATGAGCAGATGCGCGTTGAAGCTCGTGATAGTGGGAAATGTTACAATTTTTCTAAAGCTATCTAGATCCCACGTTTAGTCTTGAATATACCGAACAGAAGCAATTATGGGCTGATAAGGAGGTATATGAGTGAATTTTGATTGTTTCACTTTTTATATCTAAGGTATTTGCTTCGAACAAAAGGCGTATACATTTTCTTCTTTTTTAATAAGTTGAAAACAATACACCTAAAGCATACAGCTTTGTACGACGACATTCTCCAGCAATATTGAGTGTGCCCGTATATCACAAATACTAACGTCAAAGCTTCAATGACACGATAAATAATATGACATAAATTTAGTCTTCACACATACACACGCAAACACATGTACATGTACACACAAAGAACGTCCGAGTAACATCAGACTGCATCCAAAACTTGTGTTGGGGTTTGGTAATAAATGCTTCTAATTCGTTTTCCGAATGAAAAAACCAACTACAGATAGTCTTGAAATGAAGTGAGCATTTAAAACCCCTTTAGTACATAATTCTCTAAAACACAATTATTGGGTCAGCTTAACACAACTCTTATCGATAATGATTTCATTTTGAAATTGCAAGCTGTTCTTAGAATTTCTTCGAATCATATGCCAAAAAAATTCATATATTGTGAGATTATTTTCAAATAAATTGTCAAGATGTTTGAAAAATTTTTTTTTTGTTATGGCGAATCTATTTACGAAAGAAGTTTAATTTAAAGAAAATTAAACATTTTTTACGTGGAATTATTTGGTTCTTCTAAGTGCAGGATTTAGAAAGCAACCCTTACATTTAAGTTTAAAAATTGATTGAATGAAGTAGTTATGTTCTACGTTTGCATTTCTGCTTTCGTTCGCCTTGCTTTTCAAATATAAATAAATATTTACCGTAAAACTGTTTAATGATTCGAAAATTCTTCTACTCATACCATGATTTTTCTGGCACAAACAATTGTATGTATACAGTATAAAATATATGTCAATTGCTCGTGATGTCAAGAATTATGCATTGAATACTCTACGAAATATACACGTTTCCGACTCGTGTAAATAGTGGCAACGATGTACGCTTATTTGAGTGAAGGGAAGCGAAGTTTTACTGAATTTTCTCTTATCCTTTTAATCAGATTAACTTTAAGAAATATTTTATGCGACCTGGATCGAGTATTAGATATGGGTAAAACATTCGCTAGCAAAACATGCCGAAGATACCTTTACTCGATATATCAAGAGTGTATCGCGTCGTATTTGTCTAACAAACTCTTTGTTTGAAACGTATATTATTTAGTAGGTGTAGAAATAAATTGTTTGTATTTTTTTTAAATTAAAATTTCAATTTGCTTCAAATAAGCAGAGCTTAATAATCGATGTATACATCGATTAGCTTACAGATATTCTAAAATCTTCGCTATCGAAACTTTGTGATTTCTACCCGAAATAGTCCTCGAATCATTGTGGCATATGTTCAACCTTTGTGAGCCGCCTTTCTGGAAAAAAATAATCTGAACAAGAATCAGGTCTTAAGAACCATCCGTAATCGAATAAGCCCAAGTCGAAATTCACTTTTTGGATTGCTTTGTCATGAAGTCACATTTTTTTTGTTGTGATACAAAATGACTTCTCGAGTTCCTTTGCCTTCAAGTGATCGTTTTTCGTTAAAAACGTCATTGTTTGTTTTTGATTAATCTTTAGTTCCACTAGTTGTGCTTGACATGGTTCAAAAGAAATACTTTCAATAGGCTTGAAAAGTGCGTAGAATCCCATCAAACGCACAGTAGCACTCCTCGGGCATGAATATTCGGCTTTACAAGACATGTCGATGGTTATTCTGGATCAAGCTATGCTTTTCTTTGTTTAAGATTATTGTAGAGGATCCATTTTTCATCGCCACCAATAATTTGACGAAAATAACCCTTCTTTCTATAGAGGACTTAACAAATGTTAGCAAATATCAATTTTTTCATTTTTCTTTTCTCCGGCTCATGATCTTTCCTTCTGTGTTTTTCCCATTGTATGCGATCGAGTTGAAATTGCTTATTGACTTGTTCCTAAACGTTTTCTTTTTTTGAGTTTGTGCATGAATATTCTTGTCTAGTAAACTTCGACATTCTTCATCTAATAACTTTTGACATGCATTATCCACATCCACAGTGCGTTAATCGTCTCCAAAACTAAAATTATGTTTGCACGAAATCTCGTAAGCCGTCTTCTAATTGTTTCATAACTTAGCTCATTTTCACTCCAAGATAACTTAAATATTTCAGTATCTACAATTTCATTTTTTTCCAGTTTAAAAGAGAATAAACTGCTATGATTTAAATAGTGCTTATTGACATTTACCGCTTTAGACTTTAATATGCATTGAACGATAGCTTGTAAACACAAGTGAAAGTTATACCTTACAAATATAAATGTGTGAGGTATAGTTACCTGAAATTTGTTATAATTTTTCAATTTAAAATTCTCCTTATTTGTAGACGGAAGTGGTACACTTTTCAGTTTTCCAATCTTCTCTCAAACTAAAATAGAAACGTGATAAGTTGTAAGCTATATATAATATCGTAAGTGAATTAATTTCCGCTGTAGATATTGTCACAAATATATATGAACACAAACGTATTGGATGCATATATAAACACATGTACGTATGTATATACGGAGACACACACACGCATACAGAGAGGGAGAGAGAGAGAGAGAGAGAGAGAGAGAGAGAGAGAGAGAGAGAAACACACATATATATATAAGTATATATACATATACCAAAAATATATAATTATATAAACATAAAATAAAATATATATACATAAATAGAAATATATAAATATATGCCAACATAGAAATATATAAATATATACATACATAAAAATATTGCTCTCAATTCAATTATTATTTACTTGTGTTATTGTTACATAATTTCTTGCTACAACCATCATCAAAGGCTCTGAGCGTAGCGTTCCATCTGTAACTTCTATAAATACGTGTTAGAGAGAACTTTTGAAGGAATCGAAGGAGTCTTGATATATTTAAGTCTTTTTCATGAAATCCTCATGGTGGAAAAAATGAACTTCGTGATCAAGTTAAAAACGGCTTTAAACCTTTAGTAATGTATCAAAATATCTCCAGAAGAGAGAAAAATAGAAAATGATATAAGAAAACCTAAATAAGTGGTTGTCTGAGGGAACAACAGGGATTCAAAATTCGTTTTAAACTGAATATAATTTTCTTATTATTTGTTTGTTTTATATATAGTTGTGCTTAATTTAATCTGTTCAATACTTTTACATTGTTTTGTTTTCTTTTGTAGAACTTTATTTTTTCTAATTATTTTTATTCAATTGACTTCGAATAATAATTTCGTGGTGTTAAAAAAAATTCGTTAAAATAAAAACTAAGCAATTTTTTTTTATTGAATAATATTTTAAATTTATTTTTTTGTTTAAAGAAAACGAACAGGTAAACAAATAAAAATCGTTTCATATATTAATTTTAAATTTATGTGCGTACGTAATTTTTGAACCAAAAACAAAATAGAGCAAAAAAAAACCGAAAAAACCACACGTACATCGTTCACTTTCGATGGGTGCGGGGAAGTGCTTTAGTAGAATTTTCTCCACAAAAATGTTTACCTTTTTACATATGTAAATGCGTAAAGAGGAAAAAAAACTGCAAACTTATTGTTGTGGGCAGTTAATAGGTTTATTGTTACATTTCGGGGTTTTACTTATTTTTTATTTTTTTTGCAGTTTGTGTTTCTTCTCTATAAAGTAACGACAGATTTATTGCCCATTTGTTTTTTGTATATAATTTTTGGATCATGTTTCCTACGTACGCTATGTGTAAACGATCTCACATACAATATTTAGTAAGACAAATAACGAATAGAGAATAAATTGTTAAAATACCACGGTAGCGATAATGAATACGGATATGCACAGATTAACTGGATTAACATTACTAAACTGCTTATTATATATATATATATATATATATATATATGAGGTTTTCATATGAACAAGCAAATGATTTATTAAGACAAATCTAGTACATGCCCGTTTAGTTAAGCACAAAAAATTATGAAAATCGTGAAATTATTTCTCGAGTTTTTCTAAAATTTAAGAAAATACATATCCGCATATAGCACGTTTATGCTTTAAAATACAAAAACAAAAAAAAATTATTTTTCGAGATACTTCGTATTACAAATTTTCCACCAAAAAGAAAGCAGAAAATATTCAATTTTATATTCTCTCTTCACATTTATTGTAATCGAAATATCTAGTAATGAAACCTATGTTCCCTTAAGTCACTTAAATTTTCCATTTGTTATTCATGAAGTGTTTGTTTGTTTGTTCTAATGTTTGGCCTTATGATTGCATTGCCTAGTTGTGATCATTAACATTTCATGCGAACATTACTAGCGCGCATATGTTATCAAAATTTCATAAGCTTTCTGTGTTTCAATAACTTTATTGACGATGATGATGATGACGATGATGTTGATGATGATTATGATGTTTCATATGTGCATTGCGTTGTTGCAATGGTTAGCATAATTTTGCCGCTTTGATATTCACCTCCTATCTGTACAAAAATGGTATATATTTTGTATGTGGTTTTGACAATTCACTGAAGGTAATACACTCTGTTCTGCAGTTGATATCATTATCATAACAAACTTAAAGGAATCGAAAAGCTAAAGCAATCAAAGATAATTTAATGACAGAAGAATTTTATTAAAAACATAGTATCGACAATTATTTCATGAAGTGAAGCATTGAATGTTTATGAAGGATATGTGCCCTTACTGTTGCTTACCATAAAAATAAAACGTGAATAAAGTTTGTAATTTAGCAATCTTCTCCTATACGGATTGATTTACTAACAATAACAACATTTGATGTAGAAAGGTTTTAGTGTAATTTCGTAGTTCAACTGGGAAATTTAACTCGAATCTCCGATTGCTTTTATTAATTGAAACATTAAATTGATACTGGGAATAGTTTCAGGCTTTATCGCGGCCAAATATATACATTTTTTTTACATGACCATTGAGTAGAAAATAAAAAAAATTTTATTAATCTTATGTTACGTGTTTATTAAAATATAATTTATCGTTTGCAAAGTAGAAAGTTTGGCACCATTTTATCACTTCCTTTATCTTCGTATATTTTTGTGTCAGCTTCAATATCTGTAGTAAAGTTCTTTCTACGTTTTTAATTGACTGAAAGCGATTTTTAACCTTTCTTTAGATATTTCGCTCATTTTCAAATCGATATAATTTTTTACACGAGCAAAGGATTAAAAAAAGTAAGTTCACAAAAAATTTAGGCTGAAATGTCTCCTTTTAAGCACAAGTCCGCTTGAGACAATCAGATGAGGGTTGGCAGATATATTGGCATCAACACCATCTAATGGCAAAAACCGCGGATACTTTAGTATATAAAGTTTAGTAACTTATGGAAATATCACCTTGTGACTTTCTTATAGTTTTATTCTATTATCTTAAACATCCCCTAAAAATGTACAAAAATTATATAAGAAAGTGACTGAGGTGAAAGCGAAATTTTAATTGGTCCAAAAAATTGATTTAGCGTAAATCTTAAAATTTCAAATCAATATTATACCATGTTGGGGATCCATTGGACTAAATGGCAAGTTCAAAAATTATTTGGAGGAATATATTTAATAAAACAACAAAAAAAAAAAATAAAATTTTTTAATACCATTAAACCAACTACTGTTTACTGACTTTGCAGATTGCAGGTAACAAGAAACTTTCACTAAAATCGGAAGTTCTAGGCAAGTTTGTACCGAAACGTAGTTATAGTTATGAGCCATCAATCCATTGCTATTACACAATTCAGTTGCTGCCCAATTTAAAAGAATATAAATTAATAAATTACTAGAAATATATTAGGTTTAAAGCTAAATTGTAGTATGAAAGATTTTTGCTTTGAAATATAAGAAGTGAATCGAATTAAACTAACAGCCAAAACCCCGTAATTAGGCATTGTTTCTAAAAGAGAAAAAAAAGAAAACAATTGTGACTGAATTGTGGAGAGCATCAAAAATCTGTTCCTAGCTCTGCACTGTAGCCTCCCGTACCTTCGGTTTTTAAAAATATTTTCATACGAATTATATATGAATTCATTTGTTTAAATTCATTCATGTAAAATACGTTTCACATATACAAGTATCATATACATGTTAAAGTAAATGACATCAATTTAATAGGACTTTGTTCCGTATAGAACTGAGATGAACTAGATTTTCCATTACACTGCCGTCATGCTCACATATATATATATAAATAGTTTTTTAATTTTCATAAAACTTTTTGTAAAACAAATAAGCTTTTAGCTTAATACACTCCCGTCCCCTCTGTGCACCATCAGCGAACTTGAGGATTAGTTGCATATCCTTTCTGATCACATAACATTTCTATTTTTTTTATATTTTTTCATGTGTCCCTGTAAATATCTCTCTTTTTTTTCATTAATAACTTTTACAATTGCTTTTAATATTTGATATGCATACGATTGCAGTTTTTTTTTTGTTTGCAACAATTCGTTAACGGGAATAGCAAAAAAAAAACAAAAACTGCGTTGTAACCATATAAACAAGAATAATATGAATAAGCAAACCTGTGTACGTATGAATATTTCATCGTAACTTATTAATTTTCGCTACATGTTTTTTTTATTATTATTTTCGCAAAAATATATCCTTAAAAATAATTTTTGCTCTTTCAAATAAATATTTTTCTTCAAAAGTCATGTAAGTAATGTTTTAAAATATTCATTTGCTTGAAAACACGTTCGTGCTGAAAAGCACTCTTTGTTAGTCTGACAACAATGAAAGTATTTCGGATCGCAAAAGAGGGAAAGAAGAAGGAAGAAAAACAAATGCAAAATTGTGTTTGTTTCCGTTAAGGAAAACAAGCGAACAATTTCTTTCGTTCTTGTCCTATTTTTCGTTTTGGAAAACAAACGGCACTTTAAATTTTCTGTGTACACATTGTTTGTTGACAATTCGATTTCATGCACCATAAACTAAACTCCAATTGCAGCTGATGACCAGAGGACCGAAAATAAAAGGAGAAAAAAAATGAAACTATTTTTCTTTCACTTTTTCGTTTCTTTGCAATTTTAAATAAAACGTAATCTCAACGGTGGAAAATACAAGAAAACAACTTTTTATTTCTTTTATAATTTACATATTATTCAAGTTTGACGAAAACCATGAAAAAAACAGGTCATACAATAATATTTATTTTCTCTTACGATATAAATATAATGATGTTTATTTTCTTTCAGTATATATGCATATGTATATATATATATATATAAAAGAAAAAGGGGGAGAGAGAGACAGAATGAGAAAAAGAGAAAGAGAGAGTGAGAGAGAGTGAGAGTGAGAGATAGTGAGGGTGAGAGAGAGAGAGAGAGAGAAAATGAGAGAGAGGGAGAAAGACAGAGAAGGAGAGAGAGGAAGCGAGAGAAAGTGAGAGTGTGAGAGAGGGAAAGAGAATGAGAGTGAGAGAGTAAGAGCATTAGAGAGAGAATGAGAGAGTAAGAGAGTTAGAGAGAGAGAGAGAGAGGGAGAGTGTGAGAAAGAGTGGGAGATTGGGAGATAGCGAGATTGAGAGAGAGTGAGTGAGTGGGAGAGAGAGAGAGACAAAGGAAATCAAAACCTATAAGATCTAGAAAGAAGCTGCTGTTGATTTTAAAGCTTAAACATAATTGTTTTGTTTTTTTCTTAAAAATTTCCTTATACTTCTTAGTTTACTAATGTGTTAGAATTCTGCTGGAACTCTCTGAAGAGTCAAAAGCATGCTGTTTCGGGAGTATAAAAACTAGTGTTCAGTTACAGAAACTTATTCAGCAATTAATTAATTTCATTGACGGAATAACATATCATTTACTGGAAGACGCTATTTGCACTAAAATAAAATCATATTATGTCAGTATAATAGCTAAACAGAAATTATAGCCGTAATTGAGATTAAAATCGGAACTTGAGGTTTGTCTCTTCGAAGTTTGGAAGTTCCGACGAAAGGCCTTATGCCATAAAGTTTGACGTCTTATTCTGAGCGCAGACATATCCGAAGCCATAAACAAATTTTAGTTTTCGTTACACTTTTGGAATTTTGATGCTGCTATAAATATGGTAACTCCAAGAAGAAAGAAATTAAATGCTTGCGTCAACCTGTTGAGTATGTAATAGAGAATTTTTATTATCATCATAGACTGCACTATACAACAGCTTAAAAAGAAATTTAAATTTAGTAAATGCAAAGTTGATTTAATAGCATTATTCTGGAATAACCTTACTGTCACATGATTAATCACATGTTTCTATAAAACGAATGTTAAATTCACAATGTGAATTTTCGTCTCATTTTCGTATTGTGATGTAAAATCATTGCTGTGGGGACATAAAAAAACCTGAATTCCGTAATGTACTATGGAACAGAGGTCACTCTACTCATATGTTAGAATAACAGAGTAAAGTAGAAAAAAAAAGAAAATTTACAAACATTTGAAAAAGTATAAAATGAAAGAATGTAACAAATTGAAGAAAAAATAATTGCAATGTATTTATGTGATTTTGTCGAAACTGAGCAAAGATAGGCGTACAAAAAAACTTAATTTTTTTCTAAAATCATTTATTTATTAATTAATTTCATTAGATTGTACCTTAAAAAAATGCTGAAATGATTAAGAGATAAGAACGACTAGTTCCTTAGATTTGTCAAGACTTTGTCATGGTATGTTAAGCGATCGAGGAAACTACTTTACTATATAGAATTCCAATAACAATTGTGTATTCTTTCTAAAAAAAATTTCTTTTACTTATCCATTGGAATAAAGTTATTTTCAGTATTATAATTTCTGGCTCACGGATCATTGATCAGAAGTCTTCTCATGCTTGTGGTTAAAGTTGAAAAGAATATTTTTGGATGTTATTTTTACAAGCTATGCTCAAGGAAAGAATAAACCCGTATCTAAAAGGCAACTTTACAATTTATACTACTGATGGTTCTGTTGGTCACGTACTGTCCAGTTTCCCTATGGTCAAGTACCACGCGCAACCGCTAGGCAAAGTCAAAGTTCTAGAAGAGCTATCTGCATTTTTTTAAATCAAGTTCCTTGCCATCAGGCAGACTATAAGGCGGCACCAAATTTATTTTCTGACAACAGATCGGCCTTGATCATAATAATAATAAAAAAAAAGATACATACGATACGG
This sequence comes from Glossina brevipalpis, assembly GCA_000671755.1. Taxonomy (NCBI): domain Eukaryota; kingdom Metazoa; phylum Arthropoda; class Insecta; order Diptera; family Glossinidae; genus Glossina; species Glossina brevipalpis. The sequence continues at coordinate 841,173 of KK351082.1, forward strand.
TTTTAGAATCCATGACATGATAAACGATTCTATTTTTGAGGAATATCATCTGGTCTAAACACCAGGTTTTCATTTGAATCAAAAGGGCGATCTGCAAGCACGGGACATTCAATTTGACGGCTTTATCCTTTCAGTCAAATTCCTTTCCAAAGACGCGTTTCTTCTAATTTGAAAAAGCATTATGCAAGATTGAAAGCACAAATATCGCGAAACAGGAAGAACACATGACGAGATCGTCTTTTTTATAAGATGCATTCTTGGAATATAAAAATCGTATATATTTCAAATTATTATTTTATTTTTGATTAGATCGTATATATTTCGAATTATAATTTTATTTAAATCAACAATAGATCTTAATTAACTCTACGAACTAAAAACTATATTTTTTATATATAGTCTTTTTTGACATTCTGTAGGCGAACTGTTGATCTGATATTCGAAGTTGTCATAATTAAGATGAATAAAATTACGAAGAATAATAAAAATTGAGAAAACACAAGAAGTTAAAAAAATTTTTTTTTGATTACGTTTGAGAATTTGCCAGTTTTTATGAGCAAACCTAAGATGGATATGTAAATAGATTTGGCTAATTATACTCCTCCAAACGCGCTCATGTGTAAGCCTTTAACAAATGTAATATATCCGTCATGATAGGTAAATTTAATAAGTATGAAAAATTTTCCACTTTATATTGTAAATATTGGTATAGAGGGAAAAGCACTTTAACTCAATATGTAAATTGAAACTTTGTAATTTCCATTTCAATCAATTAAAATCTGTTACTAATTGAATATTATTATCGTAATCATTGATAAATTTGATGTAGCTTAATATAATAATAAAATATTTTTTACATTCAACATGAATAGACAGTGAATTGCATTAATTTCATTAGAATATTTACAATTTTGAAAAATGTTCAGTAGAAACTGCTATTAGAAATCATTTCTGATTGATTCTAGGCTTGTCAGGTATGTTCAGTTTATCGTCTAAAGCTTAGTTGTTTTTCTTTTTAAATCTGACATTTCTCTACTTGGAGATTATAAATTTCTTTTCTTAGTTTATGAAGTTAACCGAATTAAAAAATAAACCTTTAGGTTTAATTTTTACATTTACAAGTAAATTCGTATATACTCTATAAGCGGAAAGATCAATTTTAAATAATGTCTTTCATTGTTTATTCTCTTTTTTTTTTTTTTAAATTTTACCTCGCAAACTCTGTAAATAACAAATTGATTAAAGCTTTTGATTTTGTGTAATAATATTATAGTTATTAAACGTCAAAGTAATTAAATACAAATAAAACATTAAAAAAAATAAATGCAAATTATTATTGACGTTGGGGGAAAATAACGACAATAAAAAAAAAAAGAATCCCTGAACGTGCTATAACAATAAATCGTAAATGATGAATCTGTCATTTCTCACATTTACTATGAAAAAGTTTTTCTGGTAATGTTCCGCGATTTATCTGTTTTTAGAAAAGCCTGATGTAATTTGTGTGTGCATGCAAATGTCTGCTATTGTTTAAATATGTATATTACTTAAGCGTTCGTGTATAAAGTGCTAACTGCCACATTCCGAAGTTATTTATATAAAAGAGGTTGTATGACTGATGTGCCCGGCTACTTGTTGTTGATATTTCAAAAATCGATAAAATCGAGGTAATAATTTTATTTACCGACCTTTGGTATTGTTAAATTCAAATTTCATAAATTAAGAAACTTCCGACACACATCAGGAATGTCTTTCTAGTGAATCTGCTGAGTATCTCGCTGCCACTTTTGATATCTGCAATATCTATGAGAGTCTAAATGATTTCCTTCGTGGTCGCAACAAAACTCTTCTCAAGCGGCCAACTGTCTTTATTACTATTATATATTATTACTATTATAGAAGAATTATAGAAGAAGATATTTGAATGCCTCCAAATCAAAGAGCGCCCACGTCCAATCGTCTGGACATCAACATAAAAGGGGTCATTCATCAAGCAAGAATAACTCTTCTTTTTCTTATCATCTTACTTCTCACAGGTCTAATCCATATCGAAATCTATTAACCAAGGAAAAAAATAAGAAACAATTTGCAAAATATCTTTCCCGAAACCCACACTTTTACTTTATGAAAACAATCGTATTTGGACCAACTAATCCTACGGATATCCTGAAATCATCTACAGAACGTAATATCAATTTATTATATTATTTTATTGAAACTACAAGGCTTATCCGTTTTAAAAAAAAAGAGCCTATATCCTATGTTTCTAGTGCTCAATTTTTTTCCCTACTCTAAGAATTAATTTCATTAGTCCAAGAATTATAATAACAATAATAATGATATTCTCGTATTAGATATCGAATCACATACTTCTCAGAGTTGCATCAAGGACGGATGTTACCGCGTGAGCATAAAGCTAGGATTACTTTTTTCTAAGTTGTTTAGGAGAGGCCAATTAATACATTCGCGAACAAAATTTTACGGTTGATTATAAATATTTTTGAGTACTTTTTTTTTAATAATTATTTAATATTAGAACTATGGGATGAGTCAATTTGATTTATTGAAAATTTGATTACTCGCCTTTGTGGTAAATGTAGTAGAAAATGTTTTAAATCAATTTTTCAATAATAAATCTTTTATTTAAATTGATTTTTTCTTTTTTAATTTTTGAGTGTGAGCTAAATTAGCTCATTTCAATAATAAAAGGATAAATAATCAACATCCGTAGTTCCAAAAAATAAGGACATTTTTTGAAGAGGAACTCCTTGGTCTTACTCCAAGTGTAGCAATATTCTTGAGATATTGTTCAAAATTTTGTAAACCACGAGAAAATTTTGGAAAATAGTGGGTTAGAAACTAGAATGTCATCCACATTGTACATATCTTTACACATATCTTTAAGACGCTACAAAAAATGAAAACAAAATCTGAAGATAGCATTATCTCTTAAGGTTATTTTGCGAATATATTTTTTGTTGGTTTAAGAAGAGAAGGCAAAAGGGCTTATGCAGAAAAAAGTAGTCTATTATAAAACGAATCTTTCCGCTTTTTAGAAAGCTAGCGTGTCCACGAGCAAATCTACGCTTTTCGTAGATAAGATAAGGCCTTGCAAATTGAAAGCTCCCATTTCTATATTAGCGAATCGTTAATGCGATCGAAGCTATGTTATGTACTTTCATAAGCTCATCGTTAATGCTATCGGCAGCACAAACTATGGGAACATATATTGACCGCGATTTGTTAATGAAAATAGACTCATATCTAGTGCCGGCAGTAAAAGGTCGCATGAAGTTTTGGGATCTGCCAGGTACTGAAAGATTTACATACAATATGGTATAGTTTGAATTTGGATTTAGTTTCTCTATCGCCTGAAAAGTAATTTTAAATCCCTGCTCTCTTGAAGCAATGCCGATATCGGAAAACTGACAGAATATTATTACGTAAAAAGGGGGCACGTTATGTTCTGAAAATATAAAACGTAGTTTCGCTACTATTAGATTATGGGCCAGAAGAAGTGCAATAGGTTTCTAAGAGAATAGTTTAAATCAATTTGCTTGTAGGCAATAAAATATTAATTTTGTGTTCAATCCTTATGTTAAATTATTTTGTGAAAGTATTTTTTCGCTACCATATTGAATAAGTGAAAGTGGACTAACTTTGCCGTCTCACCAGAACGCAGTTTACCAATATTCGACTGTCGCTGGACATTTTTTGTTAAAAGTAAAGAAATTTGTTACTAACTTAGCTCAGGGCAATCGACAAATACATCCGAAACAGTAATATTTTTATTTATTATTTTTTTTTTACGAACTTTAGTTTGCTTATTTAGCTAACTAATCAGTAAATATTTTACCTCTTATTCGGTATATGAAACTTATAAAATTTTTCCCTTTGTACGGATATTATGTTTTAAAATATTTATTTATTTATTTTATTTTTATATATAAATTTATATAAATTCTATGATTGCACCGTTAAATTTATTGCGTAAAAAATTTTATAAATAAATCATAAGATATCATCAAAGTCTTAGAAAACCATTTGATTCCCCAAGTGAAGTAATCAAATGTTTATGCTAGAAAAACAATACACAATAGTAGTTGAAGTACTTGTTTATATATCCCATCAACTTGTTCTTACTGTTTGATTTCATCACTTTATATAATATTTGTGTCTATCGTATAATACTCAGTCTATAAAGTATTCATCTGCGCTTGTTTTCACCACTAACACTCTCACGTTCTTATGCGGATTCACTAGATTACCATGAGGGAATTCATTTTAGTGTGTCTAGAGTATATTTTCTTGTGATTTTGTTTTTTTTTCGTTTTTTATGTATTTGTATGTTCATCTCTCTATGCCTTGTACTTTCTTCTGTGTTTGTCGGTGCAAAATGTGTTAATGTTAACACATTCCATGCATTGTCAGATTTCTTTTTTTTTGTTTCGTCTCACATCTTTGCTGTTTGGTAAAACAAATTGTTTTAGATTTGACAACTTGATGATAGTCAAACATAGTTTTATTTGTGTCATGAGTATTTTGTTTTTTGAGGAAATAGCGAGAGAGAAAAAAAGGAAGCCAGGAGAAAATCAAATGCGCAGAAATAAAAGGGAGAAAAATAAATGATATTTTAAAAAAGTCTGGTTTATATATATTGTATATATTTTTCACAATTTAAGAGGAAAGGTGAGGATTAAAATTTTAGAAGCACTTAATGGTCTTTAACTTCGAAGATTTTCTTCGCATATGACTGCAATTTGTGCTTAGTGCTTTCTTATTATAGTTGATAGAAATAGAATTCAGCTTTATTGAATACATACTTGTTACGAAAGCCTAATAATTGAAATATGCATTATCACTATCCATGCTCTTCTAGCTCTTATCGGGTTTCTTCCAGTATGTATATATGATAAACGTTTTCTTTTTTCCGCGATCGAATATGCAGTAAAGACTTAAAATTATGACTTCTCGCATATTATTTATGAAACAATTAAAAATACCTGATAAGTCTAATTTGAAACGTTCTGCTTTAACAAGGACTTGGCTGATTGCACGAAATCTACGAGAGTATTATACGTACAAGTGTTTCTTAAGAGCAGATTTTTAGAACTCTTCCTTTTCTGCATTATACTCTTCGGCTAATTTGGTTGATTCTCCTTGGTTTTAAATGAATACAAAGGGTCTTAGTTTAATTTGTATATAACTCTGCAAACTTTGTAACTTGACCCAAAATTCATATCGCTGTTGACAATTTCCATCCTTCAAATATGAACTTACCATAAATTTCAAGTTCGTCTATTAAATAGTTTTGTTTAACTTGATAAATTGACTAGTAATTCTTTATTTGAAAATTGATGAAACGATAGGAAAAGTTTTGATGATCATCATCGTCGCATAACTAAGGGATAAAGCCGAGTGCTTGCGCATATTTTAAAAAAATTTGCTTTTATTTATACTGAACTACATTAAGGACAACTGAAAACGGAAAACAAAGCTTCTAAAAAAGCTTTTGCGAAACTTAAAATATTGTATTATGTACAGTAGCGGTCTCCTAGGCTTGATTGTTATTCTTAACTTTTCTAATTGTTTTTAATAAAACAAGGAAGAAAATTATATTCGACTATGCTGAATATTTTATGCCCACCACATTTATCTTAAAAAAAGGGGAAAAACTAAACTGTAGTAGAAAGAACTTTCAATGTTTTTGCCAAATTTGAAGCCGACATCTTCAGGCTAGGAGAATTTTTATCACAGAAATTAGATAATTAAGCAGCCAGACAGATGGACAGAAGTACCGACTGGATTCTGAATTTTATACTGATCAAGAATATATATATTTTTTTCATGGTTCCAGAAGCATTTTTCTTAATGTTACAAATATTTTCACAAAAAAATTAAGCTTCAATATTCGATTTTATAGAGTAAGCCCGGTCGATCCTTTCAATTTTTGCACAGAGACTACGGAATAATTAGCGCAATATTTTTGGAAAATTTTATAATTCTATCTGCTATGGTTTACGAGTAATGAGCATAAATCCAATTTTTTGTTGCTTCCAAAAGAAGAGGTGTTCTTAGTTTAGGTCTACATACTATGGGCGATTTGGTCCAGGTTCAATACCAACCTGCGTGCAAGACCTTCCAATATTTCTGCCAAATTTGAAGACTATGCCTTCATTTTCGCGGCAAGGAGAATGTTTACCACATTACACAGACGGAGGGACAGACAAACAGATGGGCAGACGGGTATGCTTAAATAGATTCTAAATTTGATGCTGATCAAGAATATATATACTTTGTCGGCTCTCCGAATTTCCTTCTCGTAGTTACAAACCAAATGACAAAATAAATTACACCTTTCACCTTCGGTGGTGGTTATAAAAAAAACAAACGTAATAGCATACGTAGAGAAGTATTTTAGAAATCCACGAAGGTTCTGCTTTAAATAAAATGAAAAAAGAGCTGCTGAAAAGAATTCACTGAACTTAAAGCCAGAATATCCTGAATAAGAAGTATTCTGATTTTTTCATTTATTGTTTGGAAACGAACTTCCTGATTGTCTTTAGAGAAAATGCCACCTTTTGAAATTTTGTTAATTATTTTTTTTTGATATTTTAAATAAACGTTTAATCATTCGAGAATGGCATCGAAAAGGTTTAATGGTCGAGTTTTTTATGTTGCTTAAAATTGACTTGAAATATCAACATTCTTTACGTGGACTTAAGGGATTTAATAGTCGATTGTTCACGCATTTTTGGCTGGCTAAAGTGTCATTTTCTACTATTGATTGCGAGAAGCTTTCGTGTACCTTGCTTCAAAAAAAAAATATCACAATTACATTATTGTTCCCGTTCATGCACACAGTTCTTTTAAGATGAAAGTCGTGTTCTCGTATTCACATCTATTCTATAACGTGACAATATCGAAATATCGAAAAAAAGGGAATGTTCTTCTACAAAATAAATTTAAATTTTTGTTTTGGTCTTATACTTCTCATTTTAGTTTTTAATTCTACAATATCACTATTAGTTTTTAATTCTACAATAATAACCATTTTAAGATCACTTTAAACCTCACTACATTTCTCGGCAATAATGTTAACCCTTAAAGCGCCGACATTCTGTGTAGCATCATATAACAAATTAAAGATGTGAGATCGATCACTTTGTTCTTTTTCAGTTAACTCCTGTAAATCCTTAGTAGCCTGCAAATAAGTTTCATAGCTATTGGAGTTTTCAAAGTCACGTTTAAAGTCCTCGTATAATAGTTGTATTTCTCTTAATACACGACATTTAGGATCGAAAAAATTTGCTGGTACTTGCGGCAACAATAAAGCCCATTCTTCATGCAATGATTCCAAAAATTCAAAATTACTAAATAAGAAAGCTACTATTAAGTCCATGCCTTTGCTTTTCAATATATTGAAAATATCCAAAGAATGTTGTTCGCCTTGTTCGGAATTTTGTAATGTTTGCAAATCGATGGTTAAATTATGTTGCAAATAATCATACAATTGTTGATGTTTTTGATAAAAATCCGGTATGGAAAGCAATAAATTAATTTCTATCATGAATTTATCTAAAGCCTCAGAAGGTGGTTTTGACTCTGTATCGATGTCACCGTCGATAATTTCTTGTAAAAGCTTCTTCAGTATAACCAAGTAATCATCAATAATTCCTGATCCAGTATCTTTTACTTTTTCATAGACTTGATCTCCAAATTCTTTGAAGTCAATGTTTATCGTGTGATTTTCCGTTAAATTTAATTGTTTTAATATTGTTTCAATATTTCGCTCATCAATACGCATCAAACGAGTGGTAGGATAATAATCGTGTCTTGTTTTTATTTCTTCTTGATTTTTCTTAAACTGTTTACATAAGTGATAGTAGCGTTGATTATGCAATTCCTCAGCCATTTCCTCTTGGAAATGTGATAGTTTTGTTTTCAATTTTTTCAAAAATCGTACATTTCTTAAAGCGTAGATGTTATCTTGCTTTTTATCGCGATTAAAATCCATATCCAACCATTGTTTAATAAACAATATTTTTGTTTCTAATCTGTCCGCATTTAAAGCTTCCTTCAAAACGTTATCGTAAATGTCGCTTATATTTGCTGGTATCTTGACATTTTTTAAGTAAACATTTAATTCATGTTTAGCCGTATTATCAAAATGCATTGAAATCTCATGAAATAAAAATCTTTGAAAACTTTTTGATTTTAATTTCATTTCGTCTGCTTTGATAATAATCTGAAAATAAAATTTGGCTTTGAATATCACAATGATTTTAATTAATTTAATCTTCTAATTACACATTCAACGAATAGAAAAGCAAAGAACGAAGATAAAGTATAGATTTTCATCTCTTTTGTAATAATGATTATAAAAACAATAATGATAATAATAATAATAATTATGATAAATATTTCTTTTAGTTATTGTTTCAGTATGAGCGACTTTATTAAAACTGATTTAAAAATATTTCTATAATTTTAGGGTAAGAATGGAATTTTATAACATTGTTTAGGTTGTAAGGTTATCGCAATACAATGACGACAGCATGCCAGACATATGGCGTAGAAAGAAAACAATTAGAGAATGAGAACAATATTAATAGACTAACTATAGTTTTAAGTATAATTTGACCCATATTTTTATTGTAAATAAATAACTAGGTAAACAAAACCGAAGAAAGACCCCCATTTTCTCTAAATGAGTTTCAATTTATATAAACTCATTCCATTAGATGTATACTGAGTATGAAAATAAAACAAAGAATTATAGTAATAAATTTCTTGTTATAAAAGCTGGAAAGCAATCAAGCTGCTAAACGGCTCTTCTACTGAGTTGATATTAAAACAATGTAATTTTCTTACATTCGGCTGTGCAGAATTTTTCATATCCACCAACTTTGTCTTTAAAAAAAATAGGGAAAACCACATCTTAATGGGTGGGCGTGGCAGATGTTTTCTATTTTTATGAAATTCTGTTAAAATTTTTAAGGAGTAAGGAGTGAAACATCCGGAAAGCAGGCGTAATTTCTGATTTATTTGATACTGTAACTTGTTTGATATTGTCGATTTGGCCCTTCTTCATTAGCAACCTATATGAGAGAACTTCCAATGTTTCTCCCAACTTTGTAGCCGATATCTTCATTTTTGCGGCCAGGAGAATGTTTACCACAGACATTACACAGATAGACGGACATGCTTAAATCGATTCTGAATTTGATGGTGATCAAGAATATATATACCTCGCGGGATCTCCGAAATTGTCTTTTCGTAGTTACAACCCAAATGACAAAATGAAATATATCCTTCACCTTCGGTGGTGGGTATAAAAAAAGTGCGCGGATTATGCTATAATTATCAAAGCACCTATAATCTGTTTCTTTTTCTTGTATTGTGATATTTTGATTTCTATAGTATTGAGGCCTTTTGAATTTTGCTTTTTTACAAATGCTAAATCAAAATTTTGGATACAGAAAATCAAGAAAATCAACTGCAAACAAGACATATATACATATAATATGATCGTTACTTTGTCTAGAAAATACCAGATTCATCCCGATGTGTAAATAAAAATATGAAATGAAATACGGTACATTAGCTCGTATATCTCAGCAATAGATGACGAACGGATATGCGGAAAATCTTTTTGCTACGGCTGTACACCTATATTTCGTCCAGCCAGTTGGGAAATAATAGCATTTATCCCCTTCATAATTACGAAGCAACTTTTAGTATCTGAAGGGGTTCTTCCTGTCATATATGCTGATAATTATAAAAGTGGTCTAAGACAAAATTTACAGAAAATGAGTTTATCACTCAGTTGACATCACACTATCTTGAACTAAGTTAATTCAATTTATAATTTTTACGATATCGGCAGTAATAAACCATTAAATAGTGGTTGCTATTTTAATACAATATGGAATTCGTTTAATGTTAATTATGAAACGAGGGAGTCAATATAAATAAAACAAACTTCTGATTTGGATTACATATTTTTTTTCAATACATTGTTTAGACCCTGCCATTATTTGTGGAATACAACATTATTCAAATATCTTCCACGGAATATCTTAGAGGACCTACCTTTCGATGATATGTGAACCTTAACAACTCTGTTACAGATCTAATTTTTTTAAGTTCTTCATTGTTTTGTCTATGGTGTGCTCAGATGCACAATTATGTTGGCCAAAATTTGCTCGTAATGCAAGAAATCAATATTTTTTTTTGGTAAGCTATTACTATTTTTGAATACTAGGCGATTATTAAGCGATCCATGTTTTAAAATGGCAAATGTTACCCTAAATGTACGGAGGTTTGGATCTTAGTTTGGTCTTACATATGTTACTGAAACAAGGATACCAAATCCGGACCACAAAATGGATAATTCTATACATATAAAAAAAAGAGAAAAGAAAGGATAAAACCTTATTATACAAACTAGGTATCAAAGTATGTCCTGTAATGACTTTTGCTTATTGCAATTTGTTATAATTTCCTAAATAATCGTCTATTGCTGTATCGATTTCAATATGGATCGATCAAGAATCTTGTTAATCATTTCCTTTTGTGTATTTTGTAATAATGATGATAATAATAATAATATGAAGAAGAAATCCAATTCATTTGTCTTTTCTTTTCGGTAAACTGTTTTCTAACTTGTTTGTATTTGTATGTGTATAGGATTGGTACGTTAAATTAAATGCTCGTTGGCTTTTTACATGCTTGAAAACACGACTACAAAGAGTCAACAATACTTAACATAACAAAACAGGACAGAAGTACTTTGAGCACATTATTATGATTGTGTGAATTTACACAGACAATTGTGTGTGTATTGCACAATATGTGCACATGTTCATGTTGTTAGTTACGAACGAGTGATGAACAAAGTTGTTAGACACGTGTGATTATACATACATAAATGTTTTTGCCTGGAAGTGCGGAGGTACAAAAGTTGGTGTTCATGAGCATTTGAAGTGGAACATGTGGTTTCATTTATTGACAAGGACTACAAAAAAGTTTTTTTTATTGATTTTCTTCGATATTTTTTTTTGCAATGTTGGTGTACAGATGCATGAATAGGTTACTAAACGCTTTATTCGTTATTTTTTGTTAATGATTCAGTATTTTCCGAGTTAATCTGCTAAATGGTGTTTTCGTTTCCTTTTTTTCTCTTTTTTGTTTTTTTTTGCAATAAACTGCCACAATAAAGGAAATTGTTTAGAATATTTTGAGGAACGCTATTAAATATAAAAACGTCTTTTTTTTTTAAATCATAAGGGAACTTCCAGGATTAACGATAGCAGCCAATAATTCAGAAAAAGTTGACTGAAAGCGATATACTTCTTCCTTTGCTTTCAACTTCTTTGTGCATTTGGAAATCGTTTATAGCGGTAGAATATGAGTAAATCAAATTCGATAACCTGTGCGAAGGCAATACGAATTGAGTCAGCAAACTGTTTACACTCTATTAAGGCCCCACAGATGTAGAGCGATGAGAGCCTTCCAGCAGATTTTTTTTAAGACAGAGATAAACCTCATTTTTGTTTTCAAAACTTCGTTGCGTTTGACAAAACTTTTGAGTGTGTTGGAGCCACCTTCTTAAGTCCGCGAAAGTCTCTGAATGAAAAGAGAAGACAATTTAAAGATATAAATAGAAATCTCGTGATATTCTTGTGTTAGAGATTTCTTTCAAATGTAAAAACTTACTTTACTTTTCAACGAATTTTTTCGAAAAATTTTGATAACTTTGTTTTGTAAAACAAAGCGTTACATGGAGAGGTCTTAAAATGATTAGATCTAATTATATATATATATATGGATCTAATTATAATATATATATAATTCTATAGGTTTCATGCCTGGTACAAAACACGCCAATATAACAAATTTTGTCAAAATATCATCAAAAGTGCGATCTGTGGGTTGAACATTAAATTACAAGGACACACAACAGACGGACAACGTATTGACCCATAGTTTAGAAATTGATTCTGAACCGATCGTTGTAATACATGTTTGGTCTGTCTCAAGCATGTTACTTACCATATCCTGCACCATAGGTTATAAAAACAATTTGAAAGCTTACGCTTAGCCAAGTCCAAATAAGAAGTACTTTGTGAAGTATTAAAAAAATAAGAAGTACTTTGCGAAGAATAACAAAAAATGTGAGCTTTCACATGTTCGTTTGAGACAATCAGTTGAGAGTTGCCGGTTATGTAGACATCAACAACATTTAGTGCGGAGACATTTTATATAATCCAATACAATACCAGAAAATTTTGTAGCGCGATATACCTTGATTTACTACTATTTTTTATTTAGTAAACTTTGCGAACTTAAATTTTATTTTATTTATTTTACCCTAACCTTTTCAATGACGGCGGGAACATATGAGAATCTATTGAAAAAACGCTTCGTATAACTAAGTTCGATTTTGAAGTTTATGCGGTAGCTTGCTTGCTATTTGACGCCGGTAAAAAAAACTCTGTTTTTTTCATAAAACTTACTGACATTGCTGGCATGAAACCATTTTTAATTTTTATAATATCAATTCTAATATTTTAAAATTCGTAGAAAATAGACGAAAGATAATGTTTACAACTTTAGTTAGTTGCTAATCTAACTAATCAAACTTTTGAGCTTTTATAGGAAACTATCCACAAATCTTTGCTTGATATTCAATTCAATATAAATCGAGTTTTACGGGAAACTATTCACAAATTCTTGCTTGATATTCAATTCCATATAAATCCACTTTTACAGGAAACTATCCACAAGTCCTCGCTTAATATTCAATTCTTTATAAATCGCCTTTTATAGGAAACTATTTACAAATCCTTCGCTTGATATTCAATTCCTTATAAATTTTTTACAATCACTTCTCGTTTGCGTGTGTTTGTGCATACAAAATACTTTTTCTTAATTAAAATGTGACAAATCTTACATTTTACCGTATATTTTATTGCTCTAAAGTTAATTTCCTCAAGTATGTGCTTGTGCCAAATTTTACACCCAATTAAATACTTATCTCCTCTTCATACACATATCTTCGCTGTCCACTTGATCCTCACGACGACACATACTATTTATACACCTTATAAAACTTTCTTCGAGTGGTCATTTAATATGAGCCAATATTCACTTTATCTGCGCAAAAAGAGAGAGAATCACTGACCGAGACAGAGGTTGGAAAACCGAGAAGAGGGAAAGAAGAACGATATGATTTTCTTCTTTCTTGGAGAAGACTTGTTGTATTGTGTTGAATTGTTACCATTTCCACTTTTTCTCTTCATCGTCTTCTTGACTATTTTATATAGGAATATATGTATATACATGTGTATACATATATCTGTATATATATCTGTATATATGTACGTGAAAGTATATTTGTGCACATATATATGCGGTCGTATGTTGTGAACAAAGTTATTTTAACAGTTTTCAAGTCATTTTATTGTTCACAAAACATTTAAGAGTTTTCTCTTTTGATTCGTACGTCTTACACACATACACATACGTCCCTCTCGATTCAATAAAAAGTTTTCTTAATAGCTAGTGGAATAACTATTATTGCTATTGTATTTTATTATATAAGTGTATGCGTATGCGGTGAATGCTTTAGGAGGAGTACTGTTGCTGCTGTTAGCAAATGAATGACAAAACTTTTGCAATGCTTGGTAATAAGTATACAAAAAGAATGAGGAGAATTTAGGTTTTTTCTTTTTCTTTCTTTAAAAAAAATGTTATTTTCTTTAAAGAATTTTAAATCAGATGATTTACAATTTTTGAATTATTTCAAAAGGCAAGAGAAAAAGTCAAGTGAGGGTACAATGTCAAATATGAGATTTTATTTCAGCATGAATTCAACATAATTAAGTGGAAAAATAAGAACTTTAGAATTTTATTAAGTCTTTCTTTTCCTTCTCCATCTTCTCTATTTATATGTCATATATTTGTATCATTGCAATGATAGTACAATGGAGAGATAAAGAGATAGAGTTTGGATATAGATTTTTCATCGTTGCTTTATTTTAGTAATTAACATTAGTTTTGATTTCAGATATTTTGAAGTCCAGCAGTATTACTAAATTAAAGGATAGGTAGCTAACATGACAATAGTTTAAATTTAAGTAATTGATGTAAATTTTCCCTTCGTCTGTAACGCTTTTCCTAAAGTTCCAAATAAACTTGGAGAGTTGGAGAGTACGACTGTAAGAGATAATTAATTTTTATACCTTGCAGGAATATGGTGGTTATGATTGCAAAAGTTACGGTAATAGGAATTTTTGAAGGCTTCCGAGGTGCTTTATTTAGTATAACAACTTTATTTTATATCAATGACTATATGACTTTGACTTCAGGTAATCAATGCTTATAAAATTATTATTTATAATTTTTGTCGTCTCCGTCTTGCGCAAGTTCTTCATTTTGATTAAAGAAGAAATTTCGGCCATAGAAATTTAAACATAAATTTAAATTCTTTTGCTAAATTTAACTGATCCACAAAGTTGATTTTCAGGACAATGGTCGAACGTGTGTATTACATGTATTTTGAGGAGTAGCTGACGTAGCAAGTACAAAAAGCGCTTGATGATGGAAAAATTGTTAAGCTCTATATTACAACTCCTAAAGAAATTCTTAAATTTACTAAACTCTTTGTATTCTGCAGGCATCACAGACTAGAGATGAAGTAAGAATTACATAAAATTGAATTTTGAAATTTTAAAGAGTTTTTCTAGCAATCACAGATTACTCGAGTGTGTGTGGCTGCTTCTTTGCTCAAATTTAAACTGCTGCTTAAAAATAAAATTTTCTAGTGAGACTATGAAGGCATTTCTTCAATAATTTTTATAAATTTAATAGCTAATTTTCCATTTTCTAAAAAAAAAAAAAATATTTGAAACGAAAGATGGACGGACGTACCGACGGATGCGTCCAAGTGGATTCCGAATTTCATACTGATCAAAAACATTTTATGTGGTTCCAGAAGCACCTGTCTTAACGTTACAAACATTTTCACAAAAAAAAAAATTAAATTTCAATATTCTATTATATCGAGTGAGCATGGTCGATCCTTTTCATTTTTCTATCGTGACTAGAGGATGGCTAGCTCAATAAATATGAAAGTTTTCGTAAATCTATCTGCCATGGCTTATGATTAATAAACAAAAAACAAATTTTGTTGTCTTAGATGCAGTGGTGCTCTCAGTTTACGGTGTACTGTAGATGTGTCCTTTAACTGATTTGGCCCATTTTCAGTACCCTGCAAGAAACTCTAATGCTTCTACCAAATTCAAAGCCAATATGTTAATTTTTGCGGCCAAGAAAATGTTTACCACAGATAATACTCAGACGGACAGAGGGACATCGATTCTAATCGATTCTAAATTTGATGCTGATCAAGAATATATATACTTCGTGGGGTCTCCGAAGTTTCCTTTTGGTAGTTACAAACCAAATGACAAAATGAAATATACCCTTCACTTTTGGTGATGGGTATAAATATGAAACTTTTAAAGAAAAATGTTTCATTCTGCTGCTGAGAGGATGGTCTCAAATTCGAAAGCGTAACATATACTTTCTCCATTCAAAATAGTTTAGTTTACACGCAACAGATAATCAAGATTAGTTCCGAAACGAAACGCTTAAGTCCTCTTTTGCACTTAATCTCTTAAGTTAAATTTATTTAAATTTTCATAAATCATTTCAATAACTAATTAAGTGTTATGTAGAAATAGAAAAAAGAATCTTTTGTACTGCATGTGTTATGCTTTGCGAGTAAGTTCTTATGGCAAAATAATTATCAAAATACAAATTGTTCCCCATTTGAGTAGAAATTGAGACACACACACACACACACGCACAATTTATATACTGATACGCAATCATAAACTGACAAGTTTAGAATAATACAAGCAAAGCATTTACATATACATGTGCATTATTTTAATAGTCTTGCCATTGAAATTTTGTGAATTGTGCCAATAATATTCACATAATTGTCGAATAATACCGCAATGGCAACTAGAACTAGACTCGTTCGTCCCACCCGAAACAAGTAGCTTATAGAAGTCATGGTATTTATTTGCCTCCAAATCTCAATTTTGGGTTATTAACTTCAATTGACCAAAAACCGGGGTGTGCAGCATGTAGACCAAATTAGAATGTTGTTGTGAGATTGGCGTGAGAGAGTACAAAAGCAAACACAAGAAATCGTTGTTTTGATATGCTTTGGCTCTCTCGCACACGCATACTTACATAGAATGTAATGCTGGAGGGAAAAACCTCTTTAGAACAATACATGCATACAAACATGTACATAGTTAAGTAGACAAACAAACGAACACATTTACAAACAAAGCATAAACACGACAACCGTACAGCATTAAAATCAACTCAACATCATAATTTGTTTCTATTTGTTTAGTGGTATTCCATGTATGTTTAAATCTCTTTATGTGTGTATGTTTGCAAACATATAAATGCGTGTACATGCGGTGGTATAAGTATGCGGGTGTTTATGTTTTGTTTTCAAAATGTACTGTTGTGGCTTATGCTTGAGTGCACATTTGTGGTTTCTGTACTGGTGGTAATGGTAGAAAACACAAAAAAAGGCAAAAATTATGTTAACAAAACTAATTTGTTTAGTGTGTATGTATAAAAATTTCATAATTTTTATTCTTTTTTTTTTTGTTTTATTATTTCTATTTTTGCTTGGCAATGATTTGCTTTCTGACCTAATTTTTGTTGCTATTATTTAACTGCACGCATCTACTGAGCTGAACTAATTTTTATATCCATTGCTATGAATTAGAAATAGACCACATTCGATGTTTCGTTTGTAGCATTCATTAATATCCATCAAGTATCTTGGCTTTGTACGTCCATATCCATTTTAGTTCTGTCTATATTTCTGTTCGCTCTATACATTATAATTTACGATATCATGTAATAGCCGTTTACAGAAATCACAGGAGCAAAAATTTAATAGGACCTTTAGGAATTTTAGTGCGAGAACAGAAGAAGATCGCTTGAAGCAAAACAGTTCAACCAATGGCTTATATAAGATATTAAATTGAAATTTTAACCCGAATATTTTCTATTGTTATCTAAAAATTCGTGATGGTGGGTATCGAAGGTGCCTGCCAATACGAATATAAATTTCTTATTTTTATATCCCTTAGAAAATTTTTAATTGTGGTTAACTTAAGCAATCTTGTTGAATTTTCACAATGAAAAAAAAAACATTAAAATTATACTTGACTGTGTCTGAATCGTTTATACCCATCACGTTTATTTCAAAAGGAAAAATTCAAGAAGATGAGAAAAAATATAATTTCGATTCTCTATAATATTGGGTAGGCCTCTTTAATATTGGGTAGGCCTTTATAATATTGGGTAGGATTATTCATCGAATATACGGGCAAGGTTTCCAGCGTTTTATCTGCTGTATTATAGTTTATGAGCAATTAGCAACAGCCTCAATTTTTTACTTTTGAAAGTAGATGTTTGTGTTACAATGTAGTCATGTCCTATGACCGATTTTCAATGTTAACCTGACCTGTTAACCACCCTATCATATTTTTATTAAATTTGAAGGTGGCATTTAAATTTTTTAAATTGTGAGACTGGTTACCGCAAACATGCGCCCAAATAAATGGATCGACAAAGATACTTGAATTCATTAATATTTTGCTGCTAATCAGGAATATATATATATATGTACTTTAGAGGACTTGTTAAAGTTTTAGTAGCTGCTGTAATCGTTTTGAAAACGTCAATATGCCCACAATCGTTTGTATGGTTTATATAAAAAGATAATAAATTTATAAATAAATATATTATGTGAACTCTTAAAATTAAATAACATATAAATGATCCGGAAAATTATTTTGTCTATAAAACCGTTTTAATTAACTGTCAGTGGCCTTATAAAAAATTTAGTGGTAAGGAAAAACTTGTAAGTTTCATTTTCTGAATTTACAATTATAATTTTGTACTCTGCACAAAAAACAACATATATTGGATCGTATAAGTAATTTCTGCGGTTTTTATCACTATAGATGATGTCGTTGTTAAAATATCTGGCAACACTCAGCTGATCGTTTCAAACGAACATGTGCTTAAAAGGCGACAATTCAGCTTACTTTTTTTTGTGAAGATACTTTTTTAATTATTTGTAAAAAGTTATATTTATTTGAAAATGGGCGAAATATCTAAAGAAATACTATAGGTGATGTCTTTTCCACTCTAGAAAGTGTAAAAAAGCTGTAAAAACTTGTGAAAGATTTGTGAAGTGTGCGGTGAGAATGCTGTGAGTGAATGAAGGAACCGGGAATGGTTTGTTCGATTCCGGTCCGGAAATTTTGATGTCAAAATGCATCCCGTTTTGATCGGCCAGTCAGTAAAAAAGTCGATTAAATTTTACAATTGATGGCACAAGACTCGCTGTCAGGAAATAGCGGTGGCACTAAATATCAACCACATGACAGTTTGGAATCAATTGAAAAGAGCAGGCTACCAAAAGAAATTCAAAAATGTACTAAAAAACGCGGAGAAACAACTTATCAGTCGAGATATGAAATTTTTTCAATAAAATGTGTTTTTTTTTAACAAAGTGTGCTTAACTTATATGCACACATACATATATAGGTATATATATACATACATTTTTTGTCATTAATAAATCTATTTTATTAAATTGTAATAAAAAATAATTTACTCCTCTTTCAGTTGAAACCGAAGATCCTGAGTTCACAGATGTTATCGATAATATAACAGTACCTGCTGGCAGAAATATTAAATTGGCCTGTTCCGTTAAGAATTTAGGATCTTATAAAGTATGTATATTTTGTAATAATCTTTATATTATAACAGAAGCAATTTAAAATATTCGTAAGTAATAATTCTCTATGAATTTTTTAATTGAATATAAAAATTAATTAAGAAAATTTTCATATGACTAGAAAAATGTTATAAAAGAAATATTTCTTTGCTACCAACTATACGATAGTTTGTGGCTGTGTATTACATTCTGTCTAAATTTTGTTTCTTCTTTGGAATATCTTTTTATGCAAATCTAATTCTATTCTACGTTATAACACACTTGAACGCTTGCTATGCATATTAACAAGAGTTTCAATTGCCTTTCTCCGTAAAGGGAAAAAAAAGAGAAAGAAAAAAAGACCAAGGAAACGTAAAATAAAATCTATATTTGTCTATACATGGCTTGTACGGTGTATATGTATGTGTATTTCGTATGCAAGTACTTAAACATCAACAACAAATAATACAGCGTCAATTTGTGCACACATGTGCTCCTCAGATATATCTTGCGATGAAATATGGAATTTAAGTCACAGAAACTTAAAATGTGTATAAAACCATTTAACATGTTTGCTTTTGTTGTTTTTGTGCATTATGCATTGATAAGATAGGATATTGGAATTCAGAATATTTTTTTGTAACTCTTTGTATGTGAATGCGAATTATAAACTATTTAGTAGAAAATGTATACAATTTTCTACAATCTTAGTTGTTCGTTTATTTTTTGTATTTTAAGCTTAAACATAAGTTTATTAATTTTCAGTTTTGTACTCACTACTCGAAGGAGGAAGAATACTACATTAGTTTTGCATTTGCAAGAAGCAGAGCCACTATACAGAACACGCATTCCTAATTGCCATACGGATTCAAGTCGATTTCACTCGTTGCCACGCCTACATTCAATAGAAAATACTTTAAAGCCCAAAAAAGTTATTGGTCTAAAAACTCGTCTAAATGTTTACTAAATACAGCTAGAAGCGTAGTCATACTGATATCAACCGATGAAACAATCTTGGGATATACTTTCAATTATTAAAGTACATTTATTTCAAATATATTGGTTTTAAGATAAATATGATAGATACATAATAAGGCGGATATAACTCACCTAATATCTATGAAACTCATCATCATCATGTATGTGGTACAAAGACATAATATTATTGATCCTATTTACTGTATTGTTTTGAATGATGTACTGAGTTCAAGACTTTGCAAAGGAGTAAAATGGTTGAGAAATTTGTAAAAAAGATAATGACGAATGTCGAAGTCGCCACATCTAGAATATTATATAAATTTTAGCAGTTGAGGTTACGCGAGCAGTTTAATCTCGCGAAGACTTCAATAGAAGATTCTTAAGCAAGATTTAGATAATATTAGTACAAAATTTTAATTTGCGAACTGAGTAACATTTGCAAGACCGTTTCAATATTCCAGCCTATCTAAATTTAAGCTTGATCTTTTAAAAAACAACCAAGAACCAAGAATGTCTGTCTGGACCTCCGACAGACAGACAGCCAGGTAAAGGCATGAAGACATAAAGGGAAGTATCATGAATACTACTTTGCGCAACCATTCAATTGCGAAGGGAAGTGGAGAATAATCAAATAAATCTTAATGTTGGAATACAATAAAAAGAGAAAATGTTTTGAATTTTGTCTATTTAAATTTTAGATAAATTTTTCAATTTGATAAATTAAGTGAACTTAAATTTTTTGTTTCGGTATTGGGAATATATTTTTAGTACAAAAACATTCTTTTGAAATAAATTCTGTCTTTTTTTTTTTTGATTTTCTACGTATTTTATAAATGTTTTTAAAATGTTATCGGTACCTTAGTCATGTCATGGGCCTTTTTTCAATTTCAGCTTTTACATGTGGAGGATGTTTTTTTTTTTGTAGGACATTTTCAGGTAATATTGCAAATAGACTCTGCATATGTATATGTATATATATATAAATATATGTGTGTATATATATGAAAGCAAAAATATATTTAAAGAACGTTCTTCTGTCAGCATACACATACTTGTTTAGAGATATACATACGTAAGCTCGTGTATAGTTTTTGTTTTCAGACTACACAACGTGACTATGAATATTAAAAAGAAATAAACAGAGCTTAGGAACTTTCCTAAGAAAAAAAAAAACGTTAGAGAAAACAAACATGTATTTTCAAAAAATAAAATCGAAATAAAATAATTATTATATAATATTCACAAAGATTTAAAGATTCGGAATTTTTAAAAAAGTATAAAAAGAAGAAATTTGATTTTAAGTTAAGTTTTCAAAAGGCCAAGAACCATTATTAGCTTTCTTAACAAAAATTTTTATCAAATTCTAAAAATATAAAAGTTATCTCTTGACTCTATGGATGACTTCAGTTTTACTTACCACCAGATCTACACTACTTTTTATGCAAAGAGTTCTTATACACCAAGCAATTTTTCCATCAACTACATAAAAGAAAATATATATATTTTTTAGCACAATTTTATTGATATTTATACTTATCTATTTATTTATTTAAACATAAAATTCGGGTATGCAGTATGCAATAAGAGCTGAATAGAGTAAAAGTGACCTTTGAAGAGTAGCCTTATACTAAGAATGTTGATTTCATTTTTATTAAGTTTATAAATAAAAAAGATATACAAAAACATAAAATCTAAATATAAATAATCAAACAAAAGAGAAAAAATATTAGTACAATAATATATTTCAAGCTTTATTTTCTTTGGTAGTATTTTACGTAAAACTCCAACGATAATGTATGAAAGTGTCATATATATAGCAAAAATGACTTGCATCTGCTCCCTACATAAAAAACTGTTTTGGTGAATTCAAACACGTAGTAGGCACGTGAACACAAAACGGCTGTCGGACACTTAACTAATATATCACCTCTTGTTCACTTGCACTTAGCGCAGGTTATACGAAGGCTCTACGAATATAGCCAAGAATAGAATCTAAGGTCCAAATCTAAAGATGTCAACAATAAAAGAAATAAAAATAACCGACATCTCAATCTCTCCAACTTTTGAACCAGCTCTCTGAGATAAATACGATAAATTTGATTTTCTGCAAAAAATCGTTTAAATCATATTTTGTACATTTATTTATTCAAAACATGATAAATAGACTTAAAAGATATGTTTATTTCTTCAGTCCTCTTTTTAAGAAAACCATGAAGAATTTGTAGCATTAGTTTGCTATGTTGGATATATCTCCGCCATTTCGATTAGAAGCTACCCCAAACTCAAGTAAACTACTCTTTCTCAGACTTATTCAAACGTACCATTTACATGCGTCTATTGTTTGTTTGTAGAAATAGTTACATAGAAGTAAATTTTTTGCACACAATTTAAAACGAATTTTCTCTTTGATTAGTTTTTTCTATTGTAAAATTTTGCAAAAAACTCAAAAGTACAAGTAACAAAAACAACAGCTTTAAATATACTGAGTAACATGTTTGTTGAAACCACGCGCGCAATGCACTTTAATTACAAAAAAAAAAAGAATAATTTTGATGTATTTGGTTTGAGAAAAACTTGGGCAACCATTGTGTAACCAAAGCAAAGTGTTCATTTAAATTAGAAATATTAGATGGCCTAATCGCAAAACTTTAACGATTTTCTATGATTCAA
The DNA here is from genome assembly GCA_000671755.1 of Glossina brevipalpis. Classification (NCBI taxonomy): domain Eukaryota; kingdom Metazoa; phylum Arthropoda; class Insecta; order Diptera; family Glossinidae; genus Glossina; species Glossina brevipalpis. The sequence continues at coordinate 863,659 of KK351082.1, forward strand.
TGGCTTTGCGAAGCTATCGTTTAATTTGTAGCGAGCAAACGCATATAATATTCTAACGTTAGTATTTGGCTCATGCCTCTTAAACCAATAAATTGCGATTTTTTAAAGGTTCCTCTCTTATCTTTGGCTCGCCATCTTCTTCTCTACGAAAACTGCTATCGATTACTTCCTACATGGACTTGATTCATTTTTTAAATCATTTTATTATAAGAGTGATTTTAAAAATATTCATCTTACAATCTCGATATAGTATATAATATATAATATATAATATATAATATATAAAATATAATATATAATATATGTAAAATGTAATATATAATATATAATATATAATGTATAATATATAATTATGAAGGAAAATTAAGAAAGAATTTATTTTTGGCGTTGTATATACCCGCGCATTCTTCTTTTCCTTTATCACAATTGATTCAGTGTTTCAAATCAATAAACTAAAATGCAAAATTTCTAGTTAACTATAACCATTGAATATTTGTACAAAGCGCTAGATTAAGATCTCTTCTTCTATAGCTTTTTGTCTATTATAAGCGGATTTGCAAGATGAGTGCCATAAGTGCCTGTCTAACTTAAGTTTGAATAATTACTGATCAATGTCGGCAGTTAGTTACAGTTTTTTGTTTAATATGAGTATATTGAGTATATTTCCAATCTGTTCTGTGATTATCAACTAAAAAAATATAATACAGACGGGAGTAATTTGACTCAGAATACCAGTCTTCAAAAATGTCTAAATATCATGAATTCTCATTTGGAAATAGAAAAAAATTCACAGCTTCGACATCACATCCCTCAATGGTGGCTGTAAAAATTCGAAAACCATATGGGTATGTGCACATTCATAATACAAGAATAATGAACAAATAAATAAATACTGTTCATGCCATTTCCATTGGCACCATATGCATGGTGAGGATACAGAATATAAGTAATTGAGAAACTTTTTTACCGTATATCTCAAAGCAATTAGAAGCCATTTTCAATTAATTTCAAAGCATTTATACAAACAACAATTTAACTTGAAGTGAATATTTTATCTTATTATTTTTATAATTTTTTTTTTCGTTTGATAATGTTTTCATAAGTTAAAATATTTAAATATCATTAAAATTTTCCATAACATTTAACTTGCTCAAGTGTACGACATTAAATGCCTACTTACTCGTTTAGTTGGCTGGGTTTTGCATATGCACACATCAAGGTCTGGAACAACATCCATAAATTGCTAACCTAAGTAAAAGTGCAAATTTACATATGTAAACGCTCGCAGACAACACCCCGAGACCACGAGCAACAAATACACTTTGAAAATTTGGTCTGTCGTTTTTAACTGTTTTACAGATGCATAATAATGAATAAACAAATATTTGAAAATTTAATATAATAATCAAACGATCAAATTAGATGAAAACAAACTTTTTTTAAAGTTTAAATTTGTTTATACTTATCAGATATTTCTAAATTTTCCCCTGTCTTTCTTTCTCTCCTTCTGTCTTTCTATGCGGACTAAATAATTATTACAAACATTACACATTTATTAGGTCTTTGCCATATAAAACCACATATATATATATATATGTATATATACAAATATTATTTTTCAGTTTGCAGTTACCTCCTAGCATTGGTGGGTATATATACATGTAAATGTATATATATATATATATATAGTAATAAGCACAATAAATAAAAAACTTTTGCTCTGCTTGCGGCGAATCTTGAATGCTCCACGCATTAAAGCAAATATCGAGTAGAAAGAGACTTTCAATTCTAAACATATGAGAAAATAAATCTATTTACGATAAACTTTTTGATGCTTTTACTCGATATAAGTCCGTCTAATTTCATATTATTTCAGACCGAATGAGAAATCAGCTTCTTTGTTTTAGTTATTTGTATAGGGATTGTTAAACTTAAATTTCCAAAGTTGAATGAAGTGCATATGTGTCTGGTATCCATTAATGAATGGACGGAAATATTTAGAAGAACTAACACATCATTTTCTATATATTTACTAGAACAGCACACTTCTCTTACGTAATAATCCAAAACAAACAAATTAATGGACGGATAGACAGACAAATATTTTGTAGTTATGAAGGAAGTGATGAACATGGTATGCCACCTTTCATCATTAGCGTGCATGTTATACAAAATTAAGCAGAGTATTCGTTTTTCATCTGTCGAGTCAGCCGGCATTTTCTCACAGTAAAATAGCAACTAACTGCACAACAAAAGTTTATGTGTGTTTATTATTATATGGTTGCCTGAAATTATGCTAGAGTTTTGTAAACTTTTTATTTGGCATTGCGTCTGGATATTCATTCCTAACTACTTGCATATTATATGCACACATATATATGTATGTGACTCTTAAGAGGCTTATGAGGTTACAAAATTTCAACTTTAAAAAAAAAAGAAGGAAAAAAAACTTAATTAGTTGGGATAATTGAATTTATTAAAACTATAATGTAAGGAAATTTTTTAAATCTTGACACAGTGAGAAAGAGAAGGAGAGAGAGTGAGGTAAGAATAATATGAAGTAAAAAATAAAGTAAATTAGATGAAAAAAAGTGAAAAATAGAAATAATTGAAGCTTATAAGAAAGTAATGGGATGCACACAAACACAGAGAAGGAGAGAGCGTGAGGGAGAGAGAAACAAATTATGTTTAATGAATTCGTTTTCAAAAGAGAAAATATTTGTATGGAATACAATACCACTGTTTCAAAAGTAAATACTTTTATCTGGTCCGTATGTAAAAAATTTTTAAATTAAATCTAAAAGAAATTTAATTTGCTATCAAAGAGAAAATTATATTACTTTCCAGTTTGTGTTCACGGAATGTTTGGCACCGGCACTTAGAGGAAAATCAAAAATTATATATTTTTGTAAATTCTGAGAAAGAAGAAAATTGCAGCGACGCAAAATTAATAAACATCTTCCCACAGAGAGACTTTGACGGTGTATCTCATCGTATCTTATAATCAAAAGGAGAATTTCTTCGAACAAGATACCATATTCTGCAGTTTTGTGTATGGTATAAATACAATTCTTGTAACGATAAATAGTCGATTTTATTAGGTGAAATAATACCTAAATCAAGGCTTCGAATTGCTGCCTGTATGCTTGAATTTCATCTACAATCCCTAAGATTGTTTTGTAAGGATTATTTGTTTCTAAACCTTAAATTTACCTTATTTATGATCGCTGTTAATTATTATTAAGATTCTTGCGTAGCGAACTACAATTGCTTTTATACTTTGCCACTGACACTGCCGGCAAGGTTATCAAGGGTGCTTGTTCGCTATTGTTAAGAGTTAACATTCTAATATCGGAAAGAAATTACGTGCATGAAGTTTTGGTATTATAGCAAGCAAAGCGAATTGATTTAATTCGTTACATAGTTTTGGCGAAGTACTTAACTTTAAATAAAATATTCTTGTTTAGTCGGAGTCTTTTTAGACTTCTATCTTACTACTCATTTTTTAAAATAAAGATTACTACCACTAAATTTTCAATGAAATTATCTTATTAGTTTAAAATCGTAAATTTACTAAATGATGTCATCAATCTGACTTCAATTGACAAACACGTTTTAAGTTAGGTCATAACTTCACATACAACTTAAAATGCTTCCTTGGAATGCTTGAAATTAACTTAGATACATGTATGGGTTCTTAAAATTATTGAACGATCTCATAATTTAGTGTTATATTTGATTAAGCTTTCCAATCTGCTACACTTTGTGCGATTTTATTTTAGAGAAAAGCGAAGCAATGGGGTCTCGGGCGGGTTTTGATTCATCCGTCGTAATTATTCGGAAACTTCACAAATATTTAATAAAAAAATTATCTTCGTCTTGAGAGCGATTTTATGTAGTCATTACTTCAAAAAAATGCATAACAACTGCTATATATTTTCCAAGGGCAGATGTACCTGTGATTTTATGAAATTTTTAATTTGAATTTTCACAATCCACCAATCCTGAAATTGATCAGTAATCACCAATTAAGAATAAATAATGCCTAGCTTTAACTTTCTCTCTTGATGTTTAAGACCCCGAGCTTTCTAGACACAGACTGAAAATCTTTTGATCACCAAGAATATAACATGGTGTCCAAAAAGTCAGACTAATTTAATTTTTCCTTTTTTAAATCCGTTTATGACTCCAAATCTATTCTTTGTTAACCCTCTGACCTGGTGGAAGGAATTCATAGTGTACAACACCACGATAATCGAAGAAAATTGTTAAAATCACTCTGGCTTTTGAGCGACTTTGGTGTGATATTTTCCATCTTGGCTCACCTTTTTAAACGATATTCGATCGATCGATCGGTTGCTTTTGGATCGTATGCGTTTTAGCGTCCGTAATAATACTTTTCACTTCGCAATTAAAATTTAATGCAACTTCTTTGCTCGACAAAATCGCTCAACGGTAGAAATACTTTTGCAAAATCAACCGCAAGTAAAACACTAGCGCCTTGTAGTAGAATGAAAAATTTAATAAATATGCCTGTCATAGTGCTAGCAATTTAGAAAAAAAGTATTTCTAAGATTTAATATTTCGGTGCAATATGTATTAAATCGAATATTGATCGTACTTTTTGGGCACAGTTTCTCTAAGGCATATTTCCGAAATGGTGGTATAAATTTAGTAAAGGCTCATTCAATGATAGTGTATAGACAAATATATTAATTATAAGGCATTTTGTCAAAACATTTTTAACTATTTTTAAGCTTTAAAGTACATCGAACTTAGAACAGGTCTCAGAGTGCATACGACTGATAACTTATCGTTTCACTAATCAAAAGACACGTTGATAGAAATTGCAGCTAATTTCTTAACCTTTTATTAAACTATTATCCTTTTGTTTATCCTTCGTTTTTCTTTTATGTTTAACATATCATCAAATCCAGTAAGAGTTTTTCCTTTTTTTTTGTGTTGTTTGTGTACGTCCTGTCCAGACTGATTACAATCCTTTTTTATATGTGAACATGTACGTCCCGAGAAGATGGCAAATAAACTACATATCATTAATTCTTAATGTTGGACATGACTCATGTTAAATTATATCAACGCCATAGAATTTCTGCTAAAGGAAAAGTCTAACTTGACTGTAAACATGAACTCAGTACGTTAGTTTCCCTACCACTACATTCGCAATTTATAAAATGAATGTTTACCAGTGTGGAGAAAAAGAAGACAGAAGCGAGCGAACATAGTAACATTTGGCTTAAAGAATATCTTACGTTTATATGTCTCGTTCTGTTTATTCAATATTTGTCTTTTTCTTCTTTGTGTGAATAATAAAAAATAAAACGACATGCGAAAAGAGAAATAAAACTGACAGCAAAGAAAAACAAAAAATTAAGCACGCAGCGACTTTGACAAATTTATAGAAATAGCATTTATTCAAAAGCAAAAAAAAAACACAAAAATTATTTTAAATTAAATATTAAAGCCGCCATGTAAAAGATTTATTTTAATTTTTATTACATATTACTTTTAGGTCGATTTAAAATTTATAGAATTTTAACAAATGATATTTTTAATTAAAAGCAACGAAGAAATTTACATCGCCTTAAGGCGAATTTTAGATACACACTTCAGTTTTCAATCTCTCAATATATGACAATAATAAGATTTTATTATTGGAATGGAACATTTGGCGGAACATTAATTAGGAATAACTTTAAGAGAAATTTCCATGAAATTTTAGAATTATTTTAGTTCTATATCTGCCCTATTATTACATTCTAAATTATTAATAAAAACATTTTCTGAAGGAATCGTGCATATTACGAAACTTTCTCTTTACCTAGTTTGCAACTGTTGTTAAATAGCTATTCAAAGTTTATTGTTTATTATTTTATTAAATACATTATTATCGCCCCTTTTATATCATTTTTCATTTTTGTCTTGTAATTAATTTAATATTTTTATTATTCAACGTTATTACGGCGTTGATAGTCGCATTTTAATTAGCATTTAATTTGTATGAAAGAAAAATGTAATTGATTTTTAAATATTTAATTAGACATTAGTAGGATTTTTGGGGAATGGGGACAACGGTTTGTAATCTAATTTAGCGCGATTTTACAGCCTGTGCATGAATTTTACAAATATCGAAATTAACATATATGCTTATTGATGGTCATTATTACAAACATTGATTGCATTATTATTATTATTTTTATTATCGCTTTTTTTTTTTTTTTGTAATTGTCCTAATATCAATACAGTCAAAAATTAATAATGTTATTTTTTTAAATGGAAAAATAAATGAATAAAAAAATATGTAAATTTTGAAGAAATTTTTTCAAGCTCAATCTCTTAAATGATTACCCATTAATGCGTAGACTAAAAAAAAATTTTTAAATTCTGGTTGATGGAAAGTGAACATTAAAGTCTAATTGAATTAATAAAATACTTCATATTCGCAGCTTCGTGAAAGACAGTGAATGAATTCTATTAAAATAGTTCTCCAAGCAATAAATATGAAATCCTTTTCTTCTATGTGTTCAAAATGAAGAGGAAACAGTTTTTTTTTGGTCACATCAAAGTGAATCGGATATTTCTTGTATGCATTTTAATGGCAAAGCCTTGGTTTCATATGATTTATTCCTTATTGCTTCTTTGTGTATTACTGCAGCGAATTATTTTGTTTTACTTGAACACAAGTTTATAATATTTCGATTTCGGCACAAGACAATACATTGGAAGCGTTTGTAAAACGCGAATAGGCTCCATTTTATAAACATTGCTATCTTATATATCTTATAATTTTAAGTTATTTATCTATTATTTATTATTAATATCTTACAAAAAGTATTCCTTCAGTTGATTTAATATCACAGTACAAAAATTGAGTAGTGTTCAGTCGATAGTTTTATCATCAGTTTTCTATCTAAATCTTATGTTATTGGAGAAGGATTACAAGTAGCTATGCAGAATTACGATCATCCTTGGTATCTATCTGTGGGTCCGTCTTAAGTCGCCTTCACGTGTAAATTTTAACTTGGCGTTATGCTTAGTTCTACTAACACCAATATGCATTATCTTTACAATCGTTACTCATAATCTCACCTTCTTTTTATAAGTTTTTGTCCAACAATTTTTGAACTTAAATTGTCTCGTCAAGTATGGGGAATTCCAATTCGAAAACTTTAAAAATAATGGTTATAAAAATTTCATTATTATGTAGTATAAATAATAATTAATTATTAGTTAAACTTCAGCATATGCTACGAAAGATCTTACAAGAGTCTCTTAGTGACAGGATAAACGATTGTAACGCCAAAGTAATTTGCGGCTTTACATCAACTACCAGGTGAAATAATAGTATTAAGCTTATTTTTCTGTTTGTAATGTAAGAATAATCATAATAATAATAATAATAATTTTGTATAGTTGACATCAGATTTAAGCTTTCCTGTTCCTGTTCTGTCTGTTTTTAGAGAGTTTTAGTTTGTAGTATTTGAAGAATTACAAAAGAAAATGAACTCTTAATGGAAACAGCATCAGTTTCTGCTGCGAAAACTCGGATCCAAAAGCTAAACAATAAATAACCCTAAACAAAGGAATCATATAGAGCGCTTACGGTAATTGTACCTTACATCTATTTGCGCTAAAGATTTATTAAGTTTGTATCAGTAGGCAAAGCGTCCTAAGGTATATTAACACTATGTTTATTATATATATTATCGGATTTGGAATTATTTTTTGAATTAATTGAATTAATTTGTCCATTGAATCTCCGTCCATAGATCGTTCTTTTTACCATGCAATACTTGTTTTGAGATATATTGATGAAACCTGGTATAAAGACATGTTTTGGTTCAAAGACGGACCTTATTGAAAACAAGTTAGATCCGCTCTCTAATAATACTTTTTTTTCAAAAGGTTGCTACAAAAGTAAAATTTACTATTTTCAATGTTTCTCGGTCAAAATTGGTGAAGAATAAGAATTTAGTAGAAAAAATGTGTGTTAAAAATTTTGATAGGACATGGGATTGTTTTATAAATCGCTTCTCATAAAGGCTTGCTTACAAAAATATGACAGAAAGCACTAATTTTCAGTATTTCATAATGTAAATTGGTCCGGAAGATTAATTGAACTCAAAAACAAGTTTCGGATATGTCATAAAGCATTTATATATACCGGATTAGCATTAAAGTCTGAATCGATTTTTAATCGTCGGTCCCTCTGTTCGTTTGTGTTATGTCTATGGTATATACAGGTAACCCTCCTACTACGCGTTCAATAGGTTACTGAAAAATCGCGTTGTAAGTGACTTAGATCCAGTGCAAAAAGGGGGGATACGTTCCTAATCGAAAAAAAAATTGTTTTTATTTGAGATATTTTTCTATTTATCCATTTCATCATAACAGCATAAATTAATTCATTTATTATCAATTCATTTATTTAAGCAACACAAAATAAAATAAAATCTGGAAAAACAAATAAAAACGCAATTTCAACTCTACTTAACATTAAATTAAACGAAAATTCAAATCACAAGCTTCTACAAATCTCTCTCCTCTACATCACTTATTATAATTTGAGTGTGTTTCAAACGTTTTGCTCATATCTATCCTAATTCAAATTCCGAGCTTGATCCACTATCAGACTGATCCTTTTCAACGATTACTGGTTTTAAAAAAATCTTTTATTAAAGTCTGTTTTCCCTTATTTCGTAAATCTATATAGATTTCCTGGTAGGCGGATAAATTATTTTTAAGATTTGTAACTTTGCCGTCGATTAAATTTTAGCCATGCTTTAAAGAGACAATACACATGCAGATAGGTGATTTTTCTTGTAAAATTAAAATATGTAGTGTAAAAATCAAAAGGCTAGATCTCAAAATTTTTTAAATAAACATATAATGCAAAATTAAAGTTTTTTAAAATATTATTTAAAAAAATTCTTGAAAATCGCGTTGTAGGAGTACTGCGTTATAGGAAATTTTCCGCATTTTACGAACCGCTTTGTAGCGAAACCGCGTTATAGGAGGGTTACCTGTACTTTCTTCTTCTGCTTTAGCTGATATCATATAAAGTATCACAACTACTTGTATAAATAATATCCAACTAAACTTATTGTGCATCTAAAGTCTCATATTGCGTGAAGCTCAAGCAAGCATTAAAGATCCATTGCAAACCTTGTTTGTTTCTACTTATTGTTTAAAGAAAGAGATATAAAATTTACGTTTCTAAGAATTCTTAGGGTTTTTGTTTTCTGTTGAGTAAGTTAATCTGATATTAAACTTTAATAAAGTAAATAAAATTTTTGCAATGTCTGCTAATATTTTTATAGTAACACAAAATTGGTTTTTAGCATATGACCGGCTCTCTGTTCCATTAGAACGAGTTACTTTCTCTTTTCCCCCAGCTATTTAAAACTATGCCATACGCATTTGCATTTCTACAAATGCTGTTACCCTGAAGGCAAACCGGTATCATTTTATCACTGCTTTATTTACTTTGCTTCATATCTGTAGACTATCATAAAGAGAAGGAGTCAAGTTGCTATTTTATATTCATTTATTTCTTATTTTCTTTTTTTTTTCTTTTTTTTTTGTTTTATTATATTTGGAGGGCATTCCTCTGCCATCGTCTATTACCAGAGCATATCATCTAATAAAATTAATTAGTCCTGTGTGTGTATGCGTGTATTTCTCTTAGTATTGGTGTTATGATAAGCATGTGTTTGTGCTATATAATGAACACCACAATGCCACCTTAGAGTTGAATGCTTTTGTGCTATTATGTGGTTGCCTATAACCAAGACCAAGAGTGAAAACTCAAAACTTGCCAGGATAAAGTGTAAGTGATGCTTGTGTGCTATTAAGTGATACTGTTGCTGTCGCTATAGCTGCCGGGTGTCGGTTAAGTGTTGCCAAATGTTGCTGGAGTTCTCTTTCACACACTCACACAAACACACACACACAAAGTTCATGCTAAAGATGTTTGTAATTATTTTAGGGATATAACCGTACGCGTACGTTCGTACACATACAAAGCATACAATCACATCTTCGGTATAGATATGTCTGCCTGTCTATCTGTCTGTGTTTTTCATGGTGTGGCAATTATTTGATTTTTGTCACTTTTTATGAGTTTTAATTGCAAACTTTTCAATGTTTTTTTTTTCCTTTCTACTGGAACATATTTAATGTTACGTAACGAGATACATACATTAGCGTTGCTACTGCATTGCATTAAAATGTGAATTTCATTTACTTTATGCTCCTCTTACTCTGTCGTCCTTAAAATTATGTTAATATTCATGAGAGTATTAGTGGTAATGGTAAAAAGTAAATATTTATTGGAATTAAATGGAAAAAGTCTATTAATTAAATAAACTTTTATTATAATTAAACTATCGCAATTCAATTCGATTGCTAGGCTTGGTCTGTTGCATATATACAAACACACACATACATGCACCCGCGCTTGCATAAGTATATACGTATATATATGTACGCTTGTATGTTTGCCTGTATGTATATGTGTGTGGCTACGTGAATATGGACATAATATTATGATTTCACAATTTATTAGTAATCAAAACAAAGGAAAGGGTATCACAATATGAAGTATAAAAACTTATCTGTGCATATGTTGGTTTGTTTACATAAAGCGCTGGTCTCTCGTACAATTTTCCTTTAATATGACATACGTCGGATATTGAGCAGATACATATCTCTCAGAATAAATGTAAGTTATTATGACGTTCATTCGTTCGTTCATTCATTATTTGAAGCTCTGGGTCAGTTGGTTGAATTATGCTTTTATTCCTTTGTATATTTATATTATAATTTTTTTCTGTTTTTTTTTCTCTTCTTGTTAAATCAGTAAAAAGAATAAATGAGTTTTTACATTAAACATTTTATCACAGATCATCACAGTGTGATGGCATTACTTTCTCCTATAAACTGAGTAAAAAGATAAAATGTCAACTACGATGATACATTTGATGCTTTACTAAATGTGTGTACAATTTATTACACCTTTTTTTCGTAGTAGAGTGGAAATAAATTAAAATTACTGTAATGTCATTTGAAGTCATTTCATACTTTTTCGATTTGAACGTCTGCATAAATGAGCGATGATTTTTAAATGTATATACATTTTCGTAATCATGAAAGTGTTATTATGACATTTATTATTTTAATTTTATTCTCCTTTTTTTTGGTTTTTTTCTGTTAGCATTTAAAATATTATCTTTGACGAAACTTAATGTTCAGATACACAATCGTGAAATGCAAAGGTTATGCTTTCAATTGGAATCTATTTTATTTACATAAAATTTTCATGCAAGCTATTCATGTGTTCACACATTCATTATACGTATATTTTCTTGTCTTTCTATTATCTGAGATCTTAACAGGGTGAAGAGTCAAAGAAAAAGATCGATCTTTGTTTGTGGTTATTAATGAGACCTTTGTTTATGTGTTTATGAATTTTCAATGGACTATAGTTTATTGAGGAATATTATTTGCACAATCTCTTTGTGATTCTTTGTGAATCAAGGCGTAACTAGCATTGTTTTATTGTAACGATCGGCAGATTTATGCCTTAAAAGGTTATTTGTTTCAACCAAATTTTCCTGTGTTATGTTCTGAAAAACTATAAACAGCGATCTGAAAAATTGATGAACATTCACGATAAACATAGAAGGTTTGAGGAAAATGTGGATCTTTGCAATCATTACTTTTTATTAATTCTATCGGAGCTGTAAACTGTTCAACAGCAAAATGAAATATGAACATCCAATAGTGAAGTCTAAGGTTATTTGTAGGAAAAGTTTAATTCCTAGCACGTTCGCTAAGGTGAGTGCTTTCGATACATGAAATGTTTATAGAAGGACCAAAAAATATTAATATATTTTTGATCATCTCGGTTATCGGAATCGGCAGGCAAGCCTTATCCTTATTTCTACTCGTCTACTTGCCATATCAAAAATTTTTCTAGAAGAACAAGAGATTGGTCTTTAATACAAAATCAACTCATGGGCAAACTATGAAAACAATAAGAATTTTTTTATCTTAAACTTACATCTTTATCGTCAGTATTCTCAGAGTCTCAATAGATTTAATTTTTTTTCCTTACATTTAGCTGGAATTTTTTCTATTTTAAAAGTAGTTAACTTAATAGTTATTAAAACAGTTATTAACATTTTGCTACGGATCGGATCCACTTAGAATTTGTTTTCAAACTCAAGGGCTCTCCGCTATGGGGACAATGCAAATAATTCTCAATTGATAACATAAAGACAAAGACAGAAATCTACACAAAAACTACACCAGAAGCTAATCGTGAAAATTCCCGTGAAATGCAACGTGCAAAGCCATTAACGAAACTAAACTGGGAAGTCCAGCAATGGGTAGTTAGCGAGCTTTACTTTTATATGAATATACTCTTTCCACCAAAATTTCTCCGATTGGCTGTTAAATGAAATGAATGAAAAAGCTGAATACAAAAGGTCAAGGGTGTAAGAGCTACTGAAATTTACTTTAGTTAATGTTATTATAGTGTCCCAATTTGCGTTCACAATTGTCGAAAAATCATGTAAACGGTTATATCCTTACGTACAAGAATATGAAAAATTTTATAAAATGATTATGATTCGAAATATATAAAATATGTGATATATCCAAGACAGTGTACAATATATGATAAACGGTCTATACATTTTGCAAACCAATATCGTACACTAGCATACAACGCGATTAATAAGAGTTTGGTAGAAAGCAATTAAACCTTAAATCTTAAAAGTTCGTACTCACAAATCGAACGCACATGACAACTCGTGTCTCTTTCCATCAACCCTTTCCACCATATTATCATCAAGTTAGTTACATTTTGTGTGGGAAATGTTTCAAAGGCAGACTTCAAAGAAAAAAACAATTAAATTCATCATCAAATCGCTTCTCTTTGAAAAAGGATGTATGTACATTATTTGATTTTTATGACAAATATTTCTTTGATTTGGTTTTATAGCGAATAACGTTGTTTTCAATGAAAGAAACTAGTTCTATTGCAACTCATTTTCGACATTCACAGCTCACTTTAAAGACATAGCGAGCGTTTCCAAAACTGGTAACGAAACTGCGAACTGATTTTCATCTTAAAACACTTGATGCTCTTAGCAACTGCTTAGTTTTCTTAATTGTAGTTCTGCTCTATAGAAATAGACTTGATTTTTAAGAATTTCAATATAGGACTCTAACTAAATGAAAATAAAATATTGTTACATATGTTACCTGTTTTTTAAAAATTCTATATAAAGTAAATTTTAACTTAACTTTATTAATCGTTAAATAATAAACATTTTTATTAAGCATAAAAAAATTCATAATAATTTCAATGATTGTGAAATTGTTCATGTTTGGAATTAAGCCAAAAGATTGCATGTCTAGGATCAAACTTGAATCCTATTGAATCTTACTTTATGTTTTTAAGAATTCCAACAATAGATACATTAAGGAGCGAACGAGCAGCCGTGTACCCGGACTGTAGTATGTAGCTTTCGAAGTAGGTTCCGTAATGCGCGTATGTGATAGTTGAAAATGAATCGAAAAAATGTATATATATTTGATATTTGATACAAACAGAAACGCGTTTGTAAGCACTTAATATTCAATTTGGTTCCATCAATATTCTCCTATTCTTCGTCTTATATTGAATTTTAATTCTAATTCGAATCATTTTTCTTTTAGCGAATGCATGCTACACCAGTTTTGATTACAAATATTTTCCAATAAATCTACTTTTTAAAATTCTGTAATTACTGGTTATAATGTTGAGATTCCCGAGTAAACTTCTTTGTAAATCATGATCATGATTCGCATACGTATGTAAAGGCGGCCTCATATCCTTTGATTTTGTTATATATTGTATGAATTTTTGGAATAATTTCTGCTTTGAAAAGTTCGTTTTATATCTTGTAATTTTTGGCTTCTTCTCTCTTATTTCGTTAAATTCGTATATTCATTATAAACTTTTGAAAATGATTTTTTCTTCCTACATGCTTGGAAAGAAAAGGAATTCTCGTAAAAAAAAAATTTTATTTCATCACCCCATAAAAAATAAACTGAAAAATATAAGAAAAAGATTTTATATTTTATATAAATTGAAAAACTTTTCTTTTTTTTCACAATTCTTTTAACAAGTGATGGAAAATGTCATCATCTTAAACAGTGAGAGAAAGAAAAAAGAGAGTAAAAAAAATCGTTCAAGGGCATCTCGTAACGAATTTTACATGTCCATTAAAATATAGAAAAATATGGGAAAAGAACAAAAAACTTTCCACCATTACAAACGAGCAAAATTGGGACTATCAAAAAATCGAATATTGAGATGGCGGCTCTGGACTATGTAAAAGTTTATGTCTTTTTAGAATCAATTGATTTTACTGTGAGTTTGGGAGTGTGGAAGCGTGCTACTAACTTTTTTAACTTTTTATTTTAATTTTTGTAATAGACGAACGAATAGAATCTTAAGCTAATTGAGAATGAAATATACATATATGTTTATACATGTATATGTATATATACATGAAATGGTACCCAAGCAAGGCTGCCACGAAGTGCTTAGCAAATTTAATGTACTTTATTTTACGCTGGTGGACCTAAAAACGAACTCGTGTCTGAATATACATATATATGAATAAATATATATATGTATAAAACATATATAAACATATATATATATATATACATATACATATATCAACTGAAATTTATTTCAGCTAAAATGGCTTTCCTTTTTTTCATTTCCACATTGGATTTTTTGTTTTCTTATTTTTTGATGATTTATAATATTTATATGGAACTTTAAGCTGAATCTAAACTGCACATACATTCTATACATGGAGATACATATATGTATGGAAGCATGCTTGCGTATTGGCATGAATAGTGAAGTTTTTCAGAAGTTTTCTGTTCTTTCCTTTTCTGTTTTGTTTTCTTTTACTAATCCTTCATAAGAAAATTGATGACTTGAACCAGGTAACACAAAACTTTTAACCCTAACCGAACATTCATAAGCAACTATGCGGAGGAGTTTTTTTTTTTGCGAATGTAGTACGAAAAGAGCAAAGATGGCAAAGCCACGAAGTATTTAAGATATAAAATAACATATTTGTCATTTTTGTTTTGATGACAAAGCATAAAAAAATAAAAATAAAATAAAAATTATATGAAGAGAAAGGATCTGTAACCTACACAACACATATACATGTATATGCATTTATATTCATATATATATATAAATTAATACGTTTGACTTAGGAAAACTTTACGTGACATTACAAAATGTCTGTATGAAATATTATATGTTACCGTTGAAGTTCAGACAGCCATAAAAATACCGAATAACTTTAATTAATATCATCGCACAAAAACAAAAAACAAACAAAAAATTGTTATGAAGAAGAATAGACTTAGAGTACAGAGAATGAAGTTAATTAGGAAGAGAGTTAGTTCTACATTACGAAATTATTGGAAATTTTTGTCTCGAAACAATTTATTATTATATTTTTATTTTTAATTTGCTTTCTTTCTTGTTTAAGGTGGCGTGGATGCATTTCGAACAGAGCGCCATATTGACGGTACACAATCATGTGATAACTCGTAATCCTCGTATTAGCGTAACACATGATAAGCATGATAAACATCGTACATGGTTTTTGCACATCAATAATGTCCAAGAGGAAGACCGTGGCCGTTATATGTGTCAAATAAATACTGTTACAGCGAAAACACAATACGGTTTTGTAAAGGTGGTCGGTAAGTTTTTCTAGTAAATATTATACATACATTTAATAGAAATGAAACAGTCTAAAAAGTATTGAGTCATCAAAAAGCTAAAATTTAAAGTATTTTTAATTTAAAAAAGTAAACATTTTAATAATTAATTCGTTCTCAATTTAAAATTGAACTCATTTTGTATTCTAAGTCTTAAGATTTGCTAGACCAAAAAATATTTATACTAAACAAAACCAATTAAAGAGCAATCCATATAAAGAGTACTGAACGGGAGTGAATTACTTGTTAATCGAGTTTAATAACTGGCCAATTTTTTTCATTTATAAGGGTTTCAAATTTAATTTACTTTTACACCTATTTTTAGCTTCATATGGGAGATGAGTTTATAAGCTGATTAAACTCACTCTTGAATATTATTGTGAAGAAATATGTTAAGCAGAAAGAGAGAGAGAGATAGAGAGAGAGAGAGAGAGATAGAGAGAGATAGAGAGAGAGAGAGAGAGATAGAGAGAGTATTTCAGAACTTCGTATTTTACGGAGGATTTCCTTTCGAAGAATCTTCTTTCCCTAAAATAAGAGCATATAAATAAATGGTAACTGTGAAGCGATAAGGTTGCGCTTATAACAGAGCAGTTCAAGCATAGCTTGGGAATGCTAGAGTGTCGCTTTTTCAGTGCAAGAACAACTTCTAAAATACAGATGTAAAGATAATCGACGGAAATAAATGTTAGATTCTAAAAAAGCTACTCTGTTTAAATAACTACGTGTCAGCAGTCTCTGTGAAAGCACACTTTTTTCCTGTCAAAAACTTTAGCGGTCTTATTAATGTGCTTTATTTTTATTACTTAAAAATTAGTAGATACCCCATTCTGTGAGAAAAATAAATGAAATGTCGAATGCAGAAGAAAATCTTTTTAAAAGGAACTTACTAAAAATATTAGTAATTTTTAAGGATGAAATCAACATATTTTGATATAAGAAATATGGAAAAATTTGTTGAATTTCAAGCTTAAAGAAAGGAATAATTTTTTTTTTTTTGCATACACTAATAATGAATCAAATCTAAAACAGACGTATAAAAAATTTAACATTATTCGAAACTAAAATTGTGCGCTATAAGCAAACGGCTACCTGTCGTGGTACGCTGAAATTCAACAAAGACATCAGTTTATATTGCAATAATTTGAAAATCGAGTATTAAACGTTCGATTTGTTTCCGATACTTTCTGGTCACGAAATATACGCGTACGTATATAACATGTGAGTATGCTTACCTATACATTGGTACATACATATATATATATATATATATATATATGCTTCTATTTATTTATGATGATCAATGTTTATGTTAAACTTTAACGCTATTATATGATTTTCGAGTATTTATATGAGATTCGGAGGGATATATCTTATTACAATTTCATGAAAATCTATGATGATGATGCTTTATGCGAATGTTAAATAATGTTGCGCATTGGTTTTATTGTATATACATACATTGAATAGAGAAGTGGTTAAAATTATTTATTATAAATAGAGTAGAAGCCAAAATGGATCTTCTTTCAGGAAAATCACAAGAGGGGATGAGCTAAAAACGTTTTCGAAAAAATGAACCCAAATAATTAGTTGTTGGTGGATACAGCAAGAGGTCTTGCTAGTTATTTCTAGAATCCATGAAATTTGATAATAATAATATCCTTTTATTAAATAAATTAGTAGATCAAAAAATAGAAATTTTTTTTATTTATTATAGATTTAATTTACATTTACAATCTATCCGAAATGATTAATAATAAATAAATTTTATATTAAGTTAAGAAGAGTAATGCAATGAGAACAATATAACAACAAAGATATTACGTGTAAATAAATTAAAACGAGCTTTATAAACCAAGAAGAAACATTACATAGTTTAGAAAATAAACATAAAATAATTTATTGCCTTTTTTATGACAAGAGGCTACGAATTTTTTCTCTAATGCAATGTTATAAGCACTTATAAAGTCTATACAATGTGTTTGCATAATAATATATTGTGTTTAAAGATAAATTTAATTCAATTGTGCCTTCAATATGCTAAAACAAATTGAATTTTTCGAAAATTTGAATTCTTGTCATTTGAATGCTATTTCTAGTCACTAGAATGTCATTTCTTGTCGTTTGTATGCCATTTTGATATGTCCAGCAGTCCGTCGTCTGGGAGCTGAATTTGTGTTCGTTGCTGTTTATACAAATACAAATTTTTTTGCGGACTCTTAATTTTCGAATAAATTTCTCGGTTTGATAAAAGGCGTCTACTTGCAAATTTGCGCACAAAATCACAAATGAGGTGAGCGTAAGCATTCGGTATAACTATGGTTCGATTCAAACCTTTTCTGTTTGTGGCGATATGTTTGTGCTTATCATTCAACTCATATAAATTCAAACTTCTCATACAGATGAAAAATTCCCATACAAATGAAAATTTCAGATAGAAATTTCTCATACAGATGAAAATTTCTCATACAAATGGAAATTTCCCGTAGAAGTGAAAAGTTTCCATATAGATGAAAATTTTTCATAGGAATAAAAATTACCATAGAAATGAAAATTTCACATGCAGATGAAAATTTCCCATACATATGAAAGTTTCCCTTACAGATGAAAATTTCCCATACAGATGCAAATTTTCCATACAGGTAAAAAATTTCCCATACAGGTAAAAAATTTACCATACAGATGAAAAATTTCCCATACAGATTTAAATTTCTCATATAGATGGAAATTGCCTATACATATGGAAATTTCCCATACAGATTGAAATTTCCCATACAGATCGAAATTTCCCATACAGATGAAAATTATGCACAAAAATGAAAATGTCCCATACAGATGGAAATTTCCCATGGTGGATATAATTAGGACCATCCATATGATTTTTTAAAGATAAAATATCTAAAAGTCAGTGGAAATGTGATCCCCTCGGGATGAAATTTGAGCTATCTATTCACACGCAAGTTAATAAAGGCTGAAAAAGTTCCGAAAGAGGGTTAATAAAAGTCTTTTGCATTAGAATGTAATTTTTGCATTAAGTTATCACTTGTAGCAGAGAAAGACCGACATGATTTGAAAATGCCATGTAAACATCCCGTAAGATATCGATTTTAGTCGGTTTGTTTATTTTTATACCTTTGAAGAATTTGGCATATATTGGGAGCATGAGTTTAGATGTGATTCGTAAAGTAAATTATTCTTGATCAATGCAAGATTCTAAATTGATCAAACCTATCTGCTGATATATCTTTTGTCTATATTTAGATCGATCATGGCGGCAAAAATTGAAATGGATAGTTCAACTTTGAATTAATGACGGCAAAGAAAATTTGCAAATAGCATATGCTTGAAGTGATATTGATCAGGTTTACTGCTTATTTAATTAATTGGGCATATCAGGTTCGAAATTCAAAGCAAATGGCTTACAAATATCAAGAATGTCATTACGTATTTAATAGTCTCTATAAAGATAAAGTAAAGATCTATCGATAATCATTATTGAAATTATCCCAATTGATCCGTAGCTATGTCATATTTAAAATAAAAGCTAAAGACGTAGCTTTTTAACTTATTAACAGCACATAAGTATCATTCTCAGTAAATTGTTTATAATTTATAAAGATTTTTAATGTTTAGTCGTATTTAAAGGAAAAGAAATGAATCTTAATTGTATCTGAATGTTTTTGTTGTATTCTATAGATTTTAAACTCTTTTTTTCTGATGCACATATTTTTGCGTAATAAACGCATAAATAATCTTTAAAACATATTTGAGCACTCAAGTCAAGTCAGCTGAAGTCTGTCCGCGAATTTTCTAAGCATAACAAAATCTAGTTTTTCAACTTAGCAGCAAAAAAAAAAAAAAATTTTTCAGGAAGAATTCAGTGTATTTCAATCATTTCATCTTGTGTTTGACTTTGTGTGTGCGTGTGTGTGCATGCGAGTACGTTTCGTGAATGTATATGTAAAGCGAGTAAGCGAGCGTGTGGTAATGTCATTGTAAAAGGAAATGACAGTATTTGCACTTGTTCCGGTTTTGAAGTTGACATATCAACATCATCCGTTACACATAGCCAAACAAACGCATGCATGCCAAGGCAAAGCACAAAGTAAACGCACATAAATCTCATTTATGACATGTAAAAACTACGAGTGCTATACAAAAATGAATAAAAAAATCACAGAGAAGCGAACCAAAAAAAAAAAAGAGAAAAGATTCTCAACGAAACGATAGTTATGGAAAAACTGTATATAGAAGCATAGAAGGAAAATATGCTTTCGCATTGGTAATAGAGTTGACGATTCCATATAAGCGTTTGAGAGTAATTTTGTTTATATATATATATATATATATATTTATATATATAAATATATACATATGTCCTTCTAGTAAACACTTACCAACTAGCCTGCCAGAGTATACAGTTTGAACATATGTTCTACAAATACTACCCGGTGCTTGTATGTACCAGATATGCATATAAGTGTTTATACGTGTGTACGCAATTTCTGTATAGTATACGTATACGTATACGTATATGCAACAGTTAGTATAGTGAATGGAATATATTTACCCATATTGTGGTAAGTGAGGAGAGAAATAAACGATGTCTCTCTTGGGCCATACCCCATCACTAGGCTACAAAGGCTTATATTTGATTTGTTTCGCTTGGCTTGTTTTTATTTATTTTTTTTTTCAATTTGTTATTATATACATATAAATATATACATACATATATTTCATATACATATATATAGACGCATATATATAATGCATATATATATATATATATATTTATTTCATGTTGACCATCAACACACTGGTAAAATGTCATAAAAACTTTGCGGTTTTATGGATAAAAAACACACACAGAAGTCAATACCGTTGTTGTTGGTTTTGTAACCGTTGTCATACGTTCTAGTGCGTGCTCGCTGTTCTTTTTTTTTATTATTTTTTATATTTTGTTGAAAATTTCCCAATGGACTGTGGCGAATATGAAAAAGCTAAACAACAATTCTACAATGCGTTTATATAAAAGAGAGCGTGTGTGAAAAGTGGCCTGTGGTAAATTAAATGTGTTTTTCAAGCTTAGCCGCACACACTCAAACACACAAGATTAATTGTACGACAGCTTTTTCCTGCCTTTTACAACTACAACAACAAGTAAAGAAGGACATATTAGCTTAGAGGCGAAACTTAGACACCTACCACAGTTAACGTTTCTATATATAAATATATTTTAAAAAGATCAATTTTTAATTAATTGTAGGCGTGTATGTAGATTTTTTAAAATTAAATTTATTGTAATATTTTGTATACTTACGCGATCCGAATATTTTTTCAATTCTTTTTATATAGACGTATAGTGTTGTTTTGCTAATGGGAAACTACATGAACTCATCCGTTTTTATATGAAACTTAACTTTTGTCACAACTTTTGTTATTAAGGTTTTTATCTTAAGTTTTGGACCTTTCTGTTACGAATCGATGAACTGACATATAATTGAATCGGCTCGCATTCTCAGCGTAGTGTTTGATTATGTCAACATCCAATCTTCTTTGATCCAATCTTCTACAAAATATATTTTTTTGAGTTTCACCTAATAAACAACGTAAGTAACATACTCAATTTCTTAGTAGTAGTAGTAGTGAATTTTTTTTGTCAAATGCCAAATAAAATAAAATTCTAATGTTTGTAAAGACTGGAGCTTCAGCTTTCCGCAATACCTCAGTTTTTATTGTCGTCATATTGCCATAGTTAAATATCTTTTATATGACAAATATTTTTATTTATACCTTTTGAAAAAAAATGTTCTTTACAAAGTTATAGTTTTTAGATTTCAAGCTAAGATATGTAGGTAGGTAGCATGTGGTTTTTTAAGTGACGCGTTTTAAAGTTTGAAAAAATTCTATTGCTTCTCTTATGAAAATTTAATGACTTAGCAAGAAAATAAACTGAATTTTCCAATCAAAGTTAGAATTTCCTTGTGTTTATATAAAACTTGTGAGCTTAATCAATTAAGAACTAATCGTTTAGCTGATGAGTTTATCTTCATTGGTATTTGTAAGAATGGAATCATTACGATGAATGAAAATCCTAATGCTAACTATAATTATAAAGCGTTTTTCATCAGGAGCGTAGTTATGGAGTTGATATTTCTCTTATACTTGCTAAGTTTGCTTTATTTGTAATAATCATATTTCTAATAGTATTTCTAAAGCGGGCTTACTAGACTTAAGGCCCATATCGGAGTTAAGTCAATGTTTTTATAAAATTAAAAAGTTTTCCATGCAAATATAAAGTTTGCAAACTTTAAATGAAATGGTAAACAATTGATAGTTGGTCACGACAACAGCAACAGTCGTATATCATACGACTTTTCTTACAAAAACTTTAATAATTTGTCGCAAATGAAAAAAAGATATATGACAATTTTCAGTATCATGCTTGAAGACGATCTCATTACGATTTGTTGTTCGAACAGGTTACTTTTTGTTTCCTTTCTTTCCCTTAGAATCATGAATTATTGGTTTGGTTTTCTGGGTCTTTGAAAATACTTCAAAATACGCAAATCTTCTGTTAACAGCACATAAAAGATCTCTTTTTGATGCATCCTAGCTTTCAATGTTTGTGGGTTTTTTGGTTTATCAAACTCACATAAATATATTTTGGGTTAGTGATGTGTGCTTCTAAATTCTATACGTATTCTCATCGAAATGCGTAATTAGTTAAGCTTAGTATTTGCTTCTCAGGAATTTTCCAAATTCGTACGCAATACACTCTACGGCTGTTATAACTTCAATTGATAAAAATCTATGCCAAGCAAGAATGTTTTTCAGTTTTGGGAGCATATGAAAGTTAGATATTAGGTGCTTAAAAAGGTGTTTAACATTTTTTCATTTGAAAAAGTGGTTTATTGAGAAAAATCGGTACAATCAATTAATCAAAATAATTTCTATCATTTTTTGCATCCTTTTCCAATCTTTCTCGCAACGTGACGATTCCGTATCGGAAGAACTCATGATCTTTTGCGACTATCCATGAATCGACATTTTTCCGCAATTCTTCAACTTTGAAGAACGTCATGCCAGCCAAGCCACGTTGCTTTAATGTAAACAAGTGGTAATCAGAAGGCGCTTTGTCTGGTGAGTACGCTGGGTGTGGCAGAACCTCCCATTCGCGTTGCAACAATGTATTCTTGATCACTTTTGCAAAATGCGGCCGAAATGACACTTTCAGTCAACTCGTACGCTAGCCATTTTCCACTTTTCATTTTGCTTTGGGGTGAAAGTGAATGTAGAAAATGAATGTAGAAAATGCAATTTTAAGCGTTCCATGATTAGTGGCTGCATACACTAAATAATTCCATAAAAGTAAATGGAAAATTGTCATTTTAGGTAGAAGAAGATAAAAATTATCGAATTCAACCTTTACGTAGACCGGTATGCCCCATTAGAAGTTGCTGCTAGCAACATTTTTAAGCATCTAATATAACGAATATGATGGATATAAAATTTAAAAATTCATTGGGGTTTATAAGCAAGAGCATACTCTTTCATTAATTTTGCATCGCAATTATCTAAAATTTTTCATTCA
The DNA here is from genome assembly GCA_000671755.1 of Glossina brevipalpis. Taxonomy (NCBI): domain Eukaryota; kingdom Metazoa; phylum Arthropoda; class Insecta; order Diptera; family Glossinidae; genus Glossina; species Glossina brevipalpis. The sequence continues at coordinate 887,087 of KK351082.1, forward strand.
CACAGAGAAGTTTTCCATCCAAATAATATATATGTGTACATGTTACATGTAGTCCACATACTAACATTATTCTCTACATAGAAACATATTATACTTTACATGGCTAGTTATTTTTTCTATATAAAGACTTCTTATTGTAAAGTACTTTTGGTACATAATTACAAAAATAATCCACACAGGCACATCTGCAAATGCAGTGTAACAATAGCAAAAGCGTCTTTCTTTGGAAATGTATTGTTTGGGTGAGAAATGATTTTTTTGATCAGATTTCCATAAAGAATTTTTGGTACCTGTGGATTGTAAAATATTTAGATGAAATGATCTCTCTCTATTGTTTTATCGTTTGCAAATTAATCAGTTAACAAAATTATTTTTACATTTTAAGATGTTGTGCTTTAGAACTGAAAAAGCAAGCATTACAGCAAATCAATACACTCTGTATGTATAAATGTATTTAAGAGAAATTCTTTAGAAAATCTTATTAAACCAAAGACAATGTTATTTCAGTTCCTAGTTTTGCCAAGGTGGTGCCTGCGATGGCAGCTTGACAGCTCCTAATTAATCAATGAACTTCTATATTTTGAAACAAGCTAAGGACGTTCGAAACACATCGATATGAAATTGCTGATAAATTAAAAAGAAGGACGAAAGTTATCAGGAAACGTTCCTATTAGGAACGCTATGCATAGGGCAGGCTATCGATTTCGAAAAGAAATTCATCGATGATTTACGGGTTCGAAAGCAGAAAATATCAAAAAAATATTGAAAATTGTTTTTCATAATCCCAAAGTAGAATTTCAAGAAACGTCTGAATTCTTAAAGATAATAGAGAGTTTTGGGTGAGAATTTTGGCATGAAGATGCCGTTTCCTTCGTTTGTAGAAGCTTGACATGTGCTTTTGAGTGAAGATTTTTGCAAATAAAATTCTTAAATATTTAATACTTGTTTTTTTTCTTTATTTTTATATTGAACGGAAATAAACAAAAAAATCACTTAATCTGTGCACCTGTATCTAGTAAAATATATGGTAGGTTTTTAGAGATATTGATTTTTGTGCGTTTAACTTATTATTACAAAGATTTGAATTTTCCATCGAAAAAGGACAATTTTTGTTTAGTTCTGAGTTTCATTAGGGAATGTCATTTTAAATACGTAAAAAATTTAAATGGAAAAAAAAATTAGTAGAGCTATGCTTTGTCCCGTTTTGAAAAACACTATTTTAAGTACTGAAGGGCGTTATAGACACTTTTATTATAATAAAAGTGACAGAGAAAACGGTGACATGTAGTTCTATAGCCGAACTCATAATTGATGTTAAAATTTTCATTGCAGATACACTTCACAGAGGCACTGACTTCTTTGAAATCGCTCTCAGCTTTGTATCTAACATATTTAGAGGTAGTCTCGTTGAAGTTTCACAAAAGCAAATGCTTTCTAAACATCTATGCCTGTATTAGACAAGATACAAATTGACAGGCGAGACTTTATGCTTTATTTGTTATATGTATTTCCTTGAGATTAGCAATCCTTTTGAAGCGCTCAGGCAGATGATCAACAGTTTCAGTAGATCATTTTCTTTTATATACTGAACTTTTAATCTCATATTCTAGAAGAGATTTAAATCATCTATTAACTTATTAGCAGGGAAAGGAAAGGCGATTAAAATTTTTAAAAGCTAAACAAATACATTACGGTGTGTTGCTATCAACGTTGCACATAGTAATATCGTATCATATTTTTATTAAAACACAGATTATGCGGCATATGTTGAATAGCTGTCGATAAATAAGTCATAAAGAATCAATAAATAGCTAATAAAACACACCTGCGTTCTTTTAAAATCTTCCCAATCGGGCTAACAAAAACAACGCATAATCAATGAACTGGTGCCAAATGTAGCATTTATGTCATCTAAGCATAATGGAGTAACAAATAGCATTTGTTAACAGGAGATAATGATTATTTCAAAATGATTGGGCAAGGAAGGAATCCTAATCGATTTTTTCCGAACGTTGTATTGTTTATATGTTTCCGAAAATGCCTTTTTTTTTGTAAATTTATTATTCATAGAAAACTTTTAACAAGAGGAGGAGACACAGTTTAACTTTATATATATACACAAAGGCCAACTAGCAATGTACACACATAAACGCAGAAAAAGCAAAAGAAAAAAAAACAAAAAAAAACGCCGTCAAACCAGATGCTATTTAAATTTCCATTTTCAGTTGATTGTAAAATTCCTTTTGTCACCGAAAACCGAAAACCGAGCGCCACTAAATTGGTTGTGTTGTTTGGTTAGCCGGCACAGACAAAGTAGAGTAGATATAGAACAACAATGGTAACAATACACACAAAGGCTAAAATAGTAGAAACGTCACCACATACACATTGGACGAGATGCACGTGAACACGTACACACAATTCTATTTAAATCAAAATAAATATTTGTCATCTGCATGATTCACTGGGAAGCAAAGCAGTTTTTAGTATGATGTGAAAAGTCCAGAAGTGAGCTGGGAAGGGAAATGGGATGTTTAGCAACATAAAATGGAAAAAGCAAGTTTTTTTTTTGTTTTTTGTTTTAGTTTTTGTTTTTATTATAAAGAGCTTCGCACACTTTCAACCATACGACCCTTAATTACTTTGTCATTTTCCATTTACGTTATCTGTTTGTAAAGCACGAGAAAAATACTATGAAACAGAAATACAAAATTGAAAAAAAAAAACAAAAAAAAGAGAGAAATAACGAAACAAAATAACACCAAAACAATAACGTTTCAACCGAAGGCACCAAATAAAAGCAGCTTTACTCGTTTATTTATATGTCTCGTTGGTTTGTTTGTTCGACTGAAAGTGTGCGTGCAAGTGTGAGCATACATGAATCTGGTATTTGAAAACTTTGTGTATGACTATGCTTATGATGATGGCGGTTGTTGGAGCCTCTCGTACTAAAATTATTTGTCACACCAAACTATGCAGATTTTCGAAAACCACAATCCTGACGGGGAAAAAAGATTAAAGGGATGAAAAAAGCAATAAAACAAAAATAAACAATAAGAAGGAAATGACGGGCAGAGCGAACTACGAATACCCCTCAGCTACTCTCAGCTACTCTCAGCTACTTAAACTTTTGCATTATCTTTAACTGAAAGAGGATTTCAAGTGTTTTTATTTTGACTTACTTAGATAGCCATCTGTCTAATTTGTCGTTTAGTTTCGATAAATTTTGCTTATAGAAACTCCAATAAACGAATTCAAATACGTAAGTAATTCTATTGGTAGTTGTGCTCTTCACTTTGGGTGCGAGTTAGGTTGCACCTCAAGAATTATGTGTTCTTGATTATCTTTGCAGGATTGGCCATAAATGTAGAATTATTATGCTTTTCCTAGTAAAGTCTACGTCTGTTGCTTTATTGATATGCAAAACTTTTCGTAAGTTAAATTTATATTCCAAATCAATGCAGAAACATTCAAAACCTTATTATCTACTTCGATAAGACTTGTAAAAGGCCTAAGGTTCGCTTAAAAAACTGAAGCAGACTTCAACTGGTTGCTACATTCATTTATCTACAGCTAGTGACTTTTCTACAATAAAAAGGAAGCTATAACTATCTGCTCTAATCGTTTTCTCTTCGCTTCGTCTGTGTTCTACGATTTATTAAACAGAAAAAGCAGGCTTTAATGGTTCTTAATTTTGCTTTATTTATTCCTAAATATTATTCTGATCGATCAAAGAAAATTTTAATTTCAATTTCAATTTTATCCCTTCGAACGACGATTCTTCTGTCCGTTTCGATGTACATTTTTAGATTTTCCTTTTCATAGCCTTTTCTATTATGTCTATTTATCTATAACTTAGGATTCGCATGAAGGATTAAAAAAGAAGGACCTACACTTCGCTTGAATGTTAAAAAGGGAGGAATCTTTACCTAAAGCGTTGCAATTTACTCATGAGCTACAGTTCAGTTTCGGCTTTAATAGAGACCACATCGTTACACTGTTCTCTTTTAGCTGTTTATCATTAAGTTCTAAATGTAAGTCTCTGTTGTCGACTAAACCTATGTACAAATTCATGTAAACATTTGGAAATTTTATTTGATGACGTGTCTAAGCACATTTATGTCTATAATATCTTCGTATCTCGTGTAAGGCATGAATGACATTCTTATAAGCCAAACCTATTTAAGCTACGGTAAGTTAGACGCTAATTCAAAATACAACATTGTAGTGTTAAAGTTTGAAATCGTATCTTGCAGGTATATCCTCGATTTTTTTTTTCAGTTCCACTCAATTTTAAAAATTCAGAGTTTCTTTGATTTTCACAAATCTTTTATGGATTTTAAAGACGATAATAAAGAAAAGCGACGCCAGTTATATTTATGTAGGAGTTAAGGTGACTAACTCGTTTGTTGTTATTTGTATACCTTGGTTGCGGTTGAAATGGAAGAAAAAGAGGAAGTGCCTAGAGAAAGTCTGTCTTTTATTAGCTTTAAATGAAAACGTATGCGTATGCATACTTCTCTTCTGTTCAAACTTTTTTGTCAACTTAATATTTACTTTTCAATTGAGAGGCTTTATAGATCTTAAGATTGAACCTCAGAAAAATGAAGACTTTCTTAGCTTCGAGAAGCTTTGTTTTATTAAGAGATCTTACCATGGCACTATAAGGCACCAGCGACACCAAATCTATAGTATTAACAGCACTAAAATTCTGGTTTTGAACTAAGATTTCATCCGGCACGGTGTCAAAATGATTGCGAATTTAGACGTGTTGAGGACACATTTAAACAGAGAAATAGTCTTTTTTTTGTATTAGACCTTAATTGTGTGTCCGGTTATAATTATTATTCTAGGAAACCAGTAGCAATATTTTGCAAGCGGGTTTTTCTTGGGGGAACCTGTATTAAGCTAAAATTAAAAATTAACTTATAACGGATCTATGAGCGAAACTTAAGGACCTCGGCATGTAAATGAACTGCAGCTGGGAATTCAATAGGACTTTCAAAGAATATTTGATCATTACAAACGGCAGAACAAAATTAATTTACCGCTTACCAGTGCGTTGCATATAAGTATAAAATCAACTATAGAGGCTAAAGATATATATATGTATATATATATATATATATATTTTAAAGCTGCTGACGGTAAAAAATAAATATCATAAAAAGATATGCCAGATAGAATTCCCCTCAAGAGTTAGTTAGAGAGACAAACAAACTTACACTAAACTATAACAAGTCAGAGGAAATAGTGAAACTCTTGGTTATGGAAATAAAAAACAAGAAAGAAAGAGTCAAACCGACATTCCTACTGCAAGGCTCTGCGAACACACAGAGAGAAAAGTGTAAAGAAACCTGCGAAGGACTATGTAAAGAAAAATTTATTTTTTTTCTTTTCTCTTATTTTCTTTCTACCATGGGTCGTATAAAACATAACATAAATACGTTAAAAGTTTTTTAGACTATGAAAAATGTATTGCTATGGATGACTTTGGAACTTTGCAATAAAAGAAATGGAAAAATATTGCTCAAAAAGAAAAACAAAGACATCTAAATATTGAAAAAAACAAAAATAATAAAAATGAAATAAAAAAACTGTGCATATAGGCGGGTGTCTGTAGGCACGGACAAGGAAAATAACTACAAAAACAAGGAAAATCTCTTAACCGGCATGAACCGATAGCTTTACACCTATTGGTAGCTTGGGCTGAAAGGATAAATCTCTTGAATTATTTACAACTATTGTTATATGATCTATTTCTCCCCTAGTAGTTAAGTGGTATATGAGAGTTTGAATCTTAGACAAATTGCGAAGATCCTAAGTTGCAAAGCAGAAAAAAACAAAATATCATTGATATGCGAATTTTTATCATAACTTATCATCATTTTATCATAATTTTATCATAATTGAATTTGTGAAAAATCATCCCTTGTTGTGTGTGATATTATTGGTATTTACAAAATTAAGAAATCTCTTTTTATTTATGACGGTCTCTTTAAATTTGGAAGCGAATCTACAGGCTAGGAAAGGGTGCAAGCTAGACAAATTTGGATAAACCCGACTTTATGATATTTAGCAGGCCTTTATATCTTTTTTTCTTTAAACATAAAAACGAAAAATTATTAAATTCAACATATCTTTGGGAGTTGAGAAATTGAAAGGTTTTACTGTCTTCTGCCATAGACCGATTTGGCTGTTTGTTGTTTTTAACTTGACAGGAGTAACAGGGAACGAGTAACGTGATTTTGTGGTTTCTACAGGAAAGATAACAGACGGACATGACTAGATCGTTTCGGATCTTCATAGCGATGAAGATAAAGATCCTCCGATTTGTATTTCGAAGCGTTACAAACTTTTGAAAAATCCAATAAACCCTCTATAGTCGATATGAGAAACAGAATAGTCATCTGGTTAGTATTTCATATATGCTCTGCTCGCAAGGAGAAGAAAAAAGAATCATAGAAAGAGACAGAAAAATGAAATATTACGAATGTTTTTGGGTAAAAAAGGCTTCATATAGCATGCCATAGTATAGCGTTGTAATACAAAATAGTTAGCATGACATTAACAAATACAAAAACCAAAAAACGGAAGTACTCCATTTTATGCTTGCATACATGCAAACAAACTTTCTTCGTGTTACACAAAAGTTGCTACATATTTTCGTATGCAAATGGTGAAAAAAAAAAGAAATAGTAGCAGTAGTGGCTGTTAAGGCGTCAGTTTAATACAAGCTACAGTTACTTTTACTAGAAACTACTACGTAGGCGGCTATAGAGTATTTGTCTTTCCTACTCATTCCTTATTTCCTTTTTTTTTTTTTTTTTTTTTTTTTTGATTTTTTGCTCGTCTTGCCCTCTGCTTTTAGATGCTCTACCCAATTATTGCACTTTGTTTTTACTCACTTAAGCAATTTTCTTTCGTTTCTTCCGACATAGTCTGCAATTTGTTTTTATGTTGTTTACCGGCAGCTAAAATAGTAAGCACAGATTATATGTTGTTTTCTCTAAAGAAAACATAGGATTTTAAATGAAAAACTTTCTCTGTGTATAAGGTAATTAATTTATAAGCAGTTAAAGTGACATGCACTCATTTAGACGGTCTCAAATTTCTTTCTCCTTCTTTCTTATTTTTTTATTTATTTATTTTTTTTTTTGTAAAGGCACTTACAGCCAGAGTGTTTATTTGTTAAATGACTATAATAACCGCGTTGAGGTTAGAGAAGGATGGCAACTAAAATAATATTTGTGGTGGCTTTAGAACTAAAGACAAATAAGTGCTGTAAGATTTTTCTATTTAGTTTTGTTGTTAAATAAAAGATAAATAAGAAAGACAAAGGACTTTTTTACGTACAGAAGAGTACTTAATAAAGCATCGTGAAACTCAACATCATTCAAATTGGAAATAGTCGTAAATTTTATACCGCATAAGATTATTCGATAGAAGTTGAGGAAATTATTAAGTTCTTGAAGTGAAATACTATAAAGAAAACAGATATTTTGTTTGTTTTTTGTTACCTCACAAAAAGGCGAATGCCTGCGGTAAGCGCGTCAACTTATTCCAGGCGTTCATAAGAAATTTGTAATTATTGTTGTAATTAATTCCTATTAATTTATCTTATATCAAAATCATATGAATTCAATAATAATGGTCTCAGAATCTAACGTCTGTGGTATTATTTATATAAAAGAAAAATGAAGTACGAGTCCATCCAAAATTCTAGTCGACCATTTGTCCATGTAGTCTCAGGCGTTAGTCCCCCTGAATGGTCTATTTATCCTACGGATTATCTCAAATACTAAACTAACGTTCTTCCCTCTATGATGGTTGGATTGAATTGGATTGGATCTTCCTAACCTGTTCTCGACACGATTAGAATTGTCAATCATCTTAATAATCAAGTGATGGTTCCCCTTTCACCTTACATACAAATATGTGTAGAATCGAAACAAACTTGCTTTTCCAGATTAGCCTTGAATCTACGATGAGAATATTTTGTGAATGGATAGATGCTTTTATTTGTACTTTCGCTATAGGAGGACATACTACGGCTCATGGTTATTATTATGCTGAATACAAATAGACGTGTGACAGGACCTGAATGATTGTTAGGTGGGGGAAGACTCTTACCGTTAATGCGATTCTTTCCTCGATGAGGTGCTCTTGACATCAATAATTTCATGTACCCAGTGATCGCCTACCTGCCAATGTTACATTTTTGTTTTTATTGCTCGTATTGTTACCTCAATTAATTTTACAAAGAGACTCTTTAAATCCTGTCGAATGTTTCTGTATTCGCTTACGAATTTTATCGGTTCAAAATATTAGATAGCAGCAAAAGCGGCTGTTAAAGTGGTAACGCTGAAAGTGATCACATCGAGCATTTTCCTAATACCAGTTGAAATTAAATGGAAAAATCATCATTAAAATTACTTTGTAAAACATGGGTTTACCTCTGCAGAGCTTGTGGAGAACTGCGCATGGAGCGTACGTAAAATTATAAAGCCAATTAGAAAGTTCCTTTCCAATATTTTTTCAATATTATTTCAGCATTCAGCAAATAACAAGAGACAATTTGCTGTGTTACCATAGAAAAAACAAAAGCTTGTTGCGAACCTTGTCTGAGTCTTAATAAAGGCGGGGATTAGTTTAAGCTGTGCACCAGATTAGTTCGATTGCTGGCGCTGTAGATCACACTCTATAAATCATTTTTAAGAAATTATTACAAAAAAAAAAACATGATTGATAGAATTTTCAAAAAAAAAAAAAGGAAAACCTTACTGATTCCAAGGTTTGGAAAAGTTCTAAAACTGTTCTATTATACGCATATGTCTACCAAATTAGAACACTTTATTTGCGACCTGAGTAGTATGGTGTTTAATAGATGTTTTGAACAGGCTCAGAAAATCTCAATGAAGAACGCTGAAGTTCAAACACAACTACCCAATGGCGCTGAAGATTAGTCAGCTCTTTCTGGAGTAAGTATTCCATGAGAATATTGGTTTATGTGATATGCGTATGTCACTATTATCAGTTGACAATGAAACTTTAATCATTGCTTTGTTGCTTGGTCTTTAGTTAAAGTCAATGTTTTGTTTCCTTTCTTGGTTAAATAAGATTACAAAAAAAATGTTACCGAACACCAATTAAGAAAGCTACGCCAAGCTATATAAAAATTATAAATTTTAAGATTTTTAACACACAGGTCAAACTGTTTTTGATATAAATAATAACAGCAAATATCTACGCATCTTTCCTAATCCTTATTTAATTATAAAAATAATTCAAAAGTTTCGAAAGTTAAGTTGCGATAATCAGGACGAAGAGAAGCGGGTAAAGGACGTATGATTAATCACGACATTTCAATTGAAATCTTTGCACAATTCGAGATAACACTGAAAATAGTCCATTAATTTCAGTTCAGTGAAATATTTTAGACTCTGCATCCGAAATTTGAATTTTTGTTTTAGTGTTACTGAGTTGTAAAAGTTTGCTTTTTACGCGAGATGCAAAAAAGCATTTCTAAGTTATTGTTAAGTTAATACCACGTAAAACTAACCCAATTTCGAATTAAAAGCAACATTTACTTTATGGTCCCAATGCTCGTTCGTTTCCTATGTGTAGTTAAGTAAAAATGAGAAAACAAAAACCAAAATACTAAACTGCAAACAAGTCCTTTTCAAATCGTAATTAATTTGTTTTAAAATATATGATTCTCTGACCACAATAGTTTATCAATAACGAAACGAAAGTTGTCCCCTGTTGTTTATTATCTTATTTTCATTTTATTCAATAATTATTGCAGTTGTCTATGCTCGGACAAAGTCAGCAATAATTTTTAAAGTCGCCGCCACCGCAGAAATAAAACAGAAAATTTTCATTAAATTCAAACGGCAAACTAATCTAACTTATACACGATTTTGGTGTTAACCAACCTTAAACAAGCACTAATTTTCATTATTATTAATATAAACAAAGATAAATAGTTTAATTTCTTTTTGTCTCCTTTTTTTTTTTTTTTTTTTTTTTTTTTTTGACTTTTGAAATTTTGTCCGGTCTTTTTAAGCAATTCAGCAAAATGAAAATCCCGCTTGAAAACACATAAACTACAACGAATAAATTACCATTTGAAATTATATGCAGACACCAATATATGCGCATAAAGTCGTATAGTGGTGTATAGCATACATAATACACAAGTATCACATATCGTACGTACACACAACTGCACGTATTATGCATACTTGCATACACATTTAACACATAAAACAAACAAATTTAATTTGCACGTTTAATGTACAACATAAGAGCACATACGCCTTCATCCTCATCCAGAACAATAACAGCAACAAAAACATCAAAAGCAAGACCGGGTGTAAAGCTGAATCAAATGATAAAATCCTGTTGAAAAAAATAAACAAAAACGAAAAAAAAAAAAACAAAACCAAACCAAATAAATGAACCCAAAAAATGGCATTACATGACCACACAGAGTTAAGAATTTACAAACAAACAGAAGGAGGGAAAGAAGTCAGTTGGTCAGGTTAAAATTAAAGAGGAGAGAAGAGGCGAATTACATTACAGAATAAGCATGTATCGCAAAACATGTACGTATAGCGAATCACGGTTTGTATGTACAGTAGACACATATACAGACTGCCCAAAAGTATGCAACATAATAGTTAAAATGATCGCATATATGTACATGGGAGAAATATCCACTCTCACACATGCTTACACACGACAAATTAAAAGTATGTTAAAAAGTGACCATAATAAAAAGCGTTCAAATTTATAATACTCCGACTCAACGAACCGAAGTACATACGCTAAGTGTGCTCAAAGAGAGCGAAAGATATAACAGGGCTTAAAGATACACACACACATGTACACACTCACAACCTGAAAAGCAGCCACGACCAGAAAGCGGGCAATGGCGGGCAGACAGGCGTATAGAAATGATAATAATAATAAAAAACAACAGACAGACGGACGGACGGACAGACGGACAAAAAGATAAAATATAGACAACATTCAACATTTTTTGTATGCATATACGTATGTATGTATGCTTTCATATATCTCCACGTATTTTTACTTATCGGTACCTCTTGCCGCAGTTGTGAAGAGAAAAGTCAAAGGCATGCATATAATGCATAGATCAGTGAGACTTTTGAAATAAAATAAAATGCATATTTTAATGCTGACAACGTAAAACTACTTTACAACATGTGTGTATATGTGATTTGGTTCATATCATACACAAAGCTTCGTATTCATAAATACGTTTATATTTATAGGCGTTTGTTTGTATATATCATTGTGGATGAGATTGCATTCGAGCTCAGTTGTATATTTAAACACTTTCCTGTAAACAGCTTTAAATGATAAAAAGTAACAAAAGCAACAGAGACTGTATGATAGAGAAATTATTATCCAAAAGCCTTGTTGTCCAATTCCGGACGTAGTAATAATAATACCTTTTCATATGAAAGCTTATATAATTTTTAATTTGCGCATTTTATACATAAATATTTTTCAACTTTGTATAAAACAATTCTTGATAATCGCTACAAATGGATAAAGGTGTATTGATTTCATCGTCCGAGGAGTATACCTACGCAAAACTGTTAAAATCGTATTTTCTTGAGAATCTACATAATCAACAGAAAGAAAGAAGTCCACACAGATTATATATATTTTTATTAGAATAAAATTTCGAGCGATCATAGCCTGCCTGCTGCTTCTGATGTATGTTATATGCTTAAAATAGCTCAACTTTCAAAATAAACTTTATTTGTTCAAAAATAGAAACCAGAGAAAGTAAGAAGTAACGTTAAAATTGGAGAAAAGCTATTTAAGACTAAAGTAGATACTTTTGAAATTTCAATGTCCACTAACAGCTTATGTTAAAACGAGTTAAAATTTTTCAAATTGTTTTTTTCGCATATAGGATACATAAGGCGCAGATATTTCTCTACACACATGTTTCAATCTTACCATTATGAAGTTTATCCATCATCTTTTAGATAATTATTAATGAGTTGCATTTGACTATTTCAATAATTACAAGTGAGAGTCCTGAGACGATCTGTTTATCTTGTAAATTTGATGTGACGACTTTAAAAAAAAGACGCTTTAAAATCATGTTTAAATCTCTGACATTAGAAATTAAGAATCTCAGAAGAAGTAAATATATTGTTGTTGTAGGTAGACTAATGGGCCGGTTTATCCCCTTTTTCAAAACAATCTGGTGCAATCTAGTTTACATAAACTTTTAAGATCGTTATCGTTGTTTCAACAGAAAAACCGACCGGCGTGGTCAATTCGATTCCGATTCTCCGGCTTATCGAGAAAATTTATACCTTAACGGGTCCATAATGCATATCCCAGGGCTTTAAAAATACTCCCTCGTAGTATAGATATTCTAAAAGGATTGAAATACATTTGCCAATAAATTATGATCGCTAGATAGATGTAAGTTTAATATATATTAGCCTTTTGTTATTTCCTTTCAAAATGCAATTTGAATATATTTTTTAGTATATTTCAAAGTTGATGCATATGTAAATATGTAATGTTAGTTATGTATGTAACCCTCTAAGCATTGTTTTAGTTAAAAGTTTTTAGTTTTTCTTAGAAAAGTCAAGTGTAAAAAAGGTTTTCTTTTTTTTTCACACTATATATATGTGTACGTATATATGCAGGGTATAATTTCTTCGGTTTCAACTGAACTTAATCTATATTGTCTTTTCTCATAAATTCAACATAATGAGGTAATGTATTAAATTAAATTATTTTGATGGCATTAAATGTGGTCGTTTTCATGGTAAGTGTATCCATATGACGTTGAATATACTGACTGAACGTACAAATACCACTTTTATGTGTACTTGTGTTATCGCCGAAAACGTGTAATTTGAGGATAAAATTTATTATTGTTGCTGTTAAATATTGAAAAATTTAATGAAGAACTTTTTTTTTGTTTGAAAAATTTAAATTAAATATGTCTGTAGTTACACAAAAGGCTTTGTAACTAAAAGGATTGTTTTCCATGACGATATAATTCAAATTAATTATAAAAGAAATATATGAAAACATTTTACGTAAAAATATGAACGTAGCCATTCCTTTTGAAGAGTTAAGATGAGCTTTTCAGAACAATTGTGGATAATTGTGTTATTAAAACAGAAAACATCTTTATATTCTATACTCATGTCTTGTTGTCATTTGATTGTACTTTTGAAGTCTAGGAAGTTCTAATTGTTTCATATCTATGATATAACAAATGAATGACTAATGATACTTGCTCGTTATAATTCTAATTGATCAGATCCGAATTGCCGCATATAGAGAGGTGTCTGATGTTCTGACAGAACATTCCAATAGCGGTATATGGAAAAATGGAACTAAAATATTACTTTTAGAAAGTTTTGTCTTATTAAGTTACGATAATACTATTCATCCATTTCTACGTCCATCTGTCTGTAAAAATTCTCAAACTTACAAAAATGTAGTTGGAAAAGTTAAGCTTCGCATATGTATTACTGTTTGATATTCATGAATTAAAAGCATAATCATTTTAGAAATTTATTTAAAATTACTGTAAGACAGTAACCAACCAGTTTTGAAAAATATTGTTAATATATTTTTATGCATTTCACCTCGGATCGGTGGTAGCAATTCGTCTTGACTGTTTACTATTAGGACGTAAAGATACACGGATACACAATTGAAGTTTTCGCCCCAACCACAATTACTTCAAAGTTAATGGACTTCATGCGTTTCTAAGATCAGATTTGAAAATCGTTAGACACAACACGGATTCTTAACCAATTCCGATTTCGTTTTTTTATGACATGCCATGCCTTTGACATGCTCAGACCTTGTGATCTTTAAAAAAGTGTACTTCTATTCTAAATAATTGTTTTGGTCAAGCTCGACAACATATTGCTGTGAGTTAGTATAAAATCCGATAAGAAACTTCTGGAAAGTGTTTCGAATACTAGTTATTTTATGTAATTATTTTATGTAATTAATTATTGAGTGTCATACGCATTTGTGACACACTCTGTGCATGTATTTATCACATATAACAATTCTTCTATGACGAAAAAGCTAATGTATAAATATGTTTACCAAAGTAGACAATTAATTTTTTTCTCGAAATATACCAGTAGATAATTTTTAAAATTAATAGATTTATATATGAGAAAAAACGTAATAATAAGTGTCGGAAAATAACGTTTCAATCTGAGATAGCAGGCCATATAAGTAAGAGCACATTGAGCAATAATCATATCAACCTTGCCGGTTTCAGTTTTTTAATTTTTATGACAAATAACCTGTAGCTTTTCTAAAGTTAACGGTTTATTAATGATGCATATACTTTAGCATTGAAATGATTGGGTGTCGTTGTATTCAAATTACATGGACTGCCGCTAATGATGATGATAATATAGGTACTGCCGTCATTATTATTTGCTGTTTTCGTTTGAGTGTATGATGGTATTCGGAATTGGAATTTTAGTTATAATTGAGCTACGCGTGATTGAACTTTCTTAGTTTTGTTGTTGTGCCATTAAGGAGTTGTTTTCCAACTCAGTCTTGAGGGCTTCATCGCAAAGCGAAAATGTTGGTGGTTAAATTATCGCTAGTGATAAGTATAGTTTTACTTAAACGGACTTCATGTTATTTCCATTGCCAGAGGCTTTATTAAGCGAAGCTACAAATAAGAATAGTGTTGGATTGGTAGGCGCTGTTAGAATAGTCGATGGCGTTGTTGGGAAAATAGATGGCGTTGATAAACGTTTGTCGATTTGTACCACTGGCGGCATCGTGGCTGTAATAGATTTTTGTAAGCATATTGATGCCGCTGTTATTGCACCTAATGCGGTCGACATTTTTGCTTTCTCTTCCAAATCTGATGCTTTTATTTGAATGGATTTGTGCAAGTTACAAGGTGTATAGCACATAAAATCCATAATTATGCTTCCCGCTAAGACTATACACTGATTAATCACAAATATATTTGTTTGCCATTCTTTGCCGTCAGAAAAGTTAACAGACTTTTCGCAAATTTAATTTTTTAGATTTTTGTTGTTTGCTACCCTGTTACATGGGCCGCCCGATGGATTGAAGAGTCAGTTTCTGCGTTAAACTTTGCTAAAGCCAAAATATACGCAAAAAATACGTCAAAAAAATACATACGACTGTCTTCACAATCACTGTCCACGGAGTCGAGAGTCGTGGACAATGAACTATTTGTCAGATTTACTGGTTAACCATGACTGGTGCTTTTTTGTGTTTACTCGGACCAGTCGTAAACAATGGTGACAGCTTTTTAATTTTTTTTTTGCTGTTACTGTGATGAAGGTCCGCGAATTTTTTTGCAAACTTGCACTACATTTTGAAGAAATATATGGCATGTTCTGTGCGTTCAATCGAATCATCAACTTGAACATGCAAGGTAATCGAGCAGTACTGAAAGACTGAGGAACATCGCAAAATGTTTGGAGACAATAAGAGATATTGTATGGTGGAAGCAAAAGAAGCTTAGTTGTGCCTGATAAGGACCGCAATAACGATTATGTTTTGCGTTTGTTCGAATTGAAATGGAATTTTCCATCATCAGCCGCTGCCACCAGTCAGTATGATAGACTCGAACCCTTACTGTGAGCAATTAGACCGGTTAGAGATTTTCGAAAGAAACGGCAGGAAATTGTTAATACGAAAGATAATTAAGGCTATGCCCCCTTTGAAAGAGCCTTTTTCTTTTTTGATTAATCGTAAAAAAAAGTTGAGAAAATGGTAAGGAAGAATAGTGAAAAGAAATGTCATAAAAAAAATGAAATTTGTGTTTGGAGATTGTTTTTAAGTTCATCTCTAAAACCCATTGTAAAGAAAACCTTCGTAAATAATTTATATACAAGTTAGCAAACTGACAGATGACTTTTAATTTAATATGTAATATTTCCAAAACTTTATTTTAAAATATTTTTTTTTTTTACTTCTTTCATTTGTCTCAGGAAACTATTAAACAAAGAGTCTACAGAGATTATCATAATAATAAAATTCAATCCATTTCAATTTAATATTTACAAATTCTTATTAACAAACTTTCGATAGATACATCCTCCTCATTGAAAGGCAACATCAAAAATATTATATAAAAATTTTGTTGCTTGTATTGTCGTTATAGAAGAGACTGAATGAGTAAATTTAATAAGATGATGATATATCGATTTTAGATTAGATCCTTGTTCATCTTAAGTTTTTTTTTTCTTCTAAACCTTGTAATGCAAATTCTTTTTCGTTCTATTCAACAAATTTGAATATCATTGATTGCAGCACATGCTGCTGCTGCTGCTTAACTTCGGCAGTGGTATACGCTTAAAAACTCACGCTTTAGCTTTAAGAGCGAACGGAAAGTTTTTTATACGGTTGAATGAATGGCTTTCTTTACTCATAAACCGCTACGGTTTTGTTTTTGCTTGATTGGTTGGTGAAAAACAAAAAATCTACCGGTACTTATAATGGCAGTTACAGCTTTTTTCCTTTTTTTTTCTTAAATAGTCATTTAATATGCAAAATTCGATTAAATGCAAAATAAAATTTTTTTCTTCCTACAAAACTTCAAGTCACACAATATATATCTATTTTTGTTTTCTTTGGATATGAGACTTATTCGTGGTTAGTGCATTGAATCAGTATAAAATGCCAAGGTTGCTGCTGATACGCAATATTTACCGCCACTGCATTGCACACGATAGTAACGAAGGCAACGATGATGATGATGATATGTGTAGCCTTATTGTCACTGTTGTTGTTTATGTTGTTGTATTTTTTATTACATTGTAATATAAAGAAAAAAATATAAAAAAATAAAAAAAAAAAAACAAAAGGGAATAAAATCAGAGAATATAGTAGAAAAAGAAATGTAGTGAAAAACTACCTCTCGTTACATATGCTTCTGTAATATTTTATTTTTTCCTCATACACATCCCTGTTGGATGCATACACTCTTTATTTGTATATGGAAGCAACCATAATATCACGTTTTATGAACATTTTTAATATTACACGTACACTCCATGATGGTAAACATGTCGGCGCGTGTGCCGAGATCAATAACATATGGCACCAAAGATGGAAAAAGTTTGATACCACCGTGCTAAACTAAACTAACAACTAAAAGAAATTTATGCTGAAATGTAACCATCCATGCATATGCACAGAGGTAGGACGTCGATAGGTTTTCCTTGTGAAGTGTTAAGTGTGCCGTTATATTCGGATTATATTAGCTATGATAAATATATGGCAGGATTTAGTACGCTTTGATATATATGTGAGAAAATTGTAAAAAAGGGGGAAAAAAAACGATGAAAAACCTGCAGAGAGCAATTTAAATCTGCGTTTAAAGTAAGCTTAATTATGATTTAACAAAATCCATAATTTAAAAGATAATAATTTTACTCATAGTCACACAGTTAAATTATTCAGTTTAAAAAAATGTTCTTAAGCCCATTATTTGATTTTTAAAATATAAAAATATTTTTTATCAGAATAAATTGTTTGTTAGCAAACGATGCAGTTAAAGTCAAAAAGAAGTCACAGGTTGTTCCAAAAGTGTTTTTTATTATTATTAATTTATTAATAATAACTTCAAGTATTTAAGTTATACGCGTTTGGCATTCGGCACCTTACTTAAGGAATGTAAAACCATGAAGTAAATGGTTGGGATAAAGGTTACAATTGTAAAATAATTTTATTTTGTTAGAAATGAATTGAATCCAATTTTGTATTTCTTTCATTTTGACATTTGGAGAATTAATATTTTGCACTTTGAAAAACTTTCTAATTTCTCTCTAATAATTACGTGCTCGCTCGCGCTTTCTTATAAGTAAAACGTTACGTCAAATGATTAGTAAATATTTTTCCATTCAAAGACTCTGTTGAAAACATTGAAATAGAAAGCAATGCTAACCAAATGACCGAACCAAGCCTGGCTTTGCTTTGAAGTTTCACTTGTGAGTAATTTATTAAGCATTTGACTTGAAGCACTGATTCCTTGAAAATAGTTCAAAACACCTATAAAGTATAGTTGATACATAAGACTTTGCAGTATTTAAATTATGTTTTAAATTAAATACTTTTCGTTTTCAATGTTTTTTTGATGATGTTTCTGTGAATGATCCATTTTTAGTTATCAATGTTGATTCGCTTGAAGATAGGTTTGAATTTATGTTTCTTTCAATTTAATATAAACAAGTAAATAAAAAAACGGAAAGAGCAAACCAACAGAGTTGTAGATTATTTATTTCAGCATATCGAGAGCAAAATATAATAAATTCCTTATATTGGTAATCAGAGATTCTTGAAGCATATAAATTTCGTCTCTGTTTAGTAAACTGCGTGGAGAGTTTGCTTGTTGGCTTCCCGTTGTTCACACAGTTCATGGTCACAAAAATTTATATAGGGAATGGAAATATTGCGTCCAGATCGAGGTAGAAAATAGGTTGATTATCCAATTATGTCACACAATAGCCGCACAAATTAGGGGTTACGACAATCGTTTCGTCGATTATGCAAATTATACATATGTATAGCCTGCTCAACACTCCGTTTCAACTGGTAAAATTAAGAGCAATTTATCCCGACTGCAGCAACAGGACGTGCACAACGTTTGTAGCTGCAGTTAGTAACTACTTTTAATAAATTATAAGCATTTAATGTAAGTTAATTCATTCAGTTGAACGAAATTGTAAAAAAAATGAAATTCTAGCATTGAGTTAATACATAAAATAAATCAAATCAAATAAAGCCTGGCTTAAATGGCCTAAAGATCAATGTAAAAAAATTTCAATAGACCGGCTGGCAAATTACTTTAAAGTGGCGGGTATTAAATATTCGCTCCAGGGCGGAGACAATCTTCTGATTTTTTATCATTCCATATCTAATGTACGACAATTTTTAATCGGAAAAATTTTATCTTGGGATCAATTAAATGACATTTCTACTCCTATTTAATTTGTGATTTCATATACATTTTATTGTTGGAAACGCAACTATATTTGCCCTTAAATAAGGCCATAATAAAGAAAAAAGTTTAAAAAATTTTCATTCATAACTAACGATAAGAGTTGCTCTGCAATTCTATTGCTTTAAACGATAGGCATGAAAAATTCGTTCTAAACTACACAAACTACAAAGTTCTCCCACACATCCTGAGTTCAGCTGTAGTTTAATCGTTCTTAAATAATGTGTTTTCGTTTTTTTCTTTTTTTTTTTGCGTAACAGAAACAATGTTGTTTAACTCTAATCTTTCAAAACAAAAAAAAAAAAGCTAAATTTTCAATAAAAACATTTTACGGTTTGAAAAACTTTTTTTTATTTTTGCCATTGTTTCTTTATATGCATTTTGTTGTTTTTGTTTTTTTTTTTTTTTGCTTTTTCTCTCCTTCAGCGTCTTAAACGTTTTTATGGTACTTAATATCCGTAATTAGTAAGCAGACAAGATTGTCAAAGACGATAAGTTTTTATCCTATATGCGTTATTATTATTGTTTTCATGCTGCGTTATTATGACTTCAATAA
This sequence comes from Glossina brevipalpis, assembly GCA_000671755.1. Taxonomy (NCBI): domain Eukaryota; kingdom Metazoa; phylum Arthropoda; class Insecta; order Diptera; family Glossinidae; genus Glossina; species Glossina brevipalpis. The sequence continues at coordinate 906,685 of KK351082.1, forward strand.
CATTTTTCTCTTAAGTTTTCGAAATACAAGAAAACAACAAACTGAATGAAGGAAAACATAAGAAAAAACGAAACAAACTAAAAATCAGCAAAACTGCCAAAGTTTTGTGAAAACTAATAAACGTTTTATGCCAATACCATCGTGCTACCAAAATCAGCCAACCAAACGAATACCGTAATGTTTACCCTTAATGGATATTCACATAAACTCTTAGTAAAAGTTATTATAAGAAAGAAAACCAACAAAGTTTTTTTCTCTGGCAGTTCTTAAATTTTTCCTTTTTTGCTCATTGTGGTGGTCGATGTGCTGCTGTCAGCTAAGGCTTTTGCCAATAACGCACTATAAATACATACACATAGACTTCTATATAAATATACTTTTCTTCTATTAATTTTCTTTATATCTAGTTTTTTTTCTTTTTTTTTGTCTTACTCTTCTTTACTCTCTTGCTCTCTCTCTCTCTGCCGCTCTGTTCTCTAGCATCTATAGTTGCTGATTGCAAGGGAATGAAGTGTGTCTTGAATATGTAACAACATAATATGGTCGCTGATATAAGTTTTATTTTGGTCAAGAGGTTTTGTTCTCCCTGTAGCTGGCTGTCAAGGCTCCAGTTCATTCCTATCTATGCAAGGGTGCGTGTAGAATATTTTAGTTTGTAAAATATCTAAAAGATATTGTCAACTGTCATTAGTCTGCCAACATTGTTGGTTGTGGATGTATGTTTGTGTGTTGTAAAGCATTGGACATTTGGTGTTAGTTTGACTTATTACGGAAACTTTTTCGTTTCTGCGGACATATTTCATTGATATTCCACAGATGTCGACAAATGATTTAAGCTGGCTCTAAATCGTAGGCTTATGTTCCCGTCCTATGCAAGCGATTTCTCTATTCTCTTTTTTTTTGTTTTCTTTTTTTTTCTTTTTTTGCTTGTACTACACGCCGTTTGACTTTTGATGGTGTTAAACTAAAGACAGAAAAAAGAAAAAAAAATACTTTTCTATTTCGCATTTTTTTTTGGTAGTTTAAGGGAAAAAGTTTGACATACAATTTAATTAAAGAAAATCACTCGTTTAGCGTTGAAAGGAAATCGTGTGTACCGTAAAAACGAAAAGAAAATTGAAAAAATTATATACTTTGAACGTTTTTGAGGCTCCCCATCCCCCTCCCATCCTCCTCACCTCTGTAGTAACAATTGAGCCAAATAAAAAAGTTAGTGTTATTTAATCAGAACAAAAACGTTTTTGAATGACTGTCTGTCCGTGCTTCCATGCGTCCATGCATGTATGTATAAATGTATTGAAGTGTATATACATACATATAGTCAGATGATTTGTAAATTTACACAACATATTTATCACAGAAAATATGTTGATCATACCTTACTGTTTTAGACATAAATTAATTGAAAATGTTTTTGCGGGAGACACTATGCGCTACATAACAAGGAAACAAAAATAAAGGAAAAAAACTATGTTCGCTTTAGGGCGAATTTTGTATATCCACTATGTTAACGTGTCATTTGCCATTACATTTGCCTTTAGGAACTATTTTCAAACCGTTTCAAATCAAATACTTCTCGAATAGTTATCGCATTCGTAGTCACACTCATGCTCATAGCGAATTTTTCCTAATAAGAATACACAACGAAATCTTTCAATTTTCATTTAAATTCATTGATATTAGAAAAAATGATATAAACAATTATTTAAAATAAAATAAAAGAATTTGAAAATCCTTGTACTACTTACACTACTATTTATAAGAAAAGGAAAAAAACACCACTTAAGGCAGAAAAGTTGACGTAATAGTAAACAGCTGGCAAATTAGCTGCCATTTCTATCCATAGATGAAAAAAAGTGTAAAGTTTTTTTCAAAAATTATATAATTTATTATGTCGATGCAGTCCGCTGTTTTTTTTTCTTTACTCAGAAGGGATTTCGTCTAAAATTTCCATTGCTTTTTGTAAACGCTTTGTGTGTTAAAGTATATGCAAATTTTCGAAAGAAATTGATGCTATACTTGTGACCTCAATACGGCAAATTACTGCTATGCCTTGACGCCACAATATGTATGTGATCTGACTACACTAATCCGTCCAATTATCCCTATACGTGTTTATCGTTTACAAATATGTGGCCATCAACAAAAAAATACACAACATGAGCGTCGTCTCGTCATATTTTGAAGATGAAGATTGCTAAACTTGACGTCAAATAATAAACGATTTCTCCTCTCCTCCAAAGTGCACATAATACGATTTATTTAAGTTTCAATATGGGTTATATAAGCTTTAAATTTGCTTTGCACACTACTTTTACTATTTAACTTGAAAGGTAGCAAGTACTGCTGAATAATCAGAAACGTATAAAACTATGATACAGGCCAGATAAATTAAAAAGGCAAACTAAGGCTCAAACTTTGCATTTGAGATAAGGTGGATGTAGTATATATGTGTTCAAGAGAGGCCCAGGACATATAAAAAAAACGGTATAGTTTAAATCTAACAATCAAGTAAAACAAGTATTCTACAGCCTTTCTAAGAAACGATAGAGAAGCGTAACTCAAACGTGCATATTTTTTCCAAACAGAATGTTAAAATGAATGTAAGATCATTTAACAATTCAGCACGAAAAATTGTTCCTAATTTCAACGTTAAAAGTTTCTAAAATAAAAGTTCTCTATTTTACAAATAACTTTTGTTAATTACGAAACAAAGTCTATCAAGGTGGGGCAGGAAGTAATGTAATATAAATTTATCGAAGAAAGCCTAATTTGATTCAGCGAGAAGAAAAATCTTTTAAAGCGCTTCAATGTGCGCGATCCTTGCAAACTCAAGGTGTTGTGTTAAATATTGTTAAAAATACGTAAAAAGGTTGTATGTTATGCTTACAAAATTGACTAATTAATATATTATGTAATAGCGTCAGAGTATCAGAGTATCTTACAAAATTGAAAAACATGGATAAAGGCAACCGTTTCTGGCGTGATAGCTTTTCTTCTGGCTTTTTTTCCGAAATTGTTTCAGTTCTCTAACTATCCTCGATATAAAGGGAAAAAATAATTTCCATATTTTCTATATGCTTTAATTCATTAAATTAGTTCATTTGCAAAAACATTGTTTCGAATATAAAAAATTCTAATGACAGTCCGAGAGATTGACTTAGAAATGTGCTGAACTATATATAGTGTCTTTGATCCCATACGCAACATATATGGAATAAAACACTTGCCTTAAGAATGGATGCAAAATCTAGATTGAAGACAAATGCAGTTTTTTAAGCGAGGCTTCATGTGTTCATGTGTCTTTGTTGTTAATGGAGAACAATTAGCAACGATTGACTGGTAGTGGTTGGCAAACAAGACTAGGCAGCGTTTGATATTAGGAACAGCAAGTGTCCGGTAGACAGAAACAAAATTCGAAGGGGCTTAAGGAGCAGTCAAAATTTCGGCGTTTTAAAGCCGGATAAGAACTGCTTCATACTAGCCGTTAGATCTACAGACATACCGACTAAATCTGGTTGGAAGTATAGTTAGTACACATCGACAATATTGTCTTGATTTAATGCCCCTGGGAAAATCTACTATGTCAGTGGGTAAACAAAATATGTCCAATACTCTCGGTATTCACGATAGTCTAACATAGACTGCGCTCACTTTAATTGTAATTATTTTCACGACAAATATCGTGCAGAAATAAAGGGATTCTATCCACCATTCAACTTCTTTAATAGGGTCACTCGAGTTCGCCAGCATTATCGCTTATTCGAACTGCACAACATTGTCGCAACAGCGCTTTCTTTACTTACGCTGTCCGCCTTAAAAACAATTCACCTATAGAAATTCTTTCAATTCTTCTGTTTTTACTTTTAAGTCAAAAGCGCTACACTCCTTTTTGCCCACTGGCTAGGTTATACACCTCTTTACGGAATTCGTCTACCTTGTAGGAAGGCAAAAAGCTATTCTTTGATGCGCTGTAAGAAATCATGAAAATATTGTATAATCTTCTTCTTCGCGCTGTCATACATCGATATTTGTTGCTGCATAAATGTGCTTAATTGAACACCATTCTCCCAAACTGAAGAGTAAATGACAAATTTATCAACGTTGTCAATCAGATTGAACTGGTCCTGCTCCCCGATACGTTATAAAACATTTTATAGATTTTTGGAGTTTAATCATCTTCGCATTTATTTTACGTTATCTCCAATTAGTTTTGTTTTATATATTTTTATGCTGAAGTTAATGACGATAAATAATAAATTTTACGAAATTAAGAGAAGAAAAATTGTGTGTCTGCGTTTTAAGAAAGTCCGAGAAAAAATGTAAAGAATTAAAAAAAAAAATATTTTTATTGTGTTCAACCATTGAATATAAAATCGCTTTCATTTCCTATTATTATACGTTTTACTTTCTTCACAGTTCCTCCAAATATTGATGACGCTTTAACGTCCAGTGATGTTATTGTACGTGAAGGAGATAATGTCACTTTAAGATGTAAAGCCAAAGGCAGTCCGGAACCTTCTATCAAATGGAAACGTGATGATGGCTTAAAAATTGTCATTAGTAAAACAATGGAAGGTAAAGAGAAAATGTTTTAAAGAATGAAATCATTAAAAAACAAAACGAGTAAATAAATATATTTAATTTCGTTTGTACAGTTAACGAAGTTGAGGGTGACACTCTAGAATTGGAACGCATCTCACGTTTACATATGGGCGCCTATCTTTGTATAGCAACAAATGGTGTACCACCCAGCGTATCGAAAAGAATTAAAGTCAGTGTGGACTGTAAGGATTTTAAAGAATTGAAAGATGATATATTGGATTTAGTAAAATGTACATTTTTTAAACTTAGTTTCGCCTATGGTTTGGATACCGCATCAATTGGTGGGTGTACCCATGTTTTTTAATATCACCTTAGAATGTTTTATAGAAGCTAATCCAACTTCATTGAACTATTGGACTAGAGAAAACGATCATATGATAACAGATTCGTACAAATACAAGTAAGTAGAAGAAAGAAAACAAAATCTTATCTTAATTTTTATATTAAAAAGCGAACATGAAGATTTCTAGAATTAGTTTATAAAGTGCTTTTGCAGAGGAAACACAAAAAAAATTGTGCAAAAAATTAAGAAAACAAAAACATGCTTATAAAGTTAAAAGTACAGCTAATGTTGCTAATTGCAGTTTGGCCTAATTTGATAATAGGTCAAACTCACGCGCAAGATGTTAATAAGCAACAACTTGAAAATATTTTGCATGATTTGAATACGAATGTTCAGCCGTGCCAAAATTTCTTTGATTACTCTTGTTCGAATTGGAAGCAAAGACATCAAAGCGATTATTATAAGGATATTACCGGTTTAGTTGAATTGAAAGTGAACAAAATTTTAGTGGAGTTTATGGAAAACCAACCCGGAAAAGTAGAACTTAAACGCTATTACGACTCTTGCAAGACAGCGGAAACTATACAAATGGAAAAGTATCTACAATTAGTAAAACCAGCTAATGGGCTGGAATGGCCCATCTTAGCACAATTAAGAGATCTTAATTCAAACTGGTCTCAGGAGAAATTTCAATTATTAGAGACTCTGGCCACTTTGCAAGTTTATGGTTTAAATAATGTTTTAATAAATGTCGAAACCAAATGGGAGAAAAATAAAAAAGTTTCTATCACTTTGCAAGCTCCTGAAAATGTTGAAAATTCTGATAAAAATTCTCATCTAAAATCCTTGGCAATATTAAAGCTATTAGGCGTAGACAAGACAAGAATTTCGTCGTATATGCAACAAATCATGACTGCTGAGAAAGGTCTTCAAGAGTTTCTAACAAAAGCCGTGAATTCTGATGATGCTTTAATACCTTTAACGTTAAACGAATTACAGCAGTCCTATCCTTTCTTGAATTGGAATTCATTTTTGGAAACTCGACTTCAACAAAAACCAGAAAATCTCGAATTAAAAATTTTTCTAAAGAATTGGGAATATTTTCAAAAATTTTCGGATTATTTAAAAAATCAAGATAAAGAATCCTTATGCAATTATCTAATGATGAAATTTTTAAAATTTGTTTTACAAGACATGCGCAAAGGACATGAAAAATTGGATTGTGTTCAAGATCTAAGAGCGAAATTTCCTATAGCTATGAATAACGTCTATCAGCAAACGACACTACCAGGGCCGTTAACGGAAAACTATAAAAAGGATATTCTAGAAATATTTACGAGAATTCAGAAAACTTTTCTAAAATCTCTTAGCGAAAATCGCTTAAACTTATCAACTGCACAACTAGAATTTTTAAAAGCAAAATTAATAAATACAAGTTTGCTTCTACCTACGTTAGTTACCAAAAATTTCATGGAAACTTATTATAAATCTCTACCACAATTCGATTCAAATAATTATGCCTTTAATCATCTGGCTTACTTGAAACATCATTCTTCACAGCAGTATTTTACTCAGCAACTCTCTCTTAATCAACAAGATCCAATACGGTCCAGCAGCTCTATACCTTATTATCATCGTTCATTGAATCAAATTATTGTCCCGTATGGCTACTTACAGCTGCCTATATATGATATCAATTTGCATTCTTTGCACAAATATAGCATTTTAGGTTTTATCTTAGCTCATGAGCTAATGCATGCTTTTGATTCTACTGGCGTAACCTATCATGCAAACGGTTTACAACATTTAACAGGATTTTCTATATTACAACAAGAGAGTTACTCAACAACATTGAACTGCGTGGATCAGCAGCATGCAACTGTCAGCATAAATGAACGTTTAGCAGACTTACTAGGAGCACGTTTAGCATATGATGCTTACTTTTCTGAGAATTCCTCAGATAAATTATTTCCTGGCACTGATATGCCAGAAAAGCGTATGTTTTTCATGAATTTGGCGCAATTCTTCTGCTCTAAAGTGGATAAAAATTATCCGGAGCACGATGACGACAAAATGCGTTTACATGATATTCTTAAAAATTACGAACAATTTGCTGACACATTCCAGTGTGGTCATGATGATAAAATGCATCCGAAAGAGAAATGTCGTATGTGGTGATAATTATTTTCGTATAAAAAGAAAATTAAATAATAATAGAAATCATATATTAGTTTTTTTACTTTTTATGTTCCGAAACTAGGAATAAACTAAACCTTCAGTCTTACATATACTGCCGTCTGTTTCTTACTTTTTTTGTACATTAATTCGTTTACAATTTTTGCTTACTTTCTGAGGCAATGAAACACATTTAAATCCTATAGAATACCGCAAGCTTTTTGGTAGCTAAAGTCGTTCATGCCACAGAATCCTTTAATAATGCTGCATAAGTAGGATAAAAACCTAAATTAAAAAGAAAATAAGTTTAAGAGATTAACAATTACTGTTGCTACTCTTGTTAAGTATAAAAAAAACATTAATTTCTATAGCAATTCAAAGTCGAATGATATCTTAGTATAATAATGGACTAAAACTCTTAACTGATTACCATCTCAGCGTGTTGATATTTAAGGACTAAATTAGTAAATTTAATTTCTTTGCTCATTTGTCTGCTTATCTTTTATATTAAAATTCTCTTAACAGCGGAATTTAAATGGAAAAGAAATACTTGAGACATTCAAACTGTAATGTAAAGAGCTTTATAAATAGGTTACGAAAAAGATTTACATTAAAATGTAAACGATTTACATTAAATGTAATGTGAAAAAATAAAATTTCTTAACTTTTGATAAGAGTGGATAGACTTCTTATATGTTTGTTTTTATTACAAAAATATGCGTCGAAGTGTACATAACCTTAACAACATAGTTTTGAAAACGTGTACGAGTTACACATTTTATAGTTACGAACCTAAAAATATTGTCAAACCTATTGTTAAAAGTTTTTTGATGATCTTTTCTTATCTGGTTAAATTAGAAACTGGTCTAAATGCTTCTATTTGACTCTCCTGCAATTATCCAACAAACTAATCTTCTAATGTTCTTTATATAAATTATGGTTTTCAAAATTCGGATATTTTAGTTTAAGTTTTAAGTAATTTGTGAGGATTGAAACCACCCCTCAAGACGTGTAACAAATGTCAACTTTTTATCTTATATTTATTTGTTTATTGAATATACTTCATTTGTTTAATGAATCCGAAGATCAGCTTTAATGTAAATTTAAAAATTTAATGTTGTTACAAACATCAAGCAAAATAAAAGGAGAAAGACAAATACGAATATAATATCGATATCAATATATATTGGAAGCAGTATTCTTGTTGTAAAATCTCTTTAACTTAATTTAAAGAACAAAGAATTTTATTAAAGTTTCCTTAACAGAGGAAATGAAAGTAATGCATTTGATACGCATCCTTGTATTTAATGCATTTGATGGTATGCCAATAAAATAAGCAAAATAGGTTTCATTTATGCTTCATATAACAAACTTATCATAATCGAATGATGTGGTAAATACACAGTCTACTAACTTTGTCGCTATGGTCGCTCTACTCATGCTAACACAATTAACGAACAAATTGTTTGCTAATGGAATGTATGCCTCGTCTTTTTACGTGTATCTACTTATTTCTTGGTTTTTTTTTTATTATCATATTTACATTTCATGTCCTTTCACTTTTCCGAACGTATAATTTTTAAATTCATTATCTTTTCCTTGCTATTACTTATACTATCGTATACGTTTATTTACGTTCGATGTTTACCTCTTTCAATTTAAATAGCTTTATATCAAATAACAGAAAAATCCGGAAGCTTTATTAAATTCAACCTCCAAATCCCCCAGCATCAATAGACGTCGTCGCCAAACACAAACAGCAATAATAATAACGTCTGCCATTATGAGAATCATGTTTGAAATCGCATATGCTCTGATTTGTTAGTATCTATATATTTATATATGTATATATATACATATATATATATAAACGTCTGGTGTTTAGTTTTTGCTTTTTTGCATAAAATAGAAAAAGCTGTGCAAATACACTAAATAAAGTAAGCTTCGTCCGCAGACAGACAGAGATAGAATATGAGAATGAATAGCTGATAAAAGAAATGATTTTGATTTAAAAATCATTTGAATAATAAAACGAAAAATCCATGTTCTTTATTCCGCTAAATGTTAATGAAAATATGAATTGAATAGAAAAGTAAGAAATCTACACAAATTGTAAACATTTGCGATTTTTTTTTTTTTGCAAATAAAACGAAATTAGATGATTAAAAAAAGAAAGAGAATAACTTGGAAATAGATGATAGAGATGAAAATTCCTAAAAAACATTTTGTAAATATTCATTCTCAACCAGAAAGAAAGAAGATTAGTTGAGAGTAACAAGTGGTTGAAAGCGGACTATATGCAGCGCTAAAAAATTTTAGTACAAAAAACAAAACTGTAAATTTGAAACAGAAAAAAAGTTTAATAGCATAAATCTTCGGTGAATCAACGGCAAACCATTAAGAGCTAACAACAAGCTACAGGAAATTTGGAAGCAAACAAAAAGCATGCTAAAGCTAAGCATAACGCTGGGTTTATTGGCGTCTATAGTCTGGCAAACTACACCGACCAATTGTCGCCAGACACATAATCAAACATTAAACATCAATCAATTGGCTGCAGTTACCATTGAACGGTATATGGATGCCACAGCTAAGCCATGTGAAAATTTCTATCAGTATGCCTGCGGTCGTTGGTATCAACAGCACATAGATGAAATGGATTACGGTGACGTATTGGGTATGTTGGATTACGAATTAAATAAAAAGTTGGAGAATTTGTTAAGAAAAGCCAGCGCAGGAAGTGAAAGAAATCGTACAGAAGAAAATCTTACAACAACGGAAGATTCGTACACAACTACTGGCATTTCCAATTTGGATTGGAGTGCTTACGACTCTTCACTTTTGGATAAAGTGCGTATTTATTACAAGTCCTGCAAAAAAGTTAAGCCTTACAATTTAAAAAAGTATCTGCAGTTAATACAGCCAGGTACCACGACTTACTGGTATATTTTAGCTAAACAAGGGGGCAAAAAATGGTATGTCGATCATTTTAATTGGCTCGAAGCCATTGCTAAGTTACGTTTATACGGTTTAAATGGTGTGCTTTTAAAAGAGCAGGTTTTACCACGTTGGGATGAATCTTCAAGCATGAGTATGTATCTCGACAAACCCGATCTGGCAGAAACTTCTCCTATGGGTGAGGGTGTTATTATAGAACTACTTATGGATATTGGTCAAACTAAACGCGCGGCTAATGAAATTTCACGTGAAGTGGCCAGATTTGAATTTCAACTGCACAAGCTGCAAGAAATCGAAGACGAAGAAGGCGCTAAAGAAATGCAATTGGGCTATTTGCAGGAGTATATGCCACAAATTGATTGGCTAGCATATCTCAAACAGTTGAAAGGTCCGGATACAGATCTTACGACTACTGTCATTATACAAAATATACCTTATATGCGTTCCATGGTGAAGCTATTAAACACTGTCGAGCCTTCTACTCTATGCAATTATATTATGCTGCGCTTTTTACTTTACCTCAAAGATCAAGGTCCAGCTGAAATATCGCGCCAAGAATGCATAGCTAGTTTAAGGCGCGCAATGCCTTTGGGAATGAGTTATTTAGTAGGCGTTCATTTCTATAAAGAACCTCTCAAAAATGATGCACAACTTCAACGTATTTTTCAACAGCTTAAATCGGCTCTCTATTTTATAATCAAAACCAATCGTTTGGAATTAGCTGAACTTATAGCACATACGCAATTACAGAAAGTGGAGACCATGCAATTGAGAGTAGGCTTCGCTCCGCGCAATATTTCTTTAGAATATCTTGATGCTTACTACGAACGGGTGGCATTAGATCCTCATAATTTCTACGCTAATCAATTAAGTCTTTTGCGTCTGTCCGTGGAACATAGCCATGAAACGTTGGATGCTCAGCCTAATCAAGATTTAGCATTGGAGGAATCGGTTATATCTTCGCAATGGGTCGGCAGTTCCTCCTCCCCTGTTTACATAAAACCAAGAAATTTAGTTATCGTTCCTTATGGATTTCTGCAAATGCCCATTTATCATCGTAGTCTCAAGGACATTTTCAAATATTCTCTGCTAGGATTTGCTGTGGCTCATGAGATGATGCATGGATTTGACTCTTCAGGCATCGATTATGATAACGTCGGTAACATTATGGGACCCAGCGAGGAAATTTCGGCTAATCAACGCTTCATGCAAGGTCTTCGGTGCATGCAAACTGAATTAGCGATTGGCAGTCGTAGTCTCAATGAAAAGCTAGCCGACTACGAAGGCGTGCGTTTAGCATATACGGCTTATTTTTCTTCGCTGCAAAACAATACATCTTTGCATCAGTCTTTGAAAAATCCTAATATAAAATTATTACCTCATTTACGCGCAGATCAAATATTCTTTGTGAACTTCGCACAATTATTTTGCGGTAAGGTGCATCCCAAATTACGACAAACCGCCTATTTGGAACATGCCATGGACGAGTTAAGGGTTCTGCAAACGTTGGCTAATTTCGAGGAATTTGCCAAAGCATTCAGTTGTGATAGACGGGACAAAATGCAATCACGGCATCGATGTCGTTTATGGTGAATTTTTTTAGTACAATTTTTAGTTACAAAAATAAAATTGTTTAAGATAAAAGAAATCGATGCTTTTTAATTAGCATGAATTAGCTCCAAAGAAATTATCATCAGCAATTCATAAGCAAGTGTCGTGCACAAGTGCAACATAAATATTATATAAGCTTATTGGAGTTTTTTTTAACATGTAAGTGACTATTAACATAACTAATATTTGCGTTATCCATTCAAAATAAACTTAGCTGCGGATAGCAGAATTTTTTCTGCCTAATTTGAGAAATTGTGTTCCTGAATTTGATGACCAATGGATGCGCCGCGACCAGTTATCATAGTGCAAACTAACCGGTCAAGTATAAAGTTGTATATCTATGGTACAACCTTTTGGCAGATAGTGTATTATTAAACCATACATGAATAATGCTTCCAACAAAATTTTATGTAACGAAGCCGAAAAGCATTAGCTACAGGCAAGAAGAAATAAGAAGATCTTTCAACATGATTATGGTCCATTCTACATAGCAAAATTCGTCTAGGAGATGTCAGCGGCACTGAAATGAAATACATTTCTGTCCCTGCTATATTCACTAAACATAACTCCATCTAATTAACACTGGTTTAAACGACGTCTAATACCTTGTGCGAAGAGTCCTTTGGTTCTCATATATATTCTTACATAAATAACCTCAAAAGATTAATTCTTTTCTTCTGATGCGGAATTCACAATCTTTTAAAGGAAAATGGAGAAAATGTCTGACTAAGGATGGACAATTCTTTGGAAAAATGAAATGATCATCATCATTCTCTGAAAAGAAAAGCAACGAGTATGACTTTATGTATTTAATTCGAAAACAAAGTTACGCTCTATGGCAAAGTACAATTACTATAGACCGGCTTCGCTGCGAAAAGAGCACTATTTATGAAAAGCGGTATTAGCCTTTTTGAATTAAAAAAAAAAAACTTATGGAACAGTGGCAGGCAGTGAAATATAGGCTTTCCTTCTTCTAATCCAATATGGGAATAATCACAGTGCAGACTAAGTGAAACAATCACAACGGCTGCTAAGTCGAATATAATTGGCGATCAACTGTGTATTATTAAGGAACGCGTCACTTGGGTAACGATACGAATACCGATTAATATAATTATGGTAAAAATTAAAAGCAGTAATAAAGACAATAATTTGTCAGAAAGCATTATAAAGTGAAAAATATAAAAGTCGAAAACCCGCCCTGGTGACGAAATTCATACGTGCTACGAGAAAATTACAAACCGAGTTTCATGTTTAAATTTGTTTCAGGTGCTTTCGGAGTGAATTAACTCCATTTTAAAGGTTGATATTGTGAAACCTTACATTTTGATCAACGAAAGAATGAATGGAGGAACATCTCCTTATAAATATTCTTTATTGAGTCCATTGTAGATGCTACAAGAAAAATCATGGTTGTGAACCACCTTTAATCGATAATGAGTGCAAAAATGTTACGTTTAATGTCGTTAATGATCAATAATCGAATTTATTGTAATCGCTCGATTGCATAAGCGTTCATAAATTTTTTATAAAAATCGAGCGTCGTCAAATGAGTTGAAAATTTTTTATTAAAATGCGTAATAAATACAGCCTCACAATTCGATTGGGAAACTTACACTCGCTGCACCAACGAATAAAAAAAATTAAAAATATGTTTTATTGCAGTCAATAGGGTAATACTCGATTATGAACACATGTAATGTGAACTAAAAAGAAAAAATAAAATATTATAAAAAGAAGAAAATGCGTATAAAAAAAAAACATTTACTAGTTCCACCTTGGCCTTCATGCATTTTATTGTAAAGAAAAGATAATAATAATAAGAGCAGATGCTTTGTGCATCATAAAGAACGAGAAGGAACATTAATAAAGAAACATAGACGAAAGAATATAAATTATTATCAATCATAACGTATAATAGTAGCAATAAAAGTATGAAAAGCACGATATTGATTAAATTATAAAGAAAAGGCAAAGGCAATAGAGAATTATTTATATACGTCGTTAAGATGTGAGTTTATTGGCTGCAATATATTATTGTCAAACTAAATGCTTGCACACTTTTTCATTACATACTATACAACAACGTGGCGTATGAGTGACATATTAGCAGAAGTGTAAATTTGTATTTCTTAAACTGGCAAATATCAAATCTTCGAAGATCAAAATTCATTTATTTACGTCATTCATTCATTTCATACTAATCTAATGTAATCGGTGCTAAAAGGCTTAATACTTTTTAAATAATATTGCGTATTAAAATGTTTGGTTTCCTTTCAAACGTTGGCCATGTTCCTAAGCGGATTAATTTGGTTTCTTTTATATAATTCCATGTTTACAAAACATGCATTTCCCCGAATTCTGTTTGCTTTCTCAACAAAGAGGACAAAAATGCAGCGAGTATGTTAATACAAGATCTCACAGTTATTTAGTGAAAGCATTCAACTTCAAAACATCTAACCAAATAGACGGAAAGATGAAAGGACATCAAGTCAAAATTCATTTTTTAATTCAAGTTATTCTCCAGAGTGGTGGCACGCACAACCTACGATATTTACATTCGTTGTAAAGGTACAAATGCTACAACCGAACCAAAGTGGCAAAATTTGGTATAATGTAGTTATCACTGAGCAATATTTTAAGGTATTCTTCAACATACGAAAAACTGTAGCTGGTGCGGTTTCAATAAAAGAAACGTTTAAAAATTTCATCAAATTTTCATTCTTAGTTGGCTTTTTCAGCTGTTGGTGGACTTTTGTCCTTGTCTTTGCCTCTTTCCAAACTTAGTTTATTCAATATCTTAAGCTGAAATTAAATGGTCAAAGTATCAGCACACGACTTCGGATTCATGATGTCCCAATCGAGCAATAAAAATATTGAAGACTGTCTGAAACTGTTTGTTAGACCCATATTGTTTCCTGATGTGCTTAGTTAAGGATGTTAATACATTTAATCATAAATTAATGGTAAGCGTCGGAAATAAGGTTGGAGATAACCAGATGATTTCGAAGGAAATCTCACATAATGGACGATGGCAATTAGGTTCGAACAGTTTGAAGTTTGTCTGAGTAATAAAATTACAATCCCTTTCTGCTGGATGACGATTTAAAGAACCGCGGTATCCGTGAAGAACATAACCATTTGACTAAACAAAGTCAGATGCAGGCAATCGTGCGTAATGGGCAGATAAGGAGTTACAATAAGAAGTATACTTTGAAATTAACAAAATACTATAGCATTGATTACGAGTAGAAAGAAGCATATTTTGAAATTGCATTAGATGAAGAAACTAGAAAATATAAATTATAAATTAATATGAAATCTAAATTTCGTGTAATTCATGTAAGATCCTCAATTAACAAGATTTGCTAAGAATCACAATGGAATGCAAATTACTCGCTGTCATTCAGGATCGAGTTAAAAGAAAATTTTATCTTAATTCCTTAAAGCTGGTCCAATTTATATCAGTTATTAATTTACAAAGTCGCCTAAAACTATTCTACAAAAAAATATCAACGGACGACTGCGTCTAATAGTTATCCATACATAATGATCTTGAAATTATATATACAAGAAGAAGCAGAATTCAATACTTTTCTTTAAAATATTTAGACAGACTTAGTAAATTAGTAAATCCAGTATATGTCTGCTAGATGAACCTAATGAAATAGTAGGTATGCACGTACTTAAGCATCCCATTTATCATTTAGATCTTAAAATATATTGGGATTCCTTTAGTTAACTCAAAGAATTTTTTCAGTATTTTTTATATATTTAAATATCGTATCTATATTGTTGTATTACTACCACTGACAGCAAAAAACCTTCGTGTTGTTTACAACACCTTGCCATAACATTTCCTGCTTATCCTTATTTGATCGGCTGTAAACTTGCATTAAATCTCTTAGTAAGAGCTACAAGTGTATGTTTGGTATTTGATAGCAGATTAAAAGGAAAACCATGAGTTACCTCGAGATATCGATATGTTTTGATCATGTATATATATTTATCTTATATATATGCAACTTATATTATATAATAGCAGATATCCCATATCATTACATATATTATATATGATATGTGATAGCAGAATAGGAGGAAGACCATAAATTAGATTCAGATAACTCTGTGTATCGTGTTTTTTATATTTTTTTATATTTACATCATGAATCCTGTAACATAAAAGTGTAGCTTTTGACATCTTAATTTACAGAAGAATCTATAATTGCTTGCTTTTATGGCCATGAACCGATTAAAAGGATTTTCGGATTTGAACTGCAAAAAGTATCAAGTTTTCTCTTTTGAAAATCGAGCTTCACGTTCAAACGCCGGCCGAAAAACATTTCTATATAAATTATGCTGTGCATATGCCAAAATGTATATACCTTGGAAGCTCTCCGATAAGTGTTTCTATGCGTTACGAACTATATATCCGATAGTAAAGATATGAAAATAGTTTATAAGGCGGAGCATTATTAATGGAAGCTATATATTTAACTCAAGGTCGAATCAAACGATTTGCTAAAAACATGAGTTTTTATGAGTCCTTTAAAATGTGAAAGCGAATAAAAGCAACGTAAAAACGAATAAAAGCAACGTTTGAAAACGTGTCTAGAAAAAAAAAATTGAATTTTTCTGGTTGGCTGAAGAATTACCTGTAAACGCCATGAAAAAAAAAAAGAAAAGATGCAAGTGTTAATAGATTACTTTAATGCTTCCTTTCAATAGCTAGTGATGTTGGCTAAATAACGACCAACGTACAATTGTTAAAAAAATTTTTATTTAATTTTTTGTTTTTCTCGTATTCGCAGATATACTATTTCCTTCTTTCTCAACTTGGTTTAATTTCTTCATTTTGTTTTTCTTTTTCTTTTTCAATTTTTTTACATGCCATCGTACACATAGAACGGAAACAATACCCGGTAATCCCTCATACAAGGCCACAATGCGTCTCACAATAACAAATGTACAAAAAAGTGATTACGGCAGCTACAAGTGTGTCGCCAAAAATCCTCGCGGAGAAATGGATGGAACCATAAAACTTTACAGTAAGTTTGCTTCTCTTTTTTTATTTTTCTCTATTTACTTTAGTTGCGAGCACAAATTTTTTTTATGTTCATCATACACTTGAGTGTTGTTAACACCATAGCACATGAATACATATGTATATACATACATACATACCTACATTATATGTATATATATACGTTTATGATATACGTTCATATATATATTTATATATATATATATATATATATATGAGTATATAGGTAGATATATAAATATCGTCTATGAGAGTGCATGCGTGTGTGTACGCGTGTGTACGATGTAAAAAACAAAATCTATAAAAATTATTATCCCCTTAACGTAAAACATAGTTTTTTCTGTACTTTTTTTTTTTTTACACAACACTATAATTTTTATCGGCAATAAGAGTCAATTTCATGAGGGTGTGTATGAATATATAACGCCAGGGCATATGCGTTCATCATCATGCAGTTGCTTAAAAGCAATTATCTTTTGTTTATATAAGAATTAGAGATTCATTTTCCAACGAGCTTTATTTTACAAATTGCTTACATGAAAATTATAGTTAGCGTCCGGATTTTATGTTTATCATCCAGTTCGTATAAGAATTTTAATTAATTTTATATTTAAAGATATTTCAAACTTAAAGAAAGAATGATATCTTTAAATTAATTAAATATGTTTTACTTTATTATTACATCCTCAGGTCTTGTCTGTATTAACACAAACGTGTGACTTTTATGCTACACAGAAAAGATTAAATCATTCTCTTAGCTCAATGTGATTGTATATATATATATATATATTTTAATGCAAATACTAGAAAGAGATTAGAATGATGTATAGATCGAAACCTCTTATTTATTTTATTTATTTACTTTCAATAAACAAATTTCGATATAATTTTGGAAGATTATGCAAGAAAAGTATTAAACAGCATCGTAAGCAATATAAGATGAGATAAAATATCTTCAGCACAACAGAGCCGGATAAAGGCCATACATATATATATATATAAACTTTACCTTACTAAAGCTCGCCTTTCTCTTAAATTGAATATCCAAAGCGTAAGAAATGTATAAAAATATTGTATAACAGGGAAGAATTAACAAAAAAAAAACATACATTTTTGAAGGTCTCTAAAGCTTCAGTTTGGCTAATGCCAACGTTGAATATAAATGCATCTTCTCGGTAGTGGACTAGTTCAAGCATATGTTTCCGAGCAAATTACTGTAATCTACTTTTGCATGAATTCTATCGAGAAACTTTGTTAATGAGGTTCTAGTGGACTAACTCGATGGCCATTATTTCCAAAATAAGTGATCCATCTTGGATATTACCCCTATTGCAGACCTACTCCCACCTAATAAGTCTCCTCAATTTTTTTATCGTCACTAGTGTATACTTATCACTGAAGGATGGAGATACATTCATTTTGTCAGCTTGTTTGCAACACTCAGAAGGACAAAAGGTCACATAAATTCGATTCGACGGATCCGAATTAAGCTGTCTATATAATATCTGCGGTAATCATTTCCCCGGTGGCAAAAATGGACTCATATGGATATGGATCAAATGTAACAAAAACTTTGAAAGTTCTTGTTGATATTTTAAATAAGTCGTAAGCTAACAACTTGCTTGCGGCTCATAAATCCCGAAAAATGGAAAAATCTGTCACGCCCCTCCAATATTATACAGTATCAATATGTAGTCTTTTTTTTCTAAGATGAAGATGGCGGGTATAGAAGTTTCGATCACAGCCGAATATAGTTTTTTTTGCTTGTTTTTTTTTTATAATTTTTTTTTTTGTATGAAAGTAAAAGTTATCGAATAATAATATTTGAGGGGATCATTAAGCATGTATTTAAGTGTTAAAAAAATAATTTTTGGAAAAAATATTATGTTTAAATCTGAAAACAAAACAGAAATATTTCCAAATTTATCCGTATATGTTAGTTGTACACAGTAAAATACAGAAGAAATCTTAAAAACATTGACATTTATGTAATTCGTGAGTACTTGAATGGAAAAAGTCAATTTTGAATCGAAAGAAGGCAATTTTTTTAAATAAAAAATGTTTAATTAACGTTTCACTGGAAAATTTATTAGCTGTCACTGGATAGAACGTCAGTTTAAAGATGATGTACAAAATTCGAACGAAAAGTATTAAAAATTGTTGAAATTGCGTAGCATACCATTTTGATACATAGTCTTTCGTGAAAATTACCTTTCAGGTTTTGTAACTACCTATAGATATGCTTATTATAAATAATTTTTCTTATGAACTTTTACAGTTATTCTATAATGCTAGAACTAATGTATTCATTAGTTGATCGTGCTTTCGTTTCGTATCACTTCGGTATTTATTGGCAGCACTCTTCTTCTTATCCAATCGCATTGGAAATTGATAAACGTACACATAAAATTTTAAACTGAAAATTTAAAACTTAAAGTGTTTCTCTATTTTTATAATTTTATTTTATTTTGTTTTGCTTTTCCTGTGTTATTTTTTACAATAATTGCAATTTTATTTTCGGCTATCCTTTTATTATTGATTGATTGAATCTTAAATTCTAATTGAAGTTCAAATTCAGTAAGAAATAATTGGTCAATTGCTCAACACGTAAAGTGTAAAACGTCTACCTTTGAATTTATTCAAAAATAAATTTTTGACATAAAAAATGAAGAACATTTTTTTTTAATATGGCAGGAAAAGTTTTCGCTTTTTTGCATTTCTGCTGGTAATAGAATAGATTTAGAAAAATTAAGTTGGGCATTGAAAGTGGAATATAGCAACTTACACTTGATTACTCAAAGAAAAAGCAAGTTACACTTGATTACTGGTTTCTACGCGGAGCACAAATTCCTTCAGGTTGGTTATAAAAACTTGAACGTATTGAAGACTAATTTTTGTGGGCTCGACTGAAAGTACGAATGGCGATGCAGCGTTATGATATAAGATATAGATTCTTGATAAAATATTTAATAAAGTGCCTATCTGTCCATCTGTCAGCTTGTCTATCGCGTTTTATTAGAATTTTTGTTCGTAATAATTGAGATCTAAAAAAGAGTTTAATTTAATTAATTCGGATCAAATTTCATTGCGGAACATTTAACATATGTTTAGATAAAAATTGGTACAAATATTGCTCACAATCATGTAAAATTGGTTGGAATTATCAAGCACTACAAAAAAGTGGAATAATTCGAATTTTAATTCAAAAATGTGTAGTTTAGACAACAACTTTTGTCAGCGTCAATTAATTTCAAATGACCAAATTTACATAAAAAAATTAAAACATAATTTATAGATAAAAACAAAAATTTCGAAAGTGAAGAATTTCTAAGAGAAATGCAATAAAATTTTTAAATCCTAAACTTTTAAACATTAAACGAATGATGATTAAATCTTTTTAGGCGATAGTATGCATAAATATTTTCATTGTATGTATATATATATATATGAACTTCGTTGAATAAATAAATAAATTCGTTATTTTCTTTCCTTCAGCAGTAGAAGATATTTTAACTTTTTGCTTACTTACACGTAGACATATATATTTACTTTTATTCATATGGTGCGACTGTAGTAAACTAACTGGAATTTTCATATAACATTCTGTCAGAACCAGGCGAAAGAAAAATACTTGCAAACGTATTGTATATTTTGTTGATATCATCAGAATTTGGCGACACTTAACTTTTGCACTAAAGAAAAAAAAAGCTTATTTACGCTAAACGAGATAACAAATGAATAAATGCATAAATGCGTGTATGTGTGCTGTTTATATAGCATATACGTTTATCATACAACTAATCGTAGAATAAACATTAGCTTGAGTATATAAGAAAAAGCAAATAAAATCATTGTGTTCATGTGTGTGTGTGTGTTCTGTTTTCTGTTTTTTTTTTGCTGCATCACAATAAGTGACCCATAGAAATTGGATATGTGTGTTCATCTCGTTTCTGAACCTCGTTTTCCATCTGTTACCACAGCAAGAGTGGGGAGTTAAAAATAACTTTTTTTTTGTTTTGCCCTAAAAACTTTTATGAGGCAGTTTTCGATGTTGAACATACACAGCACATTTTAAAGTCCATTAATGATGCCCTGCAAATAGCATAAGTTTGCTATCACAATAACAAGAGTCACAACATATTATACAAGCAGAAGTACAAGCAGTCGCGCAAATTTATTACCCGTAAAGTATGCCATGTAAAAAAAAATATCACATTCATCAATAATTGGCCTGAATATTTTGTGATTGCAACAATTTTCCGTGAACATACAGGAAAATAATAATAATAAAAAAATAAAATGAAAAAAAAAATTAAATTGGAAATAAGTTAAATGTTATGTTAAATTATTTATTACGTCTGTGGAGAGAATATCTTTATGAATATGGCTAATAAGTGATCATGCATGCTATGAATAATGCATTCGTTGCGTCGTTATACTTTATGAGTGTTAAAGCAGAAAATTGCTCGCATGCAATTATTTATGACAATCTTATCTATTTTAATATCATTTAATACGCAATTCAATTCGATTCGGTTCAAGTCGATTTGATTTGTTTCTGTTCTGTTCTTAATAAATTTTTAAATAAAAATAATTTTTTTTGTTTTTGTTTTTGTTTTTAATTTAATATAAAATTTTACCTTTTTAATGACATTTTTTCTAGTGTCCAGTCCACCCACAACATTGCCTCCGCCTACTACAACAACCCTATATACAACGGCAATAACATCGGTTTGGAATGAAAATGAAAGAGCAATTAATGGCATCGGGCCAACACATTCAGTTATTGTCATTGATAAATGTAAGTTTTTTCTCTTTCCTCCTTTTCTCCATCTTCCATACATATTTCTAATGTATATTTATATTCCAATCTTTAATATAATGAAATGCACTAATGTTCGTTTTATACAAAAATAATTCGAAAGTTCAACAATAATTGTGAGCACCTACTTTTATCAAGTTAAAGGGCTTGACTTATACCTTTCATTTCTTCGTGAACGAACTATTTCATGACTATTTTCAAGTTTGAACATTATCGATAGAAATTCGAAATTTTTAATAAATAATCATCAATCTATGGCTGGCCTGACGCTTGAAAATTCCAATATTTTATACCTGTAGAGTATATAACATTTTACTAAAAAATCAACAGCTTTTATATTACGACGAGACTAACAATGTATTTAGGAAATCACTTACTGATAATATCGAATCAGCGCAATAGCATTGACTTGATTTATTCCTCCCTTTTATAATTATCACTCCTTTCTGCCCTCTGAGTCATGTTATTTTATCTGTTTCACAATTATTTAGAAAAATTAGGCCGTAGTTAACAAATTTAAGAACAAACTGTTACGTAAAAGTTTGGTGTAAATTTAGATGAAGACTTTTTCGTCATCTAATGTAAAGCCGCTTTCCTTGTTGAGAGCGGGTGACCATACAAGCAAGCAAATAACTAAAACTTAACGATGCTAAGTCGCTAGAAATCGAAATTGCTTACCTAAGATTTAGAAGTGATTTTAATTAGTTTACAATAAGAAGTTTTGAAATAAGAAGCCATTTGATTCTTATTGTCTTATAAGAGCATAATGGCTTTTATTATTTTCGAAGTTTATTAAAAAATAAAGTTCTTCTAGACAATGTGTAAACAATGGAGACAATGGTTAACTATTCTATTCTGTAGTATCTCAAGCATCCCAAGCTGCCGGACATACCAAACGTTACCAAACGTTCTGGTATTAATTAACAGCTCGTCATTGCGTAGTACAAAGAGCTCCACTCGATTTATATATTATTAAACGAAACATTCTCTCCTGTCGAAAATAAATTTCTTTAGTGAAATTAAAACTGCTATACTTCTTACGCTTGTTTTCTTGACATTTTGAGCGATATAAATCTTGAATCCTCTCAAAGCGTCGTTAAGGGCTTAAAGCCCAAAATGCTCATGGAATACAATCAAACTTCTAAGCTATATTGTGGGAAATAATATTTTATAGCATTGTCGTCGAAAAATGGTAAGAGGCTAAGTTTTTTTCGATTGTCGTGATGTGGTGCGTTACGAAATCCTTTTTTTTTTGTCCAAATTGTTATCAAGCAATTTAGTTGAGCCTTATGTTTTGTTTATGTGAGCCTGTAACCTAGAAATGGGTGATGCATCTTCGTCCACTGCATTGGTAACTCGAAAATTTTTGTTCAG
The DNA here is from genome assembly GCA_000671755.1 of Glossina brevipalpis. Lineage (NCBI taxonomy): Eukaryota > Metazoa > Arthropoda > Insecta > Diptera > Glossinidae > Glossina > Glossina brevipalpis. The sequence goes on from KK351082.1 coordinate 929,557, forward strand.
AAAATCTTCTCAGATCGTTTCACCTTATTCGTCTGACTTAACCATATTTGACTTTAAGCATTTCTCATAACTCCAGAAAGTGCTCCGGCAATATGGTTCAACTTGACCGGCTGGTGCGATAAAATCGTAACAAAAACCGTCTTTTTTTAAACAAAAGTAATAAAGCTTATCTCATTAGCTAGAGAATTCATTGGTACGGCATTGATTACAGATATCAGTTAAAGTGCTACCGACTTTAAATAAGAAAGTCTCACTGTCTTTGGATCACAGTGTTATATATAGGATTTTGCAGTGCAAAGTACAACCCTTTAGGTTTTTTGCAGTACGACATTCGAATTGTGAGCCAGTGAAAAATCCGGTATTAGAGCTATACGATAATGCAAAGCTTCAAAGTGGAATCAATAAATCGGAAAAGTCCCCTGCCACAGAGTAAGAAATCTTAACACAAAGAGAGGAATAAAGTTCGTAGTTGTAACGTTAACCCGATTTAAAAAACCATACAATAATTTCGCAGTTTAAATTATGCCATGAAAAGAATAAACTTACTTTGGTACATAGTTCTACAGTAAGATTTGGTTTATATATACAAGAGTATATTAGATAATGGGACGGAAAGAAGTCTACTTAGTCTTGTCGTAAATTTTGATGTTCAAACATAACACGGACTTTGAAAACTTGCTCATACTCATGAAAATTTCGGGAACTCTTTCAGAATTCAGTTTCAAGTGTTAAAACCAACTTTTGGGAATAGAGATATACTAAGTTCTCATGATTATTATTAGCAGCTGAAGTGTAAAACTATTTCTGCACCATGTTAGGAAATAAAATTTGAATGTGCAAAGAACCTATAAAAAAAAATTCGCACTTTGAATTATCACTTCCGTGCTTAAGCCTGAAATATCAGGCTTTTCAATATTAGGTCTAAAGTCATGTTCCTACTGTACCTAATAAATCTTTTCTTATATTATTTTAAAAATTAATCAAATTCTGCAATTTTTCATTTTAAACCAAACTTGAATAAAATATAACTTAAAACTTTTAACTATAGACCTAAAATTTTGTTTAATGATTTTTTTCTCTCTACTTTAGTGGGCACCAAATATCAATCAAATTTAAATGAAATTGATAAGTCCGAACAAAAGTTGATGGGCCAATCCCCCAAAGGCTATGATTGGTCGAAAGACAAGCGCACATCATCTTCATCATCGTCAACATCGTACTATTTTCGATTTTCAATACATGTGCTAACAATTTATTGTTGTTTAAGCTGGACTTACCTAAAATTAATACTAATATCGCGATTACAAACGTAAAACTTACCAGAAAATATGCACTGAATTCCGAGCTTTTTATAACAAAAAAAAAAAAAATTTATATATACGTTAGAATATTAAAAAATAAAAATGAAAAGAAAAAAAAACAGAAAAGAGCAAAAAACAGGTATTATAAGTATATTGGTATACATGCATACACACTTAACTAAATATAGAGATGTAAGCAAAACATAACGTTTGAAAAAGTGCCAACAAAATAACATTACAGTTACATATAAATTATAAGAAAATCGGAAACTAGAAGAAAAAACCGAGCGGTAAGAACATTTGTTTTATAAACATTAACACAAATAATAATAATAATAACTAAAATGCTGTATTCGTCTTGTAGCGAATCGTTAACATCCACCACCTTAAACGAATACCTACAAACTCAAGATAATTATGGCGATATCGATCGGAATTTTTATTAAAATGATTTCCGTGTAATTAAGTTTTCGTTCATATCATTTTAAGCCATAAATCAGATTTTTATGTTTGTGTAGGCGGTTCCTTGAAATTTTCAATTTTTCTGTGTGTTTGATAAATAATTATACAAAATTTTTATTACTTTTTTTTTAAATTTAAATTGCTTTCTACCAATGATTTCAAGTGAGTTTTTTAATTTCAAAGCGACCGTGTCCATTTCTTAAATTTTACTAAAAGCAAAAGTAATCAATAAACTTGGAGCGTACAAGTTGACCTCTCAATCTTCATTTACGCTCTTTCAAAATAAGCGGCATAAGGACACGTAGAAAAAATTGAGTTAGATGCTTACATTGATCGAGAATGTATATATTTCCGGGATTCTCTAATGCAATTACATTTTACTTTTCATTTTTATTTCATTTTATGAAAAAAACATTGTTTATATTCCTTCGTATTGTGGTGGGTAAAAATATAAAAATGATTAAAAAAATTTCGCTTTTGAAAAATTTTAAAAAATATGCAAAAATTCAGCTTACGAATGCATATGAACGTATCATAATAAAATTACGTAAATGTAATTGATTTATTTTTGTATATAGTTTCAATAAAAAAAATTGTTTTCTTTGTTCTAGATTTGGTATTTAACTAAGCGAAAAATCTTAAGGAAATGAAAAGGGAAGAATTTTTGTTAAATTTATGTTAAAGCTACAAATGCCCACCATCCAAATGTTTGTATTTTAATAACAGACACATGACGAAACTAAAGAAGAGAAAAGATTTAGATTATTCTTTAATGACGATATGTAATCAAAGAGTTTTCAAAAAAAAAATGAAAGCAATGTAAACATAACATGTCATGTAAACTTGTGATATCGTGTAGATCTAATTACGTTATAACTCATTCAAAAGTTTCTTAGCGTAATAAACGATTAATGTAAAATTTTCTCTTCTGCTCCGAAGTTTAATATACTTATACAACAATTTTAGAACTCATTTTCCGTGTCCTTGAAGGAATTTTTTGACGACTTCAATAACACTATTCTCGGTCATAACTTTTTCGCTCCTACTTAAAATGTTAAAAGTGTCCAGGTTTTGACAGCATATGAAAATCAAAAAGTCTAGACATGACAAATCCGCCAAATGGGCGAACAATTCCCTTGCAATGTCGATAAAAAATGACCTTTTTTCTTACCAAAAAAAACATAGCTTTTCTACTGCATTTTTTCTATTAATAAATATATGTAGTAAATGTAAACGAATATAATTAAAATCAATCAATGTCAAATCCAAAAAATCGGTGCAATGCAAGGTTTTTTGACCACCGGGATCTTTTAATTATGATTTAAGATTCTGTGATAATTGGCTTCGAGCCCTCATGGTTAATTTAATTTTGAATTTCAGGCATTGATAGCGGGAAACGTTACAATATTAATTATGCTGGAGCTTAATTTACTGAGAGGAGGAAAAAATAAAAAATTATAGTTTTGACAAACTGGCAGATCATAGGTAATGCTACGCTTCTAATGGATATCAATAATATTTAAAGCTTTTTTGTATGTGTTTTTGATTTTTATTTTCCTTCGTTTCACACATCGTCTGTGGTGGGTATGTAAATTTAAACTAATTTCATTAAAATTAATTAATTTATTAATAAATTAATTAACTAATATTCAAAAAAAATGTAAACCTTTTGTATAATTTTGTAAATATTGTATTAGATGAGATAAATAAGTTATAAAGTGTTCAAATATTTTATTGTAAATTAAACAAATTATTTATTTAATGCAAATAACGTTACTAACACAGACATGCACTTATCTACAAACTATTTGTTTACAAAGACTAATACTAAAAAAAAAGAATCAAATTAATAAATATAAATGGATATAATTAAACAAATTATGTACGGATTGGTTCGAATCTTTTAATACCAATCATTTGCAAGTTTATGCCGTATTTTCCAAAATATTGTATTGCAAACGCTATAATGATGAGAGCGTAACCGCGTCCTATCCTATATCTGTATGGTGGTATAAATAGTAAATTTGCTCAGAAATTGTATGCGACAGGTGTCGTAAAAGCTAAATGCTATTTGGCATAGAAGATTAATCTAATTCAAAGAATGTCTAAAACTATATGACTAAAATACCAAAATAGCAGAATAGTTCACGTCAATTACCCGAAAGTCATCCAATATAATAAAATATAGAATTTCTTCAAAGCATCAGTCATATTTATTTGCTGCCTACAGGTTTGTCTGAACTTGTTTTGCTCTTTCAGTTCAACTTTTACCTCGTGATTAATTAATTAAGTAATTAAACCAATGGTTATTTTACGATCTTTATTCGTCTTTTAAAGTGCATATTTATCTCAAAAGTTTCAGTGATGAATTTCTAAGAAAAAGTAAGTTGAAAGCAAAAATTTGATCTATTTGAGCGTACAATTTATAGATAACTTGTAGATCATAGAGACATGCAGTAGATAATAAAGCTTCGAAATACTGAACTCTTTCAGCTTTCTACAATATTGCTGAGGCATATATACCCCAAAATGAGGCACATACGTGTTCGAGGCACATTACTGCAGAATCCGAAAACTTTTCGGTAAAATAAAAATTAATACAATAAATTTGAAGACCTTCTCCCACACATAAAGTTCATAATGTAAAAGCTCTTGGTTGGAAAATAATGCTTATCCATATGGAAGTTATGACTTGGATGAACACGACGACGTGGATAAAGACGACAGACGATCTTTCTCTCCCAAAACAAGTTTAATTGTTATACAAAAAGCTCGAGGAAAACCTAGTTCTTTGAAAAGATTTTTGGTCAATAGCAATTAATGAAATCTCTTTGCTTAATCGCGATAAATATGCTGAACACAAGCCATGTTTACAATTTCGATAGACAGACACAACAATGCACTTAAATATGTACAGATAAATTTTACTACCAAGTACGATCACAATCGAAGGTATGTAATGAAGAAACGGAATGAACAGTGAATTAAAGTAAGACTCATATCAAAGCTTACGGATGGAAACGTATAAGACGACATCATGAATGCTGGTCTTGTCATACAAGATCACGAATTATTTGTAATTTTTCTAAATTCACCGTTATCTCTACATACAAAAGAGGTTTATGTGCACAAGAAAAGCTTTAGACCTCTTAACATTTTTCATCTTAACATATGATTGCAGTTTTTGAAAGTAAAAAGTGAATTAAAGCAGTGATGTTTGAAGGCAGTGAGATATTCATTAGTTGCAATATATGTAAGTTTCTACAGTTGTACCAATAATATAACTAATAACGATACGATTTAAGGTATCATAACAATCCAATTCAAAAACTCTGTAATTATCAATTACATTCCGGTTTATCAGGTTGCTTTCGTTATATATGAATCGGAAAGGTCTATTGTGCAAATCAACCCACATATCCCATATCAATATTCCTAAATTGATTTTACTAAAATTAAAAGATAAACCAGATAGAGATTTAAGAAGTTATTACAAAAAGTTATTAATGCAAGAGTAGATGGTACCAAAATTAAAAATTATTTGTGACCTTAAACTGAATATTGATAAAAATTCCAACATATTAAATGAAATTTCGTTCAAACTTCCAAAGGTGAAATTATTGAGCGCAATGTTAACAAACAATATTAATTTACTGAAAAATACTTAACGAGAAGTAAAAACACAAAAAAAGTCTATCGGGAATAATTTCTGTACAATACAAATCAGTACAACAGAACTCAAAGTCTACTAATTGTGGACACTTGTGTCATCTTTGTAAAGTAAACTTTGTGTCCACTAAGCATTCGTTTGGTCTTTCTACGTGTGTGCATATATATATGTAACATATATAATCACACATACACACACATATATATATATATATATAATGAATATATATAATATATATACATATACATTTATGTGTGTGTTTATAGAAATATTTAGACTTTTTCTAGTCTGTAAAGCATACCTTTTAATTTAAATGTGTGACGAACTTAATATAACTATTTTTGCGGATAACAAACAAGTAAACAGAGTAAAACAAACAAATAAGTCTAACAAAGAATTTCCAAAAAATGAAATTCATTTAATTTAGTTTATCGGACCGGCTAAACCTTATAAACGCTCTGCTTATTGTTTGCATACAAAATTACTAAACTTATCAAATATTACAAAACAAAAAAAAAAATTCATTATGTTTTGTCTTTATTTTATTTTACAAAGTGTTTTAATAAATTAATAAAATATATTAAATAAGTTTTTTTTTTTTTTTGGATGGAAAATTTCAAAAATAAAACAGAAATCCATAATCCCATAAAGCAACAATTACAACGTCACCGTAATAACATTTTCATTTAAAAAGCGAGCATTGATAACAAGAATAATTTATACAAAATTGTTAAGGTAAATAAGTGCACACAAAAAAAAAAAACGCCGAAGGACAGAAAATTGAATATTCATAAAGTGTTTACTGGAAAAATATTAAATTAAAATAAAATTAATAAATTATATATTCAGCTTCTAATGAATCTTGGACGCTTACCATTTGAGTTAAGCAGTAAGTAAATCACTTGGTTTTTTGTTTGTAAATGGTGTACCGTGGGCAGTGAGCCAATGTTTCGTATTCTACTGCCCCAAGTAAGGGTCTATAGGCTGATAGACTTCAGAACTTTGATTAACTATTTTTGAAGATTGCAGTCTGTTCACGGCATATCCTCAGTTTACACAAATGTGGTCATATTCCACGAAGGTGAGGACAATAAATGAAGTAAACTTCCAATCGAGTAGCTTATGAAAGCATTCAAGAAGAGTGAATTGAGACTTTTGGACGCAAAATGCAAAGTGAAATTAATTAGAAATTCGATTCGAACATACCTTTTTGATTTTTTTCTGGCACTGCTATAGTTCTTAAAATTTACGCAATAATGTATGAAGACTTGGATAATTTTCGATTCGGCCGGTGATTAACAATGTCTTTCAATTTTAAGTTATTTTTGTACAAATATAAATATTTGGAATATTTGTAAACTTGTATTATTTGAAGCATAGTACAAGGAAGTCTGCAAACTAATCAATTTTTACTTGAAAAGAAAGAATGGTGGAAAGAATGAAAAGTAAGAAAATTGTATTCATCTTCAACTTCGGTGGAAGGTATAAAAAGAAGAATGTGCTCATAAAGGAAATATCAGTCATGTAACGCGCATTCTAATGATAATGACAGAATTTTCAAAAATTTATTCAAAATTTCTAATTCTTCTTTTGGCTAAAGTCTCTTTAAGTCCCTCTCGAGATGCAGTGCTTGGAAAAAAGCAAATTTGCCTCTTGTTAAGCAGGCAGTTTGTTTACAATTTTTTTCTGGATTTGACTTAGAAAAGTAATGTAATATTTATTTGTGATTACTTTTACCCAATCCAAATAATTAGTTGCCATTGCCTTGGCATACGCCTTTCTTGCAACAACATAAATAGCTGTTTAAATCGAGATGTTGTCTCTCGGACATGATTTCAGAACATAAACAAACTACCGCGAAAAACCTCGGATCTCTACTTAAAACTTACTTTTTCCTCACACATTTATTTCCTAGGAGCATTAAGTAAATGCATCATCCAGCTCATATTTAATTATACATGTAGAATATGCCATTAAAGGTCAGATGGTAATCATTTTTAAATCGTCAGTCATTGATTATTTTATATTACATTGTTTAACCTGATTTTTGCTTTATTCATCATGTTTTTATTGGCAAAGTTGGATACAATATTTACTCCGAAAATTTTCATAATCACAATTACCTCTGATGTAAGAGTTAGATAGATCACTATCACGTTTTCTTTTTCTACTTATTTTCGTCTTTTGCGTGGGCGCAGGGAACTCATTTTCAAACCTGATAATTGTTCATAAACTAAATATATGCGCTAAGCTTTAACTTTGTATTAGAATTTTGCTGAAATTTTCAACGAAGAAACCGTGGAAAATTTGACATCTTCCCTTATTATTGCAAGTTTATACACATGTTTTTAAAATAGTGTCTTAAATATATTAAAAAAATACGTGTGAAGGAAGCTTATGAAGAATAAGTGTGTGCATATTCTTTGTTCTAAGGCAAGCAAACGTTTTCCTTAAGAAGTGTAAGAAATGACTTTAATTATTATATTAATCCAACGATTACAAAAAAAATTATATATCAAGTTTTTATAATAAAATTAAATGAGAACGACACACGTTTTGTTAGAAATATTCTTAACAATTTATATCAGAATTGCCACAGTGATCCATTTAGTGATGCCTCCTACTGACGTTTGTTTAAGTTACAAATGTACAACTTTCGTTAACATTCTGTTACAAGAGCATGGTGTCCCCCATGTAAAAATTGTGTTGTAACTTTGTAAGTGACGGTGCGTTTTTGTATCGATTGTTTTCTCAATTTTCGAGAAAAAGACAAAGTGTTAAGCTTCTTAAAAGCTATCGAATGTGATGAATATGCCCGCGAATACTGTGTGTGTGCACTTTAGAGGTAGCCATGAAGACGTAAATGATAACCAACATGTCGAGCAATCGAAATTTATGATAGCTAAAGTTACCGTTAAGACCGTGCACGAATTTATCAAAGACTAAGCGAAATCTTTATTGAAGTTAATGAAATTGAAGGTATTTATAAACCAATAGTTTATCGTATTTTTACTCCAACATTTGGCCTTCGGAAGGAAATGTTTCGCATAAGCAAATAAAGTCATACATGAAAATGATTTTTTTAACCAAGAATCATATTTTACCTATTAATGACTTATGGTATTCGTCCGATTTTGTAACGTGTGATTTCTGCATATTCCAAAAATTGAATATTTGTTTAGAAGAAAGCATTATATATCGATGTGGAGGTTATCCGAAAGAACATAAACATGTAACCTGTAATTACGGGACTATAAATCGGCCTCTACATTTTCAATTGTTTAAAATAACGTCATTGAAGGTGAATAAGTGTTCTCTTCAGAAACTTTTGTTCGTCTTAGCTCACGTTTTGTATTTTATAAGCTCTTGACTGAATGTATTTACGTGATTAAAATATTTAATATACTTATTACAGACCCTGTTGTAAATACAAATAACATGTTAAAGACATTGTGTTTATTTAATAGATATAAATGATAGCGTAAACCAACTTTTGAAGATCAAATCTCATGCAACAAAAACCGTAAAAGATATCGTGCTTATTTAACTTTACGTTTAGTCAACTTTGTACAAACTTATATAGGGATTATGTAAGGTTCTGTCTTGCTTACTTGAGTTCAAAAGTCAAACACTGAGAAGTAGACTTTATTTTATTGTACTAAATTTCATCAAACAAGGACTTTGCATTATACAAACTTTTCTCGCTTTTTGCGTTTAGAAAAAAAATAAATAAATAAATAAACACTTTACACTCAAATTTAAATTTTCCAATAAACAAAACTGCAAAATCCAAAAAGAATTCATCGAGACAAAGATTGAAATGAAAGAATTGATAAATAAACAATAAGAAAATAATGCAGAAACTTTTAATGAATAAAACCACAATTCATTACTAACATATAATTATAAAAAATAATATTGAATATATCTTCAAAAAAATACTCAAAGTTGACCAACTTTTTTATTTTAAGGAAACCAAAGTTAAGGGAAGGAGTGTTTTATCAAGTTTCTTTATTTGTCTTTCTATTACTTGTAGTAGTTGGATGTTAAAAAAAAACAATAACTGCTGTATGTGAAAAGACACTATAGATCAATCTTTCGGCATGACTGCGCTCGATCTTATAAACTGAAACCATGCCCACTGTATTAATTCAATATTTGTCTTTGATGTTGTTACTGCTTTCATTCTGTAGCTTATTGTCTGTCTGCACTATAGTCTGAGACTTATGATTATTTACAAAATTATTTCTTTTTCGGATAACCTCAAGATACTAAGAAGCAAGCAAATTACATTCAATTGTTGCTTAATCTTTTATAACCACCGTCTTCATCTTAGGAAAAAGCTTGAAAAAAAAATTCATTTCGATACTTTATAATGCTGACTAGGTGTACCAGATCTTTTCTATTTTACTACGTATGTGTTATAGTTATAAATAGAAAGAAAGTAGAGATATTTTTAGCGTATATTATATTGTAACTGTATTCTTTGACCGATTTAGACCACTTTCGATATCAGGGTACGTGCAAAAACTTTCAATATTTTTGTCAAGTTTGGTGCAGATATTTTCCTTTTTGTGATCGAGAAAATATTTACCATAGACGTTACCAAGCCAAATAGACAGACACACAGATGCACAGAGGGATGATCGGACACGCCTAGGTATATTGCAAGTTTTATATTAATCAAGAATATATGCACTTTATTTGTTCTGTGAAATTTTTTTCCTGGTGCTACAAAAGTTTTTACAAACAACTGAAATATCAATATTTCTTTGTATTGGATAGGCGTAATGTCGTTTGTTTACACTTTTGGACAATTATTGCAGGGCAGGGAACACAGTGTAATTTTTATTAATCTATCTGCTATAGTTTATGAGTAATAGGCAAAAAACTCAATTTTTGCTATTTTCGAAAATAAAGGTTTTCGTGGTTTATGTTGCACTGAGAGCATGTCCTTTGATCAATTCGCAACTTTTCAATACAAATCTATGTGTCGTGTAAGCATTCCCCATGTTTCTGCCAAATTTATAACTGATACCTTAATTGCGGCTGTCAGGAGGACGTGTACCATAGCCGTTACGCTACGATGGACCGACGGACATGCTTAAATCTATTCTAAATTTGATACACTTTATGACATCTCTGAAGGTTCCTTCTGTATGAGTGTTGCAAACAAAATGACAAATTGTATATATCCCAAAATGAATATACCTCTGATGGTAGGCATGAAAAGATAGAAAAGTATCTGCGAACGATGGATAATATTTTGGGTAATCGATTTTGTACAAAATTGTTAGCATTTTCACATAAAACCCTAATTATTATTCACGTGAATTTAATCAAATTTAATGCCGCAAAGCTTTAATTAGGAGTTTCGGAAGTAAATTGAAGAGTGGAGCACCGAAATTTCGAAAAATTTGCTATATCTACAACTGTGCTGGATATCTTTAGATCAAGTTTGAATATCGAGAAAAGGAAAAGGAAATATTTTTAATATTATTTGCTTTGAATGTTCTTATAGGGCTGTAGCGTTCTTTGTTATAAGTTTTACTGTGGTCATCCACAACTCTTTTTGCTAAAATGCTTCTGATAGGCTTGCAAACGCGTACAGAATTGAAAAATCTGTCTGATTTTTATCTATTAACATATATTCGCTTCGGTTGTTAAGCATTAGCGTTCTTAATCAACACTCCCGCGATAATAATTTTCTTAGTTTTTAAATCTTTTTCATGCCTTTTGTGTTACTCTGATATTTTAAAAATAATTAATTTATTTATTTAATTTAAAATTGAGAATAACAACGATAAGTTGATAATAAACGTTTCATAATAATTTCATATGCAAAAGAGAGGCTCACTTTAAAGCGAATACTCTCTACTATGCTATGGATGTGCAATTTCTTTCCTGCATTTTTAGATGTCACTAATGGATACTGAAGGAAAATTTTGTAGCGATACCTGCTTCGAGTAATAGGGCACCGGCTTATCGGCATTTTTCAAAGTTCTTCTATGTTGTATATGGCCAGAACGCAACTATTTCATAGCTTGATTTGCATATATAAATTGAGATCGCAAATTTCAAAGCTGTCCCGCTTAATCTTGCAATTATCTATGGATAACAAAAAAAAATTAAGCCAATCAAAAAAAAAAGTACTTTTTATCGAGTCTGAAATGTTTACTTCTAAGTGTCACAAACGCGATAAGAAAATTAATACAGCTTATTGACAGTGTGGTAACAGTGAGTGCAGTAACAAAAGCACACTCACATTGGTTACACACATGTATTAAATAACTATTGTAAAGTATAATACCAAATCCCTAACAAAATAATAAAAACGCGCACACACAATATCCAATAATAGCATATAATTAATTGTTTTGCATTAAATTATGTAAAAAAGTTTAAAAAAAAGTTTTTATTTTTTGGTGTAAATTCTTTGAATTCTTCTTGTATGTATGTACGTAGTTTAAAATAATAGTAATAATAATAACAATAAAAGCAACATAAATAAAAAAAAACAGAATATTATTTTTGCATATATTACTACACTTTGTTATAAACAACAATTTAGTGCTGGATATTAAAAACATTGACGATAGTCATTATTTTCGTATATATTGTTTTTTTTATTTTACATTTATTGTTGCAAGTATGTCTAAAAAATGCATATAAAAAGATATTTTTAATAACAATACACTGTTAAATGTTGCCAAAGTTAAATCATATTAAAGAACATTATCATAAGAATTATTCATAAAATTCATAATGTAATAAAAACGAAAACTATATAATATGGAAAACAATGAAAAAAAGAAATGAAAAATTGAAACCATAAATTTTAGGTATTATTATAATTAATTGATTAAACGATAATACGTTTAATTACATACCTACGGAAGAAATCAATTATAAGTATTTAAGAATGCCAAGAGTGAAATAAAAGAAAAACATGTGAAAAATAATTGATTTAAAAACAAAAACTTGAATAAAAAATTAAAAAATGCACAATCTTTAAGAAAAAAAAGAAACAGTGGGTTTTGTTTTAAAAAAAGCGGAAAACTGCTTATCAAAGCTCTACTAAGGGATAATGCTCTCTTATAAGCACGAAAGGAAAAGTTGTTTTTTTGAATATTTATGTATATATAATTATATATATATATAATTCTTGATATATTCTCCAATATCTAAGCAGTTTTAAAAATACTTATTTAAAAAAATTATGTCGATTTTAAAGAAAACAGTTTTTGTTCGGAAAACTTTATCAAAACCCGATTATAACAGCGTTTAAAGTTAATCGAGCCTTAATCGCTCTTAGCTTGAAGACAACATCATTTCAATCGAAACACTTCTTGAAGTGTTAGAAATCTGTCCGATCAAATGTTTCGTCGACAATTCATTCGACATCTAAACATTGAATTTCTTTTTGTATATCCAGACTTAACCAAATGTTTTAAAATTGTTTTGTGACACACGATTCAATAGAAATGGCGTTGTGCCTTCCGCTATGACGACGTGAATATCTCGTAGAAAATCGAAAGCACTTGCCTGGGAAATTTTGTTGCCTCCATTGTATAAACCGATATAGCTTATATTATATGTTAATAAACAATAAATAGATTATAAAATAGAATATAGCAATAAGGTGATTGGAAGTATGCAGTTTGTTTTTAGATATTATCAGTAAATTAGAACCGACAGTGTATCCCGGAGGTCTCATTTGTTTCCTTTTGGGTTTTGTGCGAATTTTACAAAGGAAATTATATAAATATTTAAAGTCTATAAAACTATACCACGACTGCTTATGTATTACTTTTCTTCGCTTTTCGTAAGATTTCATCGATATTTTCAATGATTGGTCGACTAAAATAAAGCGTATCGTTCTCTATGGCATATTCTGAAGAAAGATTTGCACACAAAACTCATTTAGCATTAGAATTGGGGGAGGTTTTTTGAACCGGCTGTGGAATAAGACCAAGTGCACGATGATTTTTCAAAAAAAATCACAAAACAAAAGAAAAAAGAGAGAAACAAAATTCGAGGCCATTTACCCGATATGCTGTTCGACACATAGCGTTTTGCTTTATAAATTTGATGAATCAATAAAAACTCTGAAATTTCTAATTACAAGACTATGCTCTTTATTAAAATTATTTCTTGAAAGAATTTTTGAGAAATTCTACAAATGGTAAAATGACGTGAAATGGCTCTTGCGCTCGGTCACCTGGTGCTCTCAGTTATTTCTTCAGAATTTAAATTAACCTCTGTTTGTACGACACCAAAAGGAACATTGAAATAAATGCAACATATACTCTAGTTTAAAGTTACAGATGGGAAATTCGCTCCACTAAAAAGAAATAATAAGAGGATCGTACCAAAATTATTTTTCCGTGGAACCGTGGTAGCTCAAACGTTGTAGAAATCTATAACTCAGATATTTTTGCTTTAACACTAACGTATAATTTGGATCAGTGTACCATTATATGGTCTGCAGCCGTAAACACGTTGAATTACCCAATATTTCTTAAGAGATCTACAGACACATAATAAGTTAAGAATGTACAAAAACAACTGAAAAGGCAGCAGGGCAAAACTTTCGTCACGCCAACCTTTCCGATCCAAGCATCGAGTTTCACGTAGGCTATACGGAATATTTATTTGCTTTTTAAATTCATTGATGAAGTATTGAGCAATCGAATCGAAGTTAAACTACCGAGAAAACCTTCCTAAACCTTTTTCAGGCTTAATACTATCATAATTTTAGTGGCTTAACTTTTTTTAGTGACTTATCATTCACGAGATGCCAGGCAGAAAGAAATGTAGAAAGAGGTAGCCTCTAAGCTGCGTGTCTGATTAAGAAATGTTACGGCTTCACCGATCGACCATTCAATACAGCTATCAATCGTAACTAAAGTATGGGTCGTCGCGTAAGCAATCGAAACAGAGCATGCCGAACTGATAGTTGCGCTTTCTAGGCAATGCGGCGGTAGTCAAACCACTCACCGATTTAATTGATTTTCCACGGTCAGCATACGTCAAAAAGTATGCATCCCAGGTTTTTTTTATATCTGAACATTCGATCCTCTCTCTCTCTCTCTCTTTCTCTTTCTCTCTCTCTCTCTCTCTCTCTCTCTCTCTCTCTCTCTGTCTCTCTCTCTCTCTCTTCAGAGTGAATGCATGCTCGGTGCGTCTTATGTATGAGACTTAGTTTAACGATGCATATGTCACAATTTTTTTTTTCTTTGTAATAAAACTTAACTAAAGTGTAGAGACTTTTCAGTCAAAATTACTTTATGCAGAATTCCTTAAGTATATAGATTTTCATTAAATAACATTAAGTAAACCAAGCTAAGATGTGTTACAACAGAAAGTTCAGTTTAAGCCGAAACTTTATAGATATGATTATTCGCAAATTCCCAAATATATTTTTTGGCAACAGTTTTACTTATATAAGGACTCTTTAATACGTATATCATTTATTAAAAGAAAACAAAACATGTCTTTTCGAATTTAAAAAATTCACTATTATGATGGCTTAAGGTAAAAAAAGTAAGGTTTATATCTATCTGCAAATATGTATAAAGATCCTTATACATTTTTCTTGTTATTTTAGTATATTTTTCTCGTCGTCAAAATAAAAAATCTTAAATCCATGCTACGAATTTTTACACAATCTGTCGGCATATGGATGGATGGATGGTTGGTGAAAACATAGGTATGAGATATGTGAGCGCGAATGTGTGGCTAGCTATACATATGGATATTTCTCTTAGCTCTATACGTGATATGTGACAAAAAAGTGCACATGATGTTGTTTGTCATTGGGTATACGATGATGTTGATTTTGATGGATATGCAGATAATATGGATATGTTGTAGACGCATATATATACCGCAATGGTCTCTGGATAGCAAACAACAAAAAAAAAATCGAAATTGCATACATGCGTCTATGTACATATGTTCATATGAATATGATAACAACACACTATATATATAATATACATATGCAAATACACACACATATGTATTTGTACATATGGCTGTGGTATGCTATTGAACATATGTATATTGGGTTGTAAGCATATGTATATATAATATTAAGTATACTATGCAAATAAAAACATTAAAGTTTGTGTATAATTTACTATATATGTGCAGTCGATCTCTTCGTTTATGTTGTGTATATAAAAAGAACACCCACGCCATAAGCGTCATGATTATCAGCATCGTCATCATACCATTGGCGACCCTATCACACAATCATATATGCAAATGTGTATGTGCGTTTGTATTGCGTTTGTATTAAGTTGTGAATGAATTGAACAGCTCGGTTTCATGTCTTCATTTGCTTTTTGTTTTTTTGTTTTTACTGTATCTTTTTTACATTGCAATTTCATTCCTGGTTTCGGTACATATTGACCAAAATAAATATTGACATTATAGAAACAACATTTTGTGTTTTAGCTAGTTTTGCTTATACGGCTACAACAATAACAACAATAACTATACTATTACAACTTCTTATTACTTCATAGTAGTAGTAGTAGTAGTAGTAGTAGTAGTAGTAGTAGTAATATAGCGTACTAGTAGTGGTTGCAGTGCAGTGCTTATATATGTTATAAACAAACCAAAGTCAACTTTGTGCATTACACATATTTTAAAGTATAAAGCTATTTCTGGATGATGATGATGATAAAACATACTCTGTATTAATATTTTATAAACATCACTTTAACTATTTTAAAGGATTTTCTTTCGAAATATGTTATGCAGTTCTACTTTATAAATCTATCTGTAACTGGCTTGTGCATAAGGGTTTGCATTTGAATTTTTGTTGTTTAGTTTTGTTTGCAGATTATATTGATAATGTTAACATTATATAGCATAAAAATCTACTTAATGCAACATCAAATCATATCTATACAAATCTGTTATTGTATCTTTTTGCACCATAAAAAAACTTCAAAAAAAACTGAACAAATTGCGAACAAATATATTTCCATTCCAATGTATGAGATTGTGTGGAAAACTATTATTTGAAATTGATGATGATCATAATAAAGTTTTATGAGAATTTATTTTACATTTGATTTGATTTTTCCCTTTTTTTTGGCTATAACTGAAAGAATAATAGGATAAATCTATCAAATCTCTTTTAGATCTCATCTGTAATGGTGCAAAAATTAAAAAGCAAATATCATAAATACATGACAATTTAAATTTTTAAATGTTTATTTTAATTTGTATCACTTAATCCGTATAAGTATATAACGGTTCTCTTGTTAACGGAGTATTAATCAGGGCTTACCAGGAGTTCCTTTCAAAAAATTACCGATGTAAAGATAGCCCACCAGGACAGGTAAGGCATTTCGAAGTATTGGGTTAAAACGGCTGTCACTTGTAAACTAATAATTAGAATGTCATGACACACGGACATATTTCGTCTGAAAAATGGTACTATCTACAAATCATATGGGTTCACCAATAATGATGACGTGTCATGCTGCGAGCTTATTGAGTGACTTAATACATATTTTCTGAAAGAGTACAAGGTAAAAATCGCGTCGTAAAAAATTTCGGAAAATTAAGACCACGCACGAAGAAAGAACAAAAAATAATGATGCAACAAATTTGTTTTCATTTCGTTATTTATATCAATACATTGAAGATGTCGAACCTATATATTCGCCCGTTTTCTACCTCACGTACATAATAAATGGAGAATGCCCACAGTATCTTTACATATTACTTACACGAGATAAATCTGTACAGTGTCTCTCAATGAAGTCTAAAGACATTTTCTAAGTATTTTTTTTTGCGGTGTGTGAAATGGGTGGCTGATGATACTTAGAGAATATGTAGAATATGTAGAGATTCTCTACATATTCTCTATCTACAATATATACATATAAGTATGTTCAACTCGCTTTAGTTAAGATTAGTCTTTTTTCAGAACGCCGAGATGCCAGTGATGTAGAGCATGGACTATTATGTAAGTAAGATATTACTTCAGTTTCATAACAAATAGGAAAATGTTTTCTTATTTTAAAACATGTTTCACTCCAACAAGGTATAAATTTTGCAGGCCTTCACTAAAATTTTTATCTCAAATATTGCAACCATAATGATATTTTAATGAACGATATTTTATGGAGATATTCGATATTTTGATGAAGACCCACAATTCTTCAATTCTTCAATTCTCAATTTTTGCGAAGATATTTTTAACAATATGTGTTTGATAGTAGATATGAGGAAAAGCAACAGGGACAAATTCACACCAGTGAGATAGATTATTAGGGAGTTTGTTATTGTATAACTCCAAATCACATCTATAAACACAAGCTTTTTTTACTACTTTCGCAGGAGTGAGAGCCCGATAACAAACGATAAGGACTCTGACTGCAGGACAGATGTGATCAAACCAAATCGAAACGTAGATATGTATATGTAGTTTATGCGCTATCAGATTTCTTGATGATATAAACAGAAGCGGTATATACAATATTTTGTTAATGGCTAACCAGTATTTTCTCTTCACAACTATAAACTAATCTAAGAACGGTCTTCACTTTGTACAGAATATTCAAAAAACCATTAGTTGATCTAGAGTCCGGTAAAAAGTTAAAAAGCATCTTGCAGAACTTAAATGAAAAAAGAAATGTGTGCTCCAATGAACATGACCTCAATAAATGAAGAACAACAACTTGAAGGCTATAAGAAATATTGATTTTAAAAAAAGTTTACAAATATTTTTTTAGTTCCAACTAAAACTTTCAATCGTCCAACTACAACGCCCATTTTTAATGTATAATAATATTTTATTGTACACCACGTTAATGTGTGTTTATATAAAGAAGCAGATATTAAGGTGAATTTATTTTAAATTATTTTGTTGAAAATAAAACTTAATCAAGCAATACTTACAAGATTTACTTTAAGGGAACAACTTACAGTTTGTTTTTAAAAGGTTTTCTTTAAACTTATTTAGCGAATCAAATATTTATAAGGTGATTTACGTGTAATTGCCATTTTACATATACGTGTGCAAGCACAGGCGCTTTCAAATACATGCATAAATACACACGTATGCATAGACGCATAACAAAGTATTTCTTTGATCATACTTCGATACACTCAGTTCAGGTGCACTTTGTCTTAATCAATGACATCATCAATCTTTTAAGTAACGTCATTTGGTAAAACAACTACAACAAAGGACAAGAGAGAGATAGAGATAGAAAAGGTTACCTTAGAAACTTGCAGAAAACATAAAAACACGTAGACACCAAGTAAAACTTGTTTATTAAAAATCAATTTTTTTTTTCTTTTGAAAATTTTCATTTCATTGAAAGTGTGGTGCATGTATTCTGTTTACATTGATATTTATGGCTTGGAAACATTTGTAAGTTCTTACCTTAAATAGAAAAAATCTCTAACTAGATTTTAGCAGAAACTTTGTCTGCCAATATGCTGCCAAACACATGGGCAAACGTACGCTCTGGCAAGTTAATATCTACAAATCTGTAGTAAAAGAAGTTTTTAGTTGAGAAATCCAATTTAATGCATTACAATAACTCAAAGAGGCAATAAAACAAGTAAATTTGTTAAGGCCAACATGTATACCTTGATGATGATTTGATTTTATGATCGCCTCCTTAATGGCCATATAGAGACACATATGTAAATTTCATTTAAAACAAGGGAACTACAATAAGGAACAAAAATTATATTTTGATTTTAAATTTTATTTTAAAAACAAATTTTGATCACCTTGGTCAATGTAACACAAACTTTCAAAGTCAAAATCCAAATTTTCTTACATAAACAAGCAAACTAATGAATACCGTTACAAATACACCACTGGTCTCAATAGGTATACAACAAATTAGTTAATAATTCCTGGAGCCAATGTGGTCTTTGAAAAATATAACAACTTTTAACTGTCTGATATTATTCCATATTTTCTTACGATTCGCAATATTTTTATTGTCGTCTTACTTGTTATTTTCGAAACTATAGACGGATAGAGTTTCTTGTTTTGATCAAACATGGCTTTTGGTCGGAAGAATTTCTTATGAAAACTGCGCGAAAGGCTTTATAAAGACGTCTTCTCCATCGCTTCTTGGTAGTTTGTTAATCTTAAACGCGGATTCAAACGAACATTGAAGCTACTGCATCCCAATGAACGGACATAAGAAGTTGGGCTCAACCAATAAACATTAAAAAAGTTATAATAACTATTCTGGAAAAGTGTAATAGCGGGACGTAGGTAAAATCATAAAGTACTCAAAAGAAAGTTCTTTGCTCGTTTGCATGAAGTTTTGGACGGACAAGAATGGCACATAGAGAAGCAAAGTCGCAAGTTGATAGGTACGATTGGAAAATTGCAATAATTAAATATCGAACTGTTGCCTAACCCACCGTATTGTTTAGATTTAGCCTCCAAACAAACCTCCAAAAGTGGTGTCAGGAATAAAAATTTCGTTATAATGATGATACCATTGCGGGCACTGGAGTATATTTTAAAGTGCTAAAGAAGCCTTGAAGTGATTGTATCACTCTTACACACAAATCAAGAGACTTGGTCGATGAATAAAGTTCCATTTTGCTAGAAAAATGGATTTTTCTTACTTAATCCTTGAATTTATCAACCGATATATTATTATGCTACAAACATTCGATTAATGAAAATGAAAAATACTCCGTTGAATTCTACTGCAGACTTTTCTGAAGGGTTCAACAAAAAGTAGACCTAACTTAGCATAGAAAATTGTGTTAAAAAAATTGTATTTAAAAAACATTTGAAAAAGAAAAAAAATTTTTAAATCGAAAAATTTATAGAAACAAATCGTAGTAAAAAGAGACAAAATAATGAAGTTTTTGAAGGCAATCTTTGTGATATTCAATATGTTTCCTTCAAACTACCGAAACAAGAAAAAGCAGAAAATCAAGTAAAAATAAAGATTAAAGCAAAAAAAAAGAAAAAATAAAAAAAATGGAAGGAGTCCTAATACAACGGTAAGTAAAACTTAATTAAGTAGAAGAAATCAACTAAAGTGAAAGAAAAGCAGCCAAAGTAATACTTTGTTTTTACTTCATTTTGCTTTTACTTTTAAATATTAATCTTACAATTTGCAAGAATGCGCATTCAACCTGCGATATGTTCGGGATAGTTTTATTAATTATTATTAATTTTTTTCTTATCTACAATTACAAAGAAAGTTGAATAAAGTAAATTTAAAACGAAAAAGAAAAAGAAAGAAGTGAATTTATATTTTTTTTATATTATATTTCTCTTTATATTTTCTTCTTGGTATTTTAAACAATAAATCATGTTTTAAGTACTTTTTTTTAATATGAAAGAAAATATGATTGCTTAAGGTTTACTTTTTAAAAAAAAAAAGAATTAAGAATTAAGAATCTATGGGGTTCGAACAATTTCTGTAATTATCCATAAAGAGATGAATCCTATTTGTTCCTTCTAAATTTTTATAGGTAATAGTACAGATGTGAATCGTACCAATTGTTGAAAAGATAAGCTCGAAAACGTAGGTACATCGTTCTATGATTAACACTTAGCTATATCTCAGCACATTAGTTTTAGGGGTTAAAGGTTACACAGTTCACTGTAGAGAAACCATATATCTTATTATCCCATAATTACATGCTTAAGTGTTGCAAATGAAACAAAAAAGAAATTCATCAAATTTAATTAAATTCGTTTAATCACGGTATGAAAGAGAAGAAAAACGTTATTATTTTTTCTCCTTTTCATGGTATACGTAAAGTTAAGCTGGTTTATGAATAAAATTGTTATGCATGGTCAAACTTTTTTAACCCATGTTCGCGCGATGCCAGTAGTAGTCGCGAGGTTTGCTATTGTTTTATAATTCTATCCTATTTTTTTGTTTTCTTTGTATAAAATAAACAAAACAAAATTTCACCAAAAAGACGAAACTCTTTGCTCACAAAACAACAACAACAATAACAATGAAATAGAAAAACTTCATCTTTTCAGAAACACCTCAACACGTTTTATATGCAAGTTCGCTTCTTCTTCTTTCTTTTTATTATAAAACCGCCCTAAAGTATGCAACAAAGCGTATAATATTATATTTAGTTTTAGCCTTTTTTTATGCGCCATATAGTGCTGTTGCCTGCCTGTAGTTAGTTTTCTTCTTGTCTTTTTCAATTTTACAGAGTAAAAAGAAAGCTTATAGTTTTTCTTTGTATATGAAATATAAAAGTTATAGAAATATAGAGAAAAAAATTTCGAAAAAATAAAAAAAACAAGAATAAAAAACCTCTGAGAAGAAGAAACAAAACTTGACCTGAATTATTTCGTAATTACTTTTTTTTCACACAAAAACAAAACGATGTATGTATATATATATACGAAATTATAGCATTTTTTGTTTACAATTCGCGGCTTTTTACGTGAAATATTTCTAATGAATTCCACTTAATCCTTTTTGTAGAAATCTCATTTCCATAGAAAACTCTTAAGTGACTCTTTATAATGTGGCAACAAAAACAAAAAATAAGTACTATGTGTGCAACAGAGATGTCCAAACTGCAAGTTTTCATAATACATCTTACTTTACATTTGAAAGAAATTCATAGTGAATTTAAAAAAACTTTAAAAAACTACAAAGCAATAAACCTTAAAGCAAAACTTTCAGTGAATTTATAAAAATCGTTTAATATTATAAAAGTAAATAAGAACAAAATTGTTAATCTTATCTGTTAATCTTATATAATTAGTTAGCAATAAAATGTGTCAAATAAATAAAGGTTGTAGAATCGTTTCTTCGGGTTTTTTGGCCGCCTTTCGCTTAACCGCATTATTTCTCTATTTTCTTTTCTTTTTTCTTGGCCTAGGAAAACGATGGAGTAAATTTTATTAAAGCAAATACCAAAATACCAAATGAAGTCAACAGTATAATAACTAAGCGAAATATAGCGGCGCGGAAAATGCTGTGAAGTTATAAAAATTTGGCTTGTCAGCCGAAAGAATAAGATTTTCAGAAAATGTTTGTTAATGTTAATGTTAATTAGGTATCGTCGGTAAAAAAGACACTACTTTTTTAAACTGATGTCAGGGCAAAATCAGTATCAGGAAGGCTCCAAACAAGCGCAGAATCATTAGGCAAATTCTGTCCGTCTTAATACGAAATCAAAAACTAGAATACTTCAAACAAGCACATAGATAGTAAGTAAATTCTGTCTTAATACGAATATCCACCTCTCAACTCAATTTATTTCAATAGCAAATTAAATTTTGAAATTAGCTTATGACGTAGCCCATCGACGTCATTTTTACTGTATACTTTGAGCAGAGTCGTAAGAAGTATACTTATCGACTTTTGGATTAATGTCTTTCACAATTTTTCTACTGTCGGAAGTGTTTTCAAATGAATCATGCCCTTCTCTTGTTTGTATTGTTCTATTGACTTTCATATTAATCCTTTAAAAGACTAAATTTTTGAACTATTTTGAGTGTAGTTACTGACGAATTACGGTTGTTCCCAATCTTCATATAATAACGTATGTAAAGAATTTCATGTTTCTATATCAATTTTTACGAACGTAAACGTTTAAAATACAGAATTATAAACAAAGGGACAAGACTAAAACGAGTCGATTTAAAACTCTTTTCGAGCGCATATATACTCTAATAGTAGAGACATAGTCTGCGAATCGTATGTCTGTATGTCATAAAAGAAGGGAAGACTAATGTACACACCTATCGTTCGATGATGATTACAAAAGGAAAAAGACTCTTTCCTTTTTACCTTAAATACGGAATCCGGCTATGAACAACATCCAGCAATTCCAACGTGGAACTATAATATTACAGAGATATCGGACTGAAACCTTAAGAACAATCATAAGTTTGTAAATAAATAAAACTTTACGTGCTGCTTTTGATGTCCCGGAAGTTAAAAATGAAACAAAACGTTTTAACAGTAATTACTTAAACAGATTAACCCTGCACCATAATATTTTAGCTGTAAACTTCTTAGATGATAGTTATGAAGTAAGGAAACTAAAAAAAACACCATATATTATTAGAGCTCATCTTCATATAGACTCATTACTGATACTATAATTTCAAAACCTGAAAATAAAAATTAAATTCGTCTGTTTTTGTTAGATACACTGAAATATCTAATTATTATGCTATATTATTGTTTTTTTTTTCTAGTTGTGAATTCATTTGCTAAATGTTTAATTGTAAATAATGATGTTCCAGAAAAAAAAAACTTAAGTACTTAGTATGCAGTGAGTAATTAACGTAAAAGTGAATTTTTTAAGAATTATGAAAGAAAATAAAAAAAGTAGAAAAAAATACAATTTTATTAGAATTTTTTATATCATTTCAAAAAAATGCAAGTTGAATAAAAATATACCTAAAAAAACAAAACGAATCGTACGAAATTTTCTGACCAAATATGAATGACATAATAGGTTGACAATAATTGAACTCTATTTGTTCAGGTATGTGTTTATGAGCATGCACTTTGGTACTCATCTCTTTTCGCGTTAACATCATGAACTGTATATCAAATCATGCATGTTACAAAAGCTTTTAAAGAAATAAAATTTAAAATAATTTTGCCGAAAGAGTTTTTTCCTAAAGATTTCAATATAAAATCAAGTTATAATAAATGTTTCAATAAATGTTTCACGACCGATTATTTTTTTATCTCCTTACTATAATGTAGTATTATAATATTTCATTACTCTTCTGATTGCTGGTCATGCAATTAAAAAACGGAAAAATTTTCCTTTTTGTATCTCTGTTCGTAACAGTTACCATTATTTTCTTGAGTATTGAATATTTTTTAGAATTATGAAATATTCAGGTAATTTAAGAATATGGATCGTATTTTATGAATTTTACAAACCTATAAATATATATGTACAGTAAAAAATAAGTAACGAGATAAATCATAATATTCGTCATGTCAAACTATCATCTACATTGACATTCTTCTCATCATCTCTAACTCTACTGTCACCGTCGTCATCATCGTAACGCAGTTATCCTTATTCAAAGCTGTGCTGAGAATATACGCGGTTGGTATTTTTCGTACATTTTTATATTCATAGTTTGATGTTATTCTAGCTTTTCTTTTCTCTTTTCTTTTTTTTTTTTTTTGTTTCTTTTTTGTGAAACCATCCGGAACAAGCATGTGCTTTTGGTTCACTTCATGTGTCTGCCTTAATTATAAGCTTACACACTGCACACATATAAGCTAAGGTCACCCATAAGATAGACCTTTCCGAAAAGCTTGAGGCGTAATGTCGCAAAATATGATAGTGTATTATTAGATTTGTAGTGTACACATCAATTCGAAGTTTATAATGTGAGTAATTAAAAAAAGAAAAAAAAAAAGGAAAATAAAATGAAAAAAATCACAACAAAAAATTATTCATTCAGAAGAACAAGCGATACATGAAATTTTTATTCAAAACGAGTAGTGATAGGTATTCGCTATTCGTGTTAGTATGACATTATTTTACCTTTGTTTTTGCTTTTGCTTTTGCGTTTTATTTCATTTTTATCTGCAGCACTTTTCGGAACACTTACTGCTATGGAACGTGTTACACTTACTTAAGTATGGAATACATTTAACATATTTGGCATATTGACATATGTTGCATGCAGATAACGCCATGTGCAACATATCACGTCATGAATAAACATAGCGGAGGGAATTTAATGTTAAGTTAAAAACAAACAAAGATTGATTATAAATAATGTTGGTTATCACATTGCGGAAAAAGTTAGTAAAAATATCAGAATTTAAAAACAAAACAATCGTAAGCAATATGAACAATATGACATCGGGAACACAAAAGCAACCTCGGTAATTTTTAATTCTTCATTTTTTTCAAATTCTTCAAAGCCGGTAATTAGCCTTCGGTGTTATTTGATAAAAAAACTAGATCACATTATTCAATTATTTTTCTATAAAATCCTTTCGATAGCTCGGACAAATGAGGATCTATCATAAAATATTCAAATATATAAACATTTTTCAATTATTTGTAAAAATTATTTCTTCGGCTGGAGAGCTGTTTTTTAAGTTCGAATAAAAATGAAGAAGCATACAATACGTTCGTTTTTGTAAAATATTTGCAATGCACCCAAATACGCCCTATATGGCGATATGGGATAAGTATAAAGAAATCGATAAAGCCGTATCTGTCGAATCTCTTGCCCTCTCTTCTCTTTTTCTTAACATGATTATGAGCTCAATTTAGAGAACAACAAAACGACTTGTAATAGACCTACTTTTTATTTTACACGAATTGATTCAGTCATCATCATTTCCTGAAACGGCTTTAGCTGCTACTAACTTCTGTTTGTCTGTCGTGTAAATGATTTTTTTGATGTCCTCGATGTATTTTGATAATCACTTTCGAAATTGCTTATGCTTACTTATCTAACGTATGAATGTCTTTTCTAATCTTGCGTTCAATCCAAAGGTTGGGGATCTTCGATTTATTTTGATGGAATTCGGTGCACTAACATGCCTAAGTCCAAAGACGAATGTTGTTGAAAATTGAATCGAAAAGTATTTGCAATTTTCATTATTCGTCACCGAAACTCATGCCAAAACTTGATTGGGTTGGGTTAATTCTTTTAATCTACTCTCATATAAAACTTAGATGTAAGCATTCGTACAGCGATGACATCTAATTTTTAGTATTTTGTGATGAAAATTGTCGCAAATTATCATAATCGTTATAAAATCGTTATATAATTTTTTTTCTTTTTTAATAGTAATGGTTTATTGAGAACGTAGGTAAACAACTTTTCCGACAAGACAATTCATTTTACCAAATTCGAACCATCACTATTTGGTTTTGAGGCCATTCTTCGTATAAGAGCCTTTATGATAAATAAACTTATTTATGGCAACAAGTTATAGTTTTTTTTTTGTACTACGCCAAGTGTACGTTATGTAATGATGAGTGGTTCCCAACTATAACATCTTTATTAATTTTCATGACTGTTTATAATATAGCAAAGACGAAATTCTTTGTTTTTCAGCAAAAGTAATGACAACTTAGATTATTTAAGGTACATATTACATTTTTTTGAGTGGTTGCATAAGAATTTACCGAAAATAGACAATACATGCTAAGTTCATACTAGTTATAAGCCCTTGCCTGCCATGTAGTATAGTCTCTTTGAATGTATTATTATTATTATTATTATTATATTATAGACTAATAAATTTAATTCTTAGACTAGAGATGTACTGAGTAGTAGCAAAATAGGTTATCGGCTCGTTGGTGTATTTATTATTTTAGTGTATTGGTTATGAAAAAGTCTATCGCAATGAGATTTTAACCCAAGTGTACCGGCTTGCTAGAAGTACTTCTTAATAAATCTCTCTGAGTATATGTTGTAACGTTCTTACAAAAAATCGCCTAAAACAGAAAATTAGAAAAAAAAAGAAAACAAAGATGTTATCCTCATCGATTAAAAATCTAACCTAAAATAATACTAATATTAAAAGACACGAATGACTGTTGCACTCAAAATACCCATTCTTTTCAGATTGAATATGGTTTCATATACACTTATGTAACTTTCACTAATCTAAAGAAAAATGGTTTATTATATGTGCTGTTTAACAAACAAAACTCGCTATAAATTTTCATCAATTTTTAATCATTAATATAATCCATCCTTTACCATCCTTTATGTACGCAACGTAGAAAATGTGCAGATGTGTCTTCAGAATTCTCATATCATGAATATTAAAGGATCTTTTTTAAATATATGTATTATTATAATACTCTTAGCGTTATTTATTGGTGTCAATCTAATGGTAAAAATACAATTATTGAGTGATAAAAAATAACAAAAAAATTAAATGCACTTACATATACACATGCATATAAATATCTTTCATTAATCCTTCGAATTTAATTTTATGGATTAAACAATTTCCTTTACCATACCATTTTTGGGTTCTTTTTGTTTTAATGTCTCTTTTTTTCCCCTTTCACATAAATTTTTAATATTTCAATATATAAAATGGACAAAAAGCCTCTTTTGAGTTTGAAACATTATCGCTGTTGCCGGTTGCCAAACTTTTTTTTAATTAACTCTCACTCTAATTAATTATTTATAAATATTTGACCGACCCTTTAACCGTAACAACATCTACATTGCCAACAACAATCAGTCGCGCAGAATTTTAAACGACCTCAAAAAAAGACAAAAAAAAAGAAGGGCTACGTGTCCCTTACCCCTGCGCCGCCATAAGTTTTAGCAAATGAAAGCGGAATTAAACAATCAAAAAAAAAACGTTAATTAGAATTCTTCAATGGATGTTTGGTTAGGATGTCATTGTTTGACATGTTTTCACAGAGAATAATAATAACACTAAATGAATGCTTATAATTCCATTTCATGCATTACCATAACTGACACTTAGTCCTCGGATTCATAGGAGTATCCATAGGACAACTGAAAATTTCTGCAAAGTCCGCAGAATGTGAGAGTGCGTAATTTAAACGGACGCTGTCCATATCATGGGTAGCATCCTCGGCATGAAATTCATCAAAATTTTCGGCGGCCCCACAAAAGAACTGAGCATATTGTAAGAAAAATAATTTGGCATTACTTGGAGAAAATGAGAATTTACGTTTAATAGTTAATAAAGCTAGACGTGTACCACTAACGTCAGCAACACGTTCTTCTATGAACTTAGTAGGCTCACGGTTTAGACATTTTATAGCGCTTTTGTAATGCCTGTTTTGGGAAATTAATTTGTATTCGATCTCGGCCAGTATACCGTCACTATCATAAGCTAAGGAGCCGGGGTCAAATGCATGACTCAGTTCATGACCCAGAGTGGTCGCCAAATCCCCATATAATAAAGGAAGCCAAAAATGAGACGAAAAAAATGGTATTTGCAAATAGCTAAACGGTAACGTTATTGTATTCGTTAGGTAGTCATAGCTAGCCGTTGAGGTGACACTATCTAGTACAAAAGGATCGAAAGATTCAAATGAGAACCAAGGACTGAAGTCTTTTGAAGATGATGCCAATAATAGTTGCTGAGTATAATAATGTTTCAAAGCCAAAAGATGGTTGAGATAGAAATTGTCTGTTACGTGATAATCTTTTAAATAATTTTCGTAAAAGTCATCGGAAACGTTTATTGGTAAGTTTCCTATATTCAAAGAAATACCATTTAATTTGCTCATAAGATATCTTTTGTTTCTATCTGCAAACCATAGTTTGTTTTCTTCAACAACTTCAGTAAATGTTTGTCTTAATTCTTCGAAAACTTCTTCGATTAACCGATCACTTTCTTTCCGTATCTTACTGTAGAACACTTTCTCGTACAAGTAATTCATTGGTAAATCAAATATTTTACGCATATGATGAATACATTTATAAGGATTATGTTGATTATCCAAAAAATTCAATTTATCAGCTTCCATATGACTTAGAAACTTAAATAGATTATAAACATAAAGTAAATTAGAATCTTGCCGATTAAGATAAGCGAACAAATTTTCCAATAGCTGGATGCTATCAATTTTTATCATATCTTCGGATTGTAATTGAAAATTACTTAACACATCTGTCCAATTAATTGGGCTTGGCTTCTGCAAAAGTTCTTCATAGGTAAGTGCCTCGTATAGAACGCAATCGCTGGGACAACCCGCATGAATGATCTCGTTTACTTCACCTTCAAAAGCAAGAAAGTTTGTTTGCAACTCTTCAAAAGAAAGTGAAGTGAAGTTTTTTAATGTCTTATATAAATCAAGGGTGAGCTTGGTTTCCTCTGCATTTTCAGGTATGTCGATGTGTAAAACATATTTCGATTTAGTCAACTTATCGCTGTAGAATCGCCAAAAATAAGGTTTATCCATAAGGAGCTGTAATTCCTTATAGGTCTTTAACCAGCCAAGATTTTCATCGTTTCTTAGAAAACCCATTTCGTTCAGTTCCTTGATATATAACCACAATATCGACGAGTTTTGCTGCCCGTTTTCTTTGCAGATCTTATAGTAGTCGTTCAACTTCTCATATATTACGTTGTTTTGTAATTCGGCACTGAGTTCTGGTTTATTATCTTCAAATATTTCCAATAATTTTTTTGTAATTTGATTATATGCGACTGCGGCCATGGTCATCTCGTTGGAATGTTCTTTTTTCCAATGCTGACAAGCATATTTGTGAAAATCTTCACATGGGTCAACCGCATCATTTATATATGTGTTGATTTGCTGCAACTGCTTTAAATTCACGTCCTCATCGCAATCTTGTGCCAAACACGTTCTATTTACATGCTCCCAATTTAGTAAATTTTTTAATATAACAACATCAGCAACACTGGCTTCTGCCCAACAGGCCATGTCGTTTTTTAATAATACGAATAACAGTAAAGTGGTTACTGATACCGTTAACTTGTTCAAATTCATTTTTAAACTCATCTCTAGAATAATAATATTTAGCTGTATATACTTAAAACGTATTAAATATATTCAGCAGTTTTTATTACATTCCACCATCAAGAAGAAGAAAGTTTTCATTAAATTTTCCTAGTTTCCAAAGATGAAAAATTTTACAGAACGGTTCTAAATAATGATCAGATTTTGAATACACATTAAACTTTTTTTGTTTTGTTTTAATTCCACAAGAAAGAAAGATTTTGAAATGTTTACTTGAATGCAAATTCTCTATAACTACGCGACTGCAATGTGGATACATGCGTTCTTGCACAAAACACGCGAAATATCAAATGAAACGTACTTGATTTGTTACGAAGTTCCATAACAAGATTATGCTTGAATTAAAAGACATTCAGAATCAATCAATCGACGCCAAATGCATGTACTGACGAACTGACAGAAAGCCTAACAACTTGCATTGTTATTTTCGGGTAAAAATGAACTACTTTGTGTTTTGATTTTTGATTGGTGGATATGCAATGTGATTATGCGTAGCTCAAGATACGCCCGGGGCCATATATAAATGTTTGATTTTTGTCTTTTTTATTTTAGGTTTTATGATCAACATTGTATTACAATCATCTTGTCTACCTTAGTTTAGGTCATTTAACTTTTGGGCAAATATTAAGTTATTGTCTTTGCACTTATTCCAGAATTTCTCTTTATTATTCTTTCTTCTTATGTAAAGAAAAAAAGAATTTAAATTAAATGTTTTTTGTATTTTTTTTTATTTCATTTAATTTAAAACTTTAATATTATTTTAACTTCGTTGATGCCATAAAAAATTGTTCCACTTAATATAAATCTTTCAATGACTGCTTCTACTTAGCGACTAATTGATTCAATAAATTACAATTTTTTTAATAATTATTATTTACTAAATAAGCATATGTCATTTAATTTATTCGTTTCTTTTAATCTCTTCTTGCCTATATAGCTCTCGTGACCTTTTATACCCTACGTTAGTTGTACTATCGCGTATATTAAGTTTGTATGATGTGCCACCAAGTAGTGCTTAACATAAATCCAGCTTTCATTGTATGCATCGATTCGGAAAACGATTCAATCAAATTGTTATCTTGAGTGAAGTTTTTTGGGAAAATTTTTTTGGGTGAATTTTCATTACGAAATATTAAAAATTGGATCTTCTGATCGTATAAAGGCTTACATTTGTAAGAACAACCATGTAGCAAAGGGTTCGAAAATAGGCGCATCGGATTCATATAAATGTAGTGATGTCGAAATATTATACTATTGAATACTATCTAATCGCCTAGCGATTCTTGTTGAGCAATCTATTCAAATATGGATTTCTTCAATATATATATATGATCCTATTTTCAGTATTTTCAGCTCAGCCTACTTGATAGAAAAATCTCAAAAATGATGAACTTTAGATTGAACACAAAAATACATGTGTAGATACTCAAGTTTAGACCATGTCGATCCATTTTCGTTCTCAGGAAAAGTAAGGTTTTGTGTGGCATTAATGTCTAATTTTGAATTTATGATGAAATTAAATTAAGAATAATTAGATCTTTGACAAGAACATCAAAATTTGCTAAGCTGGTGTTATGTCATATTCACATTTTGAACACAATCTGATATAAAGAGTTTTTTGAAATTTTTGGAGCTTTACCAGCAAAATAACTAAAGAATTATACTACGCAAAGTACTGTAGGGCATTTAACGCTTGGTCTGGGCCATACTGTAATGTATTTACTCATTGTTAATATTTTTTCCGTATTCATTAACCAGCGCTTAATCAGTTTGATGTAAACATTTTTATTCTCAGCAATTATTACGATTGGTAATGTAAGTTTGTCAGGTCCTTTGTAACGTTAAAAAAAATTCTCATAATTGGAATTTCCCTTCTATTTATTAAGTAAACTTTTAAATTTAACAATGTATTTATGTCTGGTTACCTAATTACAGGAACTATATTGATAAAATTGAAACGATTCAAAGAAACTTTTTACTGTTTGAGCTTTGAGGCCTAGGATGTGCACAGGTTACAGCTTATTTATTTCTTAGGGATAATCTCTAAACTTAAGCAAGCTGCTCAACTTTTTCATCCTTAGTCAGACAGATATTCAAATAAAAATTCATCCTGACCTCGCTTGGTAATACTTTTAGCGTAGTTTTTAGCGCATACTTTTAGAATTTTGTATCATCTAAGTTGCCTGGTGGTTCAAGAATGTTACGTTTTCTATACATTAGGTTAGGGGCTAATATACTTTTGTACTCATTGCTTTATTGTCATGCGAGCCAGGTGTGAAGAAAATGCGCGCTTGAAACCATCAACAATGCGACTTATACTGAGCGCAGTATTACAGTGATTATGCCAGCCGTAAATCGGCAAAAACGCATCAAGACTTGCTGTATGAAAATGACTTTGACGCCAGGCAGAGATCTCATCAAGCAGTTAATTTTATGTGTTGTAAACTATCCATATTGAGCAATGTTTTCATTTATATTGTATTTATTGTTTAACAAGACGAAGCCCAAGTAGATGTAAGCGATAACCAACACCATCCACGCGATAACCAACACGATCACGCGCCAATTAGAGATAGCTGCTGCCGTTGGAGTGCCACATATGAAAGACTGGTTGTCAGCTAGACTATCTCTCTCTCTCTCTCTTTCAAGACAAGGCAAAAACTCTAAGATGCGGTTATTTAGTCTTTTCGCCGTAACCGTAGCTCCTATGAAATTCCCTACAGCGACAATTTCCAGCTGTCGGGACGCTGAGACACTTATGCAATCATTTCTAAAATGCTGAAAAGCGCACGTAGTTATCCTGAGTAGCCTGATGTAATGGTACCTATAGTTCGGACTCTAATGCTTTACTCTCATCGATTTTATGTGGCATAGCCATGGATTCAAATTACCCCTCTGGACTGCTACCCAATTCTTCTTCGCGGATTTTCAATTCCCAAAGAGAAGTATCGATACTGCAATGCCATGAAGTGGGATGCTCCTAGATCAGTGAGAATCTTGGACCTCAGTGAGAATCTTAGATCTCAGTGAGAATCTTGAATCTCCTTTGCTGACTACAATGAAAAAAAGTCTACAAAGCGGACTATTGCCGATACTCACAATGGCTTGTCCATATCTATGGAAAGCTATGTCATAAACTGTCTACGAATTTGCTTCATAAAAAATGAAATTCTGCTTATCCACTAAACCATTGAGATGAAAATGAGAATCGTTTGAGGTGATGATTTTGTTCAAAAGTGCACGGTAGATTGCAATTTGAAAATGATTGTTTCATTAAAACGCGTATAATTTTACATATCGCGAACCTTACTGAACATAACTGAGAAAGTCAGAGTGAATACGGCATTCAAAACATATTGAAAAATCGGTTATATATTTTTTAAATATGATATTGCAGATAGCCTCTATTACCAATATATACGGTTTAAAGCGAAATATACAATTGGATTCAATGTTACAACGGGAACGATAGCATCATAAAATGTATTTATAAAATGCATACGAATATTGAACAAATTTTTATGGATAAATTAACAAACAAAATGCACATGTTAACGATTTTATAATATACACAAAAAGAAAACTACATTTAAATTAATGCAAAATAATGTATGAAGCGTTTGCAATAACAAGTAGTTATATAAACATTCAATACTTTTCCTCAATATGCATATTCTTGTGTACTTAACTTAAATTTTTATCTTCAAAATTTGATTAAATTGTTCGTTAATACATTTCGATTCCATACTTTTATGATAACTTACTCTATGTTTCAGTTCCAGGAATCCGCCGCTTTTTTATATCTCCTATATAGAATACATCTGTCTAGTTCTAGGCGGGCTAACTAGATATTAAATAGATCGATTCCTTTCATACTAGAACCATACGTTCATCTTTCTCTTAATCCGACTATTGGATAATTACATCCGCTGTTGATCACAGCGAAAACACTACACCAAAAAAATCACATAAACCTTTTTCTTTCATAAACCTTGTTTGAAAAACTTTTAGTCTTTCATCTGTTCTAATAAGAAAGTATCGCAAAATTCTTTCATTGCACATGAACAAAATTGTATGAGTCGCTTACATTTAGCTAATTTTTGGCATACATTACTGTCAGATTTTGCAAAGTTGTCTCTGTTGGTGTTGTGACGGCAAAGGCTGCTCGCCATTTCATATCTCCGTAAGAACTGATATGTTTTGACTTATTACTGCGCGTGTATTTGGGATATGTTTTTGCGTCACGGCCGATTTCAGTACTCACAACAGTTTTTAAAAGATTGATATCGAATGCTTTTGCACATCTTAAATTCATTTAATCTGCTTACAACTAGGAGAAGAAGGTCATTAATAATAGCTACGTAAGCTCTAATTATATTGTTTGGAAAATGGCAACTGGCAGAAGTCACCCTTTCCATTGAGAAAATATTCAATTAAGATTAAAGACTATAATTGCTTTAGCTTGAACGCCTGTCTTTATTTTTCTTCGCAAATGTCACCGATATCCTTTGCAGCGTTCTGTCTTTGAATTGAACGGAACATTATTCGTAGACGATTTTATGAAGTTTCGTGGAAGGATTGTTTTCCTCCATCTTTTACGTTACTTAAAATTATGTAATTTAATATAGTTTAGAGAAAATTATAAAACCAGTTGGCCTTCCGTCGGTCGTGGTTTTTTCCGAAAGAGATTCCATTAAGTTAGCCGACACAATTGAGGCAAAAAACACTTCTGACTCCCAAGCAAATCAAGGCGTTGAGTTGAATTCTAAAGTTCACGACTTTGCCGGACTACTAAACCAATATTTAAGCTTGGTCTGGGCGTGTAATTCTGAATCTTGAAAAATTTAATATAAAGCTCCCATAAACGTTCAAGAAAAGTGTTTATTGAAAAATCAAAAATTATACTTATCGCTAAGATTACAATACACGGGAAAAGCAAAAATTATTTAGACGAATACACATTTTTGTTTAAAAGTGCTTGCACATATATGTTAGAAATTATTTTTAATTGTGTTTAATGTGAGCACACAGTCACTTATTGCTCAATGAAACCAATAATACATTAAATAATGAAGGATTCTGCAGCTGTGCCACCACTACTGTCAACAGTAGTAGGTCGTCCATTACAGTAAAATTCTAAACAACTTCTATGGATATTTAGTATAACAACCTTATCGAATGAAAGCGATTGGTTAGGATGTCATTGTATGACATATTTTCGAAGATAATAATAACAATACTAAACAATTAATTGTAGCTCTTTTAATTCGTTACCATAGCTGACACTTAGTCTTCGGATTCATAGGGGCATCTGAGTGACAAGCGAACATTTCTGCAAAGTCTCTTGAGTGCGACATAGTGTAATTTAAACGGACGCTATCCATATCATGAGAAGTATCCTCGGCATTAAATTCGTCAAAGTTTTCGGCGGCCCCACAAAAGAACTGAGCATATTGTAAGAAAAATAGTTTAGCATTACTCGGAGATAATGAGAATTTACGTTTAAAAGTTAATAAAGCCAAACGATTACCACTAACATCAGCTACACGCTCTTCTAAGAACTGAGTAGGTTTATGGGTCAAACATTTTATAGCCCTCTTGTAATGCCAGTTTTCATTAATTAATTCAAAATCTGAATTGGCCAGCTTACCGTCACTATCGAAACTTAAAAAAGTTGGGTCAAAAGCATGAATCAATTCGTGACCCAGAGTAGTCGCCAAATCCCCATAGAGTAAAGGAGGCCAAAAGTGTGGCGAATAAAAGGGTACTTGCAAATAACTAAATGGTAACGAAATTGCATTCATTACATAGTAATAGCCGGCCGTTGAGATGGCACTATCCAGTACAAAAGGATCATAATTTTGAAAAGAAATCCAAGGAGTGGAATCTTTTGAAGACGATGCTAGCAATAGTTGCTGAGTATAATAATGTTTCAAAGCCAAGACATGGTTAAGATAGAAATTGTCTGTTACCTGATAGTCTTTCAAATAATTTTCGTAAAAGTCATCAGAAACATTTATGGGTAAGTTTCCTATATTCAAGGATATTCCACTCAATTTAGTCAGTAGAAAATTTTTGTTTCTTGTGGACAACTTCAATTGATTTTCTTCAACATTTTCAGAAAAAGTTTGTTTTAACTCCTCAAAAATCTCTCTGATTAACCGATCACTTTCTTTTCGTATCTTACTGTAGAACACTTTCTCATACAAATAATTCATTGGTAAATCAAATACTTTACGCATATGTTGGACACATTTATAAGGACTATGTTGATTATCCAAAAAATTCAATTTATCAGCCTCTATATGACTTAGAAACTTAAATAGATTATAAACATAAAGTAAATTAGAATCTTGTCGATTTAGATAACCAAACAAATTTTCCAACGGCTGAATGTTGTCAATTTTTACCAAATCTTCGGATTGTAATTGAAAATTACTTAACACATCTGTCCAATTAACTGAGCTTGGTTTTTGCAAAACTTCTTCATAAGTAATTGTTTCAGGGAGAATGCAGTCGCTGGGACACACCCCATAAATGATTTCATTTACTTCCTTTTCCAAAGTAAGAAATTTCATTTGCAATTCTTCGAAAGAAAATGAAGTAAAATTTTTTAAAACTTCGTATAAATTAGCGCTAATGTTATACTTCTTTTGATTTTGAGCTATATCAATATTTAAAAAATATTTCGATTTCGTCAACTCATTAATATTGAACTGCCAGAAATAAGGATTATCCATAAGGAGCTGTAATTCCTTATAGGTCTTTAACCAGTCAAGATTTTCATCGTTTCTTAGAAAACCCATTTCGTTCAGTTCCTTGATATATAACCACAATATTGACGAGTTTTGCTGCCCGTTTTCTTTGCAGACCTTATAGTAGTCGTTCAACTTCTCATATATTACGTTGTTTTGTAATTCGGCTCTGAGTTCTGGTTTATTATCTTCAAATATTTCCAATAATTTTTTTGTAATTTGATTATATGCGACCGCGGCCATGGTCACCTCATTTGGATGTTCTCTTTTCCAATGCTGACAAGCGTATTTGTGAAAATCTTCACAAGGGTCAACCGCATCATTCATATATGTGTTGATTTGCTGCAACTGCTTTAAATTCACGTGCTCGTCGCAATCTTGTGCCAAACACGTTCTATTTACATGTTCCCAATTTAGTAAATCGTTTAATATAACAATATCAGCAACACTGGCTTGTGCCCAATAGACCGTGTCCTTCTTTATTAACATGAGTAATAATAAAATAGTTATTGATAATTTTAACTTTGTAAAATTCGCTTTTAGATACATCTGGAATATTAATGTTTAAATTGAAAGTATATTAAATATATAGCACAGTATACAACAATTACTTTCGTATTCCACCATCAAGATAAAATTTTTACCTTTGCTTTGAAAAGGCAAAGATTTTACAAACGTGTTTAATTCTAAAAAATTATTTGATTTTCGAATTAATTACAGCACATCCGTCTTTCTGTCTTTAGGCCTCCTGCTGTTTCCTCTTAATGGAAGTTGAAGTTTATGCCTTAAATTAAAAGATATCACAACTATACTAATGGAAAGTATATTGGATTG
Organism: Glossina brevipalpis; assembly: GCA_000671755.1. Taxonomy (NCBI): domain Eukaryota; kingdom Metazoa; phylum Arthropoda; class Insecta; order Diptera; family Glossinidae; genus Glossina; species Glossina brevipalpis. The sequence goes on from KK351082.1 coordinate 967,080, forward strand.
GCTAAATGTTTATAAAGCTTTGCTTGAGTGCCTCTGAAAAGCAGACAGTCTTTTCTGCGTGATAAAGACGCGATTACAGCCTTGACATTTTGTCTATGAAAGCAAATATACTTCCAAATGTTTAAGCGTTCACTTCAAAAGCCAGGAAAAATTCCGTATTTATCCATATTTGGTTTTCTTAGATTGCAATATCAAAACCTTTAGATTATTTCAAGAAAAAAATTTACTACTTTTTTCTTAAGCAATCGTTCAAAATTACCAAAAAACCGTACATGAACCCCACACTTTTATATTCGTGTAATACCCTAAAGCTACTGTCATCTGCATGTAACACATATTGTAGATTAATGATACCATGATGTTTTTTATGAGATAAAATCTTTAAATAATGAAAAATTTTACGTGCGTGTGTAAACAACGCAGAGCTCTCTTTAACGTTTAGCGTCCACATTTGCAGTCAACTCAATGGTAGCCGATGGCACACGGATTAAATATGAAGCGATAACCGGTGCCTGCGAGTGAACAGCACAATTTTACCGCTTATTGAAGTTCCTCTTCTCCTCTCTCGAGAATGCAAGGGATAATATCACGCTTATAATCATTGTATACTCAGAAAAATTCTGTATACGAATATACAGTATCATCATACAATAGAGAGCCTTACATATAATTTTTAAGCGAGGAAACTGCTTTCTTATGCAAATAAATTATAATATTATACGATTTATAAGCGATTGATTTTCTTGAAACAATATTGAAAAAATTGGAATTGTTAGCAGGAAGTTCCGACATTATAAATCTGTCAAGCAATCTGCGTATTCTATTATATATCGAAGGAGATATGTCAAGACTTTATCAAAGGCTTGGATGGAAAATTTCAACAGTTAATAAACAATGCGGGACGCAGAACGAAATATTGAAAGAAAAAAAAGAGTTAATAATCAACTGTTATACTAATTTAATCCGATTATTGTTCAGGTTTATGACGTTTACCTGGTATGGAATTTCATGCGTTTGGCTTTTGTTTTTTTCTTTTTTGTCTGAATTACTCTCGAGCATTTAAAAAATTTTTAAAAGTACTTTAACCTATAATTTAAAATAGCAAAACTATTTTGATATTTTTTTATAGATCTGTTAAGAAGTTTTTGTAAGGATCTTTTCATATATCAAATTAATCTACGATGGCGAAATCGTGTAGCCACGTTCACCAATTTTTCTTTTTCTTCCTGCGATCGCTGATTATAGAAAAATTCCAATTTTGCGTATATGTTTTTCTAGGTTAAATTTAAATATAAATCGCTTGCAACCGAACGCAATCTAAAAGTCTAGCCATCGATAATCCCAATAGAAAGTTTCGGAATAGGGATGAAGACCGAGTCTCACTTATTGAAGGAAAATGACTACATTGATGTGAGACAGTTTCAATCTAATAAGTTAGTTGATAAATCAAACATGATTAAAAGCAAACATGAGGAAGACGCAAAAGTAAGGAGTATTTCATTCATATTTAACAACAACAAACTGTTGCAATTCATCTTAATCTCAAACTAAACACTTATGAGAAAATAGGCGACTCTTGAAATCCAGACGGTAAAAAGTACGCCATTAAATAAATTACAGTTTTTTTCTTGTAAATTTACGACTGTTGAATTTGGTCCTCAATTAGTTGTCGTGTTTTAATATATTTTTATCAATATCATCGTAAATCATTCCTTCTCTCCATGTATTTATGGTATTTATTTTTCAAATTTTATTGCATTTATATTTACATGCCTTAGTTTTTTTAGGATGTGACAAGCAGTTACACATTTTTTTTAGATTATATACTGACAAAAATAAAATTTTGAAAAACTTGTATTATATTTTAAACGATTTAAAATTTTTCTTGTTAGCGAGTACAGCGTTCAGAAAAAGAAACAGGAATAAAAATAATTAAATCGACTTAAAATCTTATGTCCGTTTTGAAAGATATATTAAATTGTAAGGTATTCGATAGTTACGTAATTATGAATTAATAAAAGTGGAAGGCAAACAATGAAGATAAGAGTAGGCGGTTTACAATAATGATAAGAGTTATAAGATGGTTTGAAAACGCATTGGTTTCAATTTGCTTTGCAGCTTTAACATAGAGTGCAACATCGAAGATTATTGATATATCTTATATTTTCATTTAAGTCAAAAAGACAGCTCGTGTGATCCTATGCTATTTCGCATAACGCAAGTTAAAATCGATTAAAAGAATTCTATTCAATAAATTTTTTACACGCAGGATCAATTGTTCTTTCAGCTATTGCTAAGAAGCTAAGTGAAGTGCATAAAACACTTTAAAATCATAAAAATATTCTACACTCGTTATCAAATTCGATATTTGTGTTCTATAAGAATTAAGGCTTATCACCTAAAAAAGGATGCATTTTCGACAAATTTCTTGAAATGGAAGCATAATATTCAAGGATTTAATTAAACATATATATGAATATCAGAAAAATTAAATAATTTTTGAAAACAGTTTGAATATGGCAACTCCACCACAGTTATCCTATGATGAGAACTTCTTCCCAAGGGATCCTGAGACAAACAGTGCAGCTACTCTACATTGAAAACTAAAGAAAAGAAAAAAAACGCACTTACTCCACATGCCTATGACTAGTATACAATATTGTAGGATTTTTTACAAATATTGATTTTTATATGATTGACAAGTGTTTGTTTAACTTATCAAAAAAGTTTTACGAAGTGCACTACAGAGACTATTGTTTTAAAGATGCTGTAAAAAACTCGAATGAAGAATATGAAAACTGTTATGCTGCTTGTCGTTTTCAAAAATTGTATTTCAAGAAAGAAGCTTTGTAAGTTTTGTAACGTTTTCTAAACATCTTTTCTATTACAATAGATTTTTTGTTATTTTTCTCTATTATCTTCTGGAATCCCAAATCATAAAACTGTCATTCTATGTTCAAATATTTTTCCTCATGCCCTTTCCTCGGCGATTTTTTTGCCCGAAAGTGACTCTTTTGCTACATCTATCAAAGACCGAGTCGCTTGTTGTATACTTTACATGTTACGAAATAATAAAGATAAAGGCAGGGAAATGTATAATTCTATAATCGACTTCAAAAACTTCATCACAATCATTTATATTCTTGGCGGGATCATTGATAGCTTTCAAATCGCTTTTCGCCTCATGTCTGTTCAACGGCCCCCTCAGTAGAGCTAAACTAACGTATTGTTGTTTCAAAACTCTTTTAAACGAATATGAGTGTTTTCTAAAGATATCTCTTCGTAGATTGGAAGAGTTAGAAATCATTACATACGACATTAACCTGCAGTCTCTCAACAGAGATTCATTTTGCATAGGTAGTCTTGTCGGAACGCGCGGAAGTGGTGTTATTCGTTAAAAGAAATCAATAAACAATTTTTGAAGGATTCAACAACAAAGTACAGCTACAAATTTCAAGGGATGGACAGAACCTTGATATGCTGTATATCTTACATTGATTTACTAATTTCCACTCAGATGTCTTTAGTATACTTTTTCTATAGTTATGACACTTTCTTTAATGAGTATAAAATCAGAATAGCGACTTAAAAAAATTTTTGAACAGATAAACATTTAATTGAATCGTATTTGTAAAAAAAAAAAAAAAAATTTAATTCTTGATGGTAGAAATTCAAGATCATTCCCGATATAACCCTAAAGCGCATATAATTTATTTTCACAATTCTTTTCTGCCACTTAATCACTATTTCTGGCTAATCTATTTTTATTATAGTTTAAAATAAAAATTTACTTTACTCTTAGTCGCCTATTAATAATTTTAAAATTTTCCGATTTTAAATTAAAGGCGTTTTTATTTTTATTTACAATTTATATTTTATTCCAATTTTTATGTTGCGCTTATATTTAGTTTTTCGATGATTGCTTCTATTATAAAATAGCGACTAATTGGTTTAATAAATTTCAATTTTTTTAAATAATATTATTTGCAATTTATTTGCGAAATGAACATATGTAATTGAATTTACTCGCCTCGATTAGACTCTTCTTTCCTATCTTCATAATTATTTTCACGAGTCTTTTATATTTGTTTTTTCCTAACAAGACTAGACTCATTAAAAAACTCTTAATCAATTTGACATATTTTTTATATTACTTGGCATGATTGGCGAGTTCAGACTTTTCGGTTCTTTGTAACGATTAAATATATTCTCATATTTGCAATTTTTCATCTCGGTTTCTAACGCACAAATTTTTGAAATTGAGATTAGTGCAAACAGTATACTCTCCTGGTTAAGTGTTTGCAAAGGTACTACAAAATATGCATTTTCTTAATCAGAATAATTAGTAAACCCTTTGACTTTCGGCTGTCCATTATAAACTGGATGGCGATTTGAGAGCTTTTTCTAGAATAGCAAATCATAATGTTATATTTTTTGTTTTCACAATTTGAAAGGCTCTGCCTTCCTATCGTCCGATGTTGATACACCTATGGTCGTAAAAATAGGTAAAAACAGGAACTTGCCTGCTACAGCAGGTGTTAACCTGAAGCTTGCCACAAACTATTGTTAAAATTATCTGAAGCTTTACTAAAGAAACGGATGTAACTTACAATCTGAAGTTAAGATTAATCTAAAAACTGCTATAGCATCAGCTAAGAAGCCCAATAGATGGCGATTACATTTGAACAAAATATTTTTCATTTCTAATGTACGATATTACTTTGAGACGTAGTACAAAGGGGGAGTGCAACGGACTCGCCGCAAAAGCAAATTTAACGTTCTTATGTGTTATACTTACCACTGAATTATGGTGTCCGCCAGTGTAAACATTTCTCCATTGTTAAAATTAAGATATCTGGTACAAACTTTGCAAAAACATTAGAAACTTATCCACTCAAGTTGAAAATTAGCGAAACCATGCAAATGACACGCTTACAGTGCACGATGAACTGAAAACAAATCGTTTGATCATTGCTCGCAAATTGTATCAAAAGCGCAATAAATTTCCACATATAATCAATAAAAATGAAAAAATCTGCCACACGCAACATTGTAGAGTATCAAAATTTGGTAGTGAGTACATGAGATTCGATCTCAGCCGATTATAATTTTTCACTTATTTTCATTTGAAAACAGCATGTGTGCAAATTAAATTTGCAAAAAAGGAAACTACAGTTTAAGCCGAAATTCGCGGCTCCTAACTTTTCCGTATTTCCCCTAATTTTCAATAAATAATTTCCTGAAATGAAAGAATATATATCAATGAAATGTTCAGTAGCACTGTAAATCTAGACCGCTCAAGCTAACGCTCCTCGCGCTCGATAATGTCGCTGTATGTAAACTGCAACTACGCTTGTAAAACAAAATACCAAATTCTAGAGTACCTGCGTAACTGACGATTTAATTCTTAATATAAGAATATTCATTTAATTATTAAAAGTATATTTATTCTAAAGAAAAAAATAAAATATAATTAAAACGTAGTGTAGAGATAATTCATAAATTTCGGCGCGAGTTAATTTTTTGAGTAACTTCTCAATATTCTAAAAAGGGCAGAACTTTAAATGCTATTCACAATATTTTTCCCCCGATGATCGACCTTAACCTGAATACGATTAGAGAGAGAAATTTCTTTTTTTGGGAGTCATTAATTGCTCATTCTTTTTTTAATATAATTATCAATTGAAGAGAACGAATTTATTCAGATAAGCAATATTATCAATTGAAGAAATTATCAAAAAAAAAAAAGAAATATGTTTAGATTTTAATACCGACACAACTAAATATCGTATACTAGCTGCTAACGTAACTTAAGTTATGAAAGTGTAATAATTCTTTCGAAGCTGTACTTCGATCTCCCTTTTTCTATGCTTTGTGCACATCTTTTTTGAAAGTGAAAGTATATCGGCTAGAGAAGCAGCTGAAGTGTTCAGTTTCTCTTTTTCTCCAAAACTATATTTCCTCGCGCACTTAAAACCATGCTTGTAAAATTACTTTTCTGCCTACAAATTTTAATTTCCTTCCTAAATCATAATATTGAATATAAATAATACTGAAGTTATTTGCAGGATATTCGCGTGTTCAAACGGCTTTGAATGTTTACTTTTTATTCCATCGCAAACGTCTATAAACACTAAAGAAGTGTTCTCAATAATTGCTAAACAGATAGAGTAGTTCGTCCATAATGAGCTGTCCTTGCAAAAAAAAAAAAAAAAACAGAAATTAATTTATAAATGTATGAAACTATGACAACGTAACTGAATTATTGTCCAAGTTCGAACACAGCTACAACTTATATGAAAATCTGATAAAAGTTTTTTTTTTAACTCAATTATATTTAAAACAATTAATTAAATAAAGCAAAAACAAGGAACTTTTACACGCCAACTGCCAACGGTAATAAATATGAGTATAGAATGAAAGCGTACCACAAAATCGTTGTATGTTAGCGTAGCTTGGCAACCAATAGTCGGGGAAATTAAGGAATCTTGTATAGAGACAAGTTTTGATAGTATTGCGTGATTCCGATATTGAATTTTTCTTGTAAATATTATTTACCATTAAATGCGTGATTTTTTGTGGTGAGCTTTTGATAAAAACGTAGCCATAGATTGCGTAAAAGATAAATAAATAGAACTAACTGGTGTGAAGTTAGCCACCAATTTGCGATGGCGTAATTGATACGCTTAAATGTGCGCAGGCTAGCGTAGTCGATTCGCAAGCATGTATATTTGGTGTTAGAAGAGAATAGAAATAGAAATCAATACATTTCTCTATCGCTAGATTGATTTGCGTAACAAAAGCATGCGCGAGAGTAGAATAAAAGGCTTCGTAAGCAAGAGCAATCGAGCAATCGTTTTTTGTAGCATTATGCGTAATGCGTGTAAAATCCGCCAATGATTGCAATTATTGTTAAGATGTCACCGATTGGCATATCAATTACTATCATTCATTTTTTTTCTTAAGAAATAGAGCAATCATCTTCTAAGGCGTCTGTAATTAAATTTCAAAAGGACTTGCAGTATTGATTGTCAACAAAAAAGAAAAACCAAAAATTGTATAAAATAAATTTTATTTAAAGCATTGTACCCACCGCATTCTTTCGTTATCCGTCACAGATGTTTTTGATGAAATATGAAGTTCATGTGGTAAGAATTCCATAATCTTTTGAACTCGTCGTTACATTGGTTCATATCGTAGTTTAGCAATAATAAAAGCCTGGTTACTTAGAAAGCTTTAACATTTATGCTGAACACATAAACGTATGGAAAATAGTACATATTGACACTTTTCACTATGATGTCCTCTACTTTGGATCATGAAGTTAGGTTTTCCTGATAGCTTTTCGAAGCCTTTAAGATATATCAAAAAATTGGAGGTGTATTATTTCTTAAAAATTTTTTATAATGAGGTTTGTACATTTTAATTTCTGTCAAACTACAAGCGCACTGTGCATGATGAATATTGTTAAATAATAATTTTTTATAGCATAAGGCATGATTTTGTTTTTCATTTATGTTTATATTTTCTATTTTTGTTTAGTTTTTGTAAGTACTTTGTTTATTTTTCTATGCCGCTTTATTATCAACTATCTTAGCAAAGTCAGTTTTAGCAAAGACACAAACGTCAAAAATTTTTGGTGGCTAACTTCACACCAGTAAATCTCCTCATTATACGAAACTTTAAAATCGAAACTACATCTCCAAGTAACATACTGAACTTTATCACCAAACAAAATCAGATGTCAAAAAAAAAAAATACAGTTTGTCCCTTAAAGATAATGCAAAGTGATTTATTGTTTTTGGTAATCAATCTGCTTTCGGATACGCCCACGCTCAGGTTTTTAAATAAAATTAGTAAAGCTGCTATGTAGGCAACTGGCAGCAGTCAGCATTTAAGGGTTAAATTCATTGCAAAGAATTTGAAAGTTGTTTACTATATTTTTTAAACCAAAATAGATCTAAAATTGATCAGTTACATGACGCGAAGCCTTTAGTAGATTGCGCATGAACTTTATATCGAAAAGAAACTTCCGCTTTCCTAATGGAGGCAATAGATTTTATATAAACGCATTTAAACGAATAATGTAAAAAAGAAACAATATTTGGAATTAGTTGGATTTATTTTTGAGGAAATTAAACATATTTCCACATATTGATTTCATCTCCATGAGTGCATAGAGAAATGACTGATTATTTCAAAAAGGAAGCTATTGTATTTTAATATCTTATTCATTATTTTATTGAATGTTTAGTTCTACTGAATGTAATAAGTCCCGTTAAAAAAATTATGTGCTAATATAAATTTTTTTAAGATGGGTAAGAACTTTTCAGATTATAATTTAATTGTTTATACCCACCACCGAAGATGAAGAATATATTTCATTTTGTCATTGACCTCACGAACACTACACACATTTTTGATCAGCATAAAATCACGTGCGTCTGTTCGCGTGTCCGTCTGTCCGTTGGTGTAATGTCTGTGATAAATATTCCTCTGGCTGCAAAAATCAAAATATCAGCTTCAAATTTGCAGAAACATTGGATCTTCTTGCACGTAGGTCGGTATTGAAAATGAGCCAAATCTACCACAGGTCACACCTACAGTATAAGCTGAAAGTACGTCTGTTTTCTGGCTGTTTTACTCTGGCTGTTTTCCACGGTATTCCATAGAAATAAAAAAAATCTGCCACGCCCGCCCATTAAAATTTAGTTTTCCTCCTTTCTTTAAGATAGAGTTGGTGGTTATAAAGGATTCTATACATCTGATTATAATTTTCTTACTTCTTACAAATTATTCTCAATAGTTACTTATTTATAAAAAAAATAAAAAAAGTTACAAAAATATTTTGTAGGAAAACATAACCATAATTCTCTAACAGCAGGAAAACATAATCACAATTTTCCATTGGCAAATAAACTTCTAGCATAATACTTATGAAAACTAAATTTATTTTTATAAAAATACGTGTAAATGCTAAATGCGTAATTGGAGTGTTTTTTTTTTACCAAAATTGAAATGACATCTGAAATAAATTTTATTGCACTAAGATATTGTAAAAGCAAACTTTCCTAAAAAGACCATGTTTGAGAACGGTACACACACACGCAAGCATGTGTAAGAAGAAATTGATTGTTATGTGAATAAATATAATAAATATATAAGGGATGTATATAAATAAATACATACATTTCTATAGTTGTACACTATGTATATACCTAGGATCCTACATACATGTTAAATTTGAACGGTAAAAAGTGTTAAACCAAGCGATTATACTGATTAATTCCTTTTTAATTTGTTTTTTATTCACATGATAAACTTTTAAACACTTTTCCTATGCGGCAATAATTAGTTTTAATTAGCAGAGAAACTTTTTAGAATATATAAATGCATGTATATATAAATATATATGTATGCATATTTATATATATTTACATATAAAATAGTTTAAAACATTCTATAAATATACAAATGCTGCGTATGTGTATAAAAAGTCTGGCACGAGAAAAGCGTGTCAAAGATTTTTTATTTTCATGTTACAAAAAATTAGGTCAAATTTTGACGAGGGGTGTTTAACTACAATACTTAAAAAAAAGTTTTTATCTACAATCAAAAGACATACTAATTTTTTTAATGTATTTGTAACAGCAAAATATATGCGAGAAAAAGTACGTTTATTAAGCGTTCTTGTGAAATGATTTTGAAATATGTCTCTATACAGCATCTGGTCTGACTGACCCATAATAATTCAAAGTAATTAACGAGTTAATATATTTTCATCACAAAACATAACGATGTAAGTATTACTATTAAAACGTGATATAACAGCGCAACGTATGCAAAAACTGTTCCTCTTAGTCTTATGGCACAATTTCCATGAGCTGACTTGCGTTTGTATTCAAAGTAAGGATTGATTATCATTAGTGTTAGTACCCTACGTGTAAGGTGATCAAATATGCTTTCTTAGGAAGTATAGTTCTTTTTTCTTTGGTCTGTATTGCTTGTACCCTCTTTGATGCCTTGCATTTCACTTTTTACATGTAAAGGAAAGTGAATGAGTGCAGATTGCGAGTCAAAAATAAAGCCATCAACATTTCAAACTTTTCTAATGAGAAATGTAAGAATTGACGACTGGAAAAAAAGGGTATACCTACCAGCGGTTGGCTTAAAAAAAAATCTTGACTTACAAAGTGTATTCATTCGTTGTCAAAGTGTCCTGCTAATTATAGCGTATATCCCTGCATTAGCGTGGGACTCTAGACTTAGATTTCAGTTTTTTTATTCTCCATTCATTCTTTGTAGTTGTTTTTAGTTCCGTATCCATCGCAAGAGCAGAGGCAGAAAAACAGCACTTTCCGCTTATTTTCTATTTGAGGTTCACCGGATAAGGTAGTAAGAGTAAGAATCATTTACCCGTAAGCATATGTGTATATACTCGGATGTCCATCTACAATTTGATAGCCCGTTCGTTGTCAGAATATGTTTTTTGCCTACATTTGCTCAAAATGATCAGAGTGTTTAAGATTTTCACTTATTCGATATTACTTTAAAATACAGAAACTCACGAAGCAAAGCTGGATTGAAGCTTAAATAATTTCTATATATAGCAATGGCAGCCAGCTTCTCCATTTGTCTGCTTGTCATAGTCTTTAAATAAATTTTCAATTTTTTTTTTCTCTCTTTGTATTTATTTATTATCATTTCTTTTTTTTTTTTCTTGTTTTATTTTTGCTATTTACTATCAATTCCGTGCTTCCTTTTTACAAAGTTAAATGTATTATTGTTTTCCATTTTTTTGCTAGCTATAGCACATCGTTTAGCTGTCAACTCAAGTATTTTGTTATTGGTTTTATATGGTGCTAAACATCAACGAGCTTAATAATATGAAACAGGTATATGTTTTATGCATTTATGTGTAAGTACGTACGTATGTATGTATGTAGATATATATATGTATATACATATACATATATTGTGAGTATATTGTGACTATGTACGGTTTTAGTTCCTTATTATAGAATTTTTTTTTAGTCTTTTTTTTTATTTTTTTTTCTCTCCCTCCCCTCTTAACAAGTTCACTACGAATATGCAATGCCAAGCCAAATATACTTGACAACAATCCACATATAAAACAACACTCTGGCAATGATATAAACGGTACAAACATCCATCTAAATACATAAAGACACACGTACTTATATAAACAATGCTGATAAACTTGCACATTTTCTTTTGAAATAAAAGAACAACAAGAGAATATTGTATAAAAATCTGGAAGGTATGTATGCGAGGGTGTTGTGAACTGTGAAGTGTTCTTGTGTGAGAGGTTGGTTGAGTGGATGGCATTAAATGTTAAGTACATTGAAAATCAAATCAACCTCATGAGCTTGGAAAGGTGCAGAGTGAAGTTTGCGTTTAGATATAAGAATTCAAGTGTTTGCTCCCCATTGAAATGTAGATGTTGCGTGTGTACGTGCGCGTATGTAGTTCCTATGTATTTAATATAAATTTAACATCACTTAAATATTTCTTAAGCATTTACTTAAAGACGGCATTAAAAGCGTATGTGTTTTCTTTGGTATTTATATGTTAAACTTCATCGTTATCATACTTTCAATTTAAAAGCATATTAAGTTTATCGAATGCTTGAAGCACGTAATAAATGGAAATTTTGTCACTCCATATATAAAAGTATATTAATTTAATTCATGTATCCTACAATATATTAATTTTTATCTCTTGAAAACTACAAACTTTTCTATGAACTTTCATGAATAAATAAGAAAAATGCAGCAACTTAGCCATATACGTTTAAGAGCTAAGACAAAAAAATGTTATTCCAAATGTTGACGGATTCATAAATTTACCCTCTGTATGCAAAATTTTAACAGCCACGGATGTATCGTTGAAGGTTTTTCCCCTTATTATTGTTATGTTTCTCTTACCGCGTTGCCATCAGTTGTTGCCAAGTTATCGATCCTTTGTCTACGTTACTATAAACGTAATATACCTTGAGTGCAGGTCATATACAACGACAATATTGTGCTTAAGCTGTGTTGACATAACTACTGTAATCAAAATACAGTCAGAATCACTTTTCTGCGATATATGGTTTTTTGTTGAAAATTATTAATTTAAATATTAGTTGAGAGTTCTATGTTGTTTGTGTGAGTTTTATGTTGTTCACCAGAACAGAAAAGCAGAAAAGCTTTTGCTTTTTACATCACCGTAATTCAAATACTTGAGGAAAATCGCTATTTTTTCACTACGAATTTAACCCTTAACGTTCAACAATCGCCCAATTCGCTTATGATTTAGATCCATCTGACTTCTGGGAAAATTCTCTAAAATCAAAAAACCGCTCAGATGACGTAGTTTTGTTCCGATTAAAAATATAAACGGCGATTGAGAAATGCAATTTTTGAGATGAAGAGAAAGAGTGTCCATTTAGCTTTTGAAGATAGAAGAAGAAATTTGTTATAAGTATCAGACAAGTTACTGCGAAACTAAGAAAGATAACTCTCCTTGCGGTTTCAGAGGAATCTTACTGTGTTACTGCCTACAGACACCTTAGTATTACATTTTATTTTAGAGTTATATATACATTTTTTTATTTACCAATTATTACATTAACAATGCCCAAGGGGCAAGTAAGTGGTGGGTGCCACAAGGGCGGTTGAAGCAAAATATAATTTCTTTCTTATTTCTATGTAATGCCCGTAGATGATAATTTTTATACGTATCCCTGAAGGATTACAGCATTGCACAACATATAAGTACTCTCTCTCTCTCTCTCCGCTAACATAAACTTCCCTTTCGATTTAACGCTGCCTGCCTGTCAGTGGGTTTGCTTGCCTGTCTTCTTTCGAACATTGCTAGAACGTTTAAAGGCGCAGAACTTGCAATAAAAACTTGAAATAATATATACGTACGCATTTTCGTTTACTTGCCATAGATCAAATTTGAAAACCAGAGTGATCCTCTCACAACCACACAATCAATAAGCATAAGCTTGTAATATATTGCAAGCATTTATATAAAATTTGCTGTAAGTATCTATCATAGACAACAAAAATTTCACTTAATATGGTACCCAACCTCTACAACGTACGCATTAGACACCCAATGAAGTTTTGCATTCTTGACTACATTGATTTAGAGAAGCATTTTATTAATATTTCAATAGATAGAGAGCTCATATTTCGTAAATTATATATAAATTCACTTAGATTGTCTTTGGTCATTCCTATGGTTAGATGATCCGTTTATATGTTGACACTTACGATTGACAAACACGCTGACTCAAAATCGTTTAAATCTTAATAGGAATATGTGAAGTATCTGGTCGTATCTTGACAGCAATTATTATATTTTTTTATGTACATACACATTTCGATTTGTTTAGTCATAACGGTTCGCAAGTCCGGCCTCCTGTCGTTTTTCCTTAAAATTCGCACGGCTACAAAAATAAAAAAACGCATACTATGATTAAGCACTTAAGCTTGGCGAACATCGTCTGCTTTACTTGGTATCAATTTATTTGTGTTTTTCTTCTTTGTATTTATTATTGAATATTAGATATCGCGCATTGTCAGCTGTATATTTGCAGTTGTTAAATTATGGATCTTCTTCAATATAATTTTTCTTTAGTATACATTAATGTTAAGGCAAAAAGCTCGAGCTGTGTTTTCAATTAAACAGACCTTTTCTTTATGGTAATAAAATTGAAATAATTTTCCATGCATATAGTAAATTATATTTTAGAGCAGTTGCTGGCATGCTGGAAAGGAATATTCTCAATAAATCCACATTCTGGGCAGATTTGTGTATATTTCTCGCATGCGATGGGCATCCGTAATTCGCTTCAAAGCGAATCTAGTCTCTTTGCTAGTTTCGATTTAATTTCAGATAGATGTGTTGACAGCATTTTTTTTGCATTGGTATGTGCGTGTTGTCGTCGCCTAACGTTTTTTTATTTCAGCAAAAAGGAAATGTACACAATACCTGTCAAACATACAGTTCGGATTTATACGCCACATGGAATAGAAGTTGTATTGATTTGTATGCGTAAGATAACCTTTAAGCAATCTACAGGATATGGAGATTAATAGTAGGAATGGTGTAAGATAGTCCCAATTGTCAGTTTATGAAAATACGAATTTAATGGATGAAATCATTATATATTGAATATAATAAACATAGTGTGAGAAAGCTAAATGAACAATTTAAAATATCTGAAGAAACCACTAGAAAGGTTATGGTGCCTTCCCCTACTTCTTTCGTTGATTTGCTCGAATTAAACCGGAGAATTAGTAAATACTCCAGCGATTAGGTATAAATTGTAGCGTAATAATGGTATACAAATACGATTAGAACTAAACATATAGCAAAGAATCACTTAAAATGTGAGCTCTGTTGCCAAATATAAAAAAAAAAAAACTTGAAAAGCTATATTACGACTGTTATAAACCACGCCTTAATGAAAATGATGAGTGAGAACAAAAAAAAAGAATGAAAATGAAAATAAAAAATCCGCTTATTTTCCCTCTAATGCATATTTATTATTAAAATTATATACACTTTGCATTGTGTGTGTGTGCACATGAATTTCATGAATACGCCATATATTCTTATGCAACTCTTCATACGTTTAATTTTCTGATTAAAATACCTTTTATAATCTTATTTTATTTCATTAAAATGGTCCTTGAAAAAATGCATAAATCGATAAAGAAAAACTTTTATTAATTGTTGAAGGATTTTTTATAATGAAATTTTAACCAATTTTGCGGTTGCATGCATGCACACATTCTTACATAGCTCATACTTTACATATAACGTTATTGAATGTAACGTAGAGTATATATACAACACATAACAGAAAGCCTTTGCCGGCTCGATTTACAATTGCTTAACAATACATCCGCAAACATTCTCACATAAAAACACACACAACACTTTAGCATGTGTTTTTGTTGTCGTCTCTCAGTCACTCGCCCCGTGTATTGTGGTGTGTCATAAACGTTTTGTATGAACCGCAAAAATGATATTAAAATTTCATTACATTGTGACACTGAAGGCGTGCTTTCGCGTTATATGACAATAATTCCCGTTCAAGTGTGACAGCTTGTTGAACAGATTAAAATTACAATAACGTTTTATGTTTTCCTTTTTTTCTTTTGACTCTGCTCTGCATACACATTCATGTTCAGTATACGAATAGGTAGCTATATATATATATATATATTATACAAAAAACACTCTATTCGATAACCATCAATATTGACATCTCAGCTGTTCGATTAAAGAAAAAAAAAGAAAACAATAACGTAAATTACATGCATCTTAGATCGAATATTGGATACCTAGCATTAGTAAGCAAGCAAGTAAGGAGCAACCAAGTAAGTAACTAAGTAAGGAACAAGTAAGCATGCAAGCAAGTAAGTAAGCAAATAAGGAGCAACCAAGTAAGGAGCAAGCAAGTAAAGAGGCAAGCAAGTAAGTAAGCGCCTATGTAAGGAGCAAGTAAGCAAGCCAGGACCAAGCAAGTAAGCAACTAATTAAGCATCTAAGTAAAGAACAAATAAGCGAACGAGTAATTAAGCAACTAATGAGGAAGTAAGTAAGCAACCAAGCGCGTAAGTATGGAGCAAACAAGCGCGTAAGTAAGGAGCAAGTAAGGAACTAACGAGCAAGCAAGCAAGCACCTAAGGAGCAAGCAAGTAAGCAACTAACGAGCAAGAAAATAAGCACCTAAGTAAGGAGCAAGTAAGAAAAGAAGGAAGCAAGTAAGCAGTAAATAAGCAAGTAAGTAAGCAAGCAAGGACCAACCAAGTAAGCCCCTAAGTAAGCATCTAAATAAAGAGTAAATAAGCGAACAAGTAATTAAGCAACTAATGAGGAAGCAAGTAAGCAACCAATCGCGTAAGTAAGGAGCAAAGAACCGCGTAAGTAAGGAGCAAGTAAGCAACTAACGAGCCAGCAAGCAAGCAACTAACGAGCAAGCAAGTAAGCAACTAACGAGCAAGCAAGCAAACACCTAAGTAAGGAGCAAGGAAGGAAGCAAGGATCAAGCAA
Organism: Glossina brevipalpis; assembly: GCA_000671755.1. NCBI lineage: Eukaryota > Metazoa > Arthropoda > Insecta > Diptera > Glossinidae > Glossina > Glossina brevipalpis. The sequence goes on from KK351082.1 coordinate 983,160, forward strand.
GTAAGCACCTAAGCAAGCAGTAAATAAGCAGGTAAGTAGGCAAGCAAGTAAGCAAGCAAGCAAGTAAGTAAGCAACTAATGTGCAAGCAAGCAAGTCAGCAAGGACCAAGCAGTAAGCGAGTAAGTAAGTACCTAAGTAAGGAGCAAGTGAGGACCAAGTAAACAAATAAGCAAGTAAGGAGCACATAAGTAGCCAATGAAAGAACAAGCAAGTAAGCAAGTAATCACGCAAGCAAATAAGGAGCAAGAGATTGTGCAAAAAGAATGCTACAAATCTGCGGCAAGCTTGCAAGCCGGCTGCAAGTCTCCAAGTCGGCATATAAGCAGCAAGTCAGCAAATAAGCAAATCAGGAAACAAGCAAGTCAGCAAATCAGTAAACAACCGAATCAGCAAATAAGCAAAACTGAAAATAAGTCAGTCGGCAAATAAGCAAGTCAATAAATACACGTAAAGGTTTGGAGAATTCATTGAATAGACCAATACAAATTCTATCTACAACTAATATAACGTCTTGCTCGCTTTATTTACTACCACTTAAAATTTTTGCGTATTAGCTCGCTCTGCTTCTTAAGCACACATTTCATTATCGAGTTTTATTAAGCAAGCATTTGGTTAAATTTTTACATATACTCCTCTGCAATAATATTCGCTTTCATTAGCGCGCGTCTCTGAGTTGCTACATAGGACCGGATGATTGTCAGTTATTGTCAATTTTACAGAAGCGAAATGTTTGGTAAATGTTTTTGCAGGTAGAAGAAAGTTATATTCGCCTTAGAGCGAATCTTGTTTCAATAAGTTGAAGTTGCAAAATAAATTGTGTATATCTTAATTGTTCCCTCCCTTCCCTATTACAGAGATGGACAAAAGTTCGATAAATTGGAAACGCACGCAGCTGTTACATTTTTTGCGCAAGTGTTAAGGTGATAAAGCTTAGCTCGTTTTTTATTATTAGATTACAAGTATCTTCGGGAGTCGTAGGGAAAGCCTTGTGATTTGAGTGATCGGTTGGCCACTATTTCTTAAATGAACGTGATATTACTGTCCTTTAATATTATAAATTATAATATAAAAATTTTCAAGCACTAATTTAAATCCCTACATTTAAGATAAAGAGAGACTCCAATTCCAATATCTAGGATTAAGAAACATTTGTTCAAATTAAGTATATTACCTATGATGACTGAAATTGCATTAATTTTCAGTCACTTCTTCATAGAAACAGAAAAACATATTTAAATTTCATTGTTCGTTGACGTAGCAAACATTAATATTTTTATTTTTAAAATTTTTTTTAAATTATTTCGTATTTAACAAGAAACAAACCATTTATTGTAATCAAACTAAAAATATTTTCTAAAACTATTTTTTTTTTTTTTTATATAATTTATCTCTTCCGCAAAAGTATGAAATAAAAGAATACTACGAGTTTACGAGCAATGTGTCAGAATACAATGAAAAAAAAAACTTTTCCCAACTTCACAACTATCAGCAAATGCGTGCAAAACTAATATTTAAAAAAAAAAGAACAAAAATTATACAACAGTTTCTATGAATTTGAAAGCAAATAATTTAACAACATTTTTTTGTTTGTTTAATTTTTCTCAGAAAAGTAATAATTTCCCACAATAATTGCTGACTGCACATGAAATCTCTCAAATACAATTTTGGACTTCTCTTACGCAATATTTACGACATTATCAGCAATCACAGTAAATGGCTTTTATGCACTGCATGTAACAAAAGGTGTGCCTATCTATGTGTATTGAGAGTGTGTGACAACGAAGGTGTTATTGGGTATTAATCACTATGGTTTTGTACAATCGTTTATCGACTCTTAAACACATTGTGACAACAAAGGGAAAATATACAATTACATGCATTTCCGCACGTATACACAAGTAGACCGCAGCGGTTAATACTGACGTCAGCAGGATATTTAACGGCATTAAAATTATTGCAATTGTATTTGGAGAAATTGAAATTAAAAGCTCCGCAAGTAATCGATTTTTACACGCACATGCAGGTTTATATATATATGTATGTATATATATATATATATATATGTATGTATATATGTATATATACATATATGTGAATAGGAATATTGTAAATTAAGAAGAAACAAAGATAAAGGTTTTAAAAAGGTTAATATGCCTTTAGGTCAACAATTCGTTTGACCACAATCCACATATAAAGAAAAGCTTTCAAATTAATTATGGAAAGCAAATCTTCTAAGAATACCGAATGAATCTATTATTATTAGCGTTGTTATGCCATCAACTACACATTTTGCTGCTGTCCACACTCTATACCTCGAACGAATTTTTGTGACTGATATATTTTAATTTTGCTAGAGAATAAAAGAATCCAGTGCGTTTTCGATAAGGCTTTTTAAATTTTAAACACTGACAGAGGTCATGACAAGCTCTTTACTCTAGCAATGAATTTAAGAACGAATGCCCGCTTTTTCGACTTCTTTTTATCATGACCACCATAAACTGTAAAAAAACGTATAGAAGTCATTTTTTACCTGCCGCCGAAAAACTGAGGTACATTCACTTTCTCAAAACGTTTGCAACATTCAGAAGAAGAAAACTTCAGAAATCCTGTAAGTATATATATATTCTTGATTGTCCATCTCGACGATTACGTAATGTTTATGATACATATTCACCTCGTAGCAAAAATTTTAATAAGATGTTAAAAATATTCTTGCATTGGCTGCGCCATACCAGTTAAAGCAAACGTTTACAATACAATAAGAACTGAGAACATTTTTGTTTTCCAATAAAAAAAAAGGGCTTTATAGGCTACGACAATTTCTACGTGTCTTCTACGTGGTCCCACGATATCTGCATAAAAATGAAAAAAAAACCGCCAAGCTCACTCCGTGTTATAGAATATTGAATTTTTTTTCACATGACATTCATTCATTCTATGTGAATCTATACGACAAAACCAGTTCGTGTCGGTTTAGAAGCACTCAATTGGGAAGTGTCAGTCTATGCTTTTTACCCACCGGCCTCGGGTTCTTGGGAATACAAGCTATTTGCATTGATAGATCAGGCACTTGATGAGCAGCGTTTTGATTCGTACGAGAATATGCAAAAGAGAGAAAATTATTACTACCGTTACATTCACAAATTGTCCGAAAAAGGAGGACAAATAACGATGAAGCATGCTTTGGATAAACGACTCTTTAGAATTTACCATATTTTCTTTAATGAAAAAAGGCCGCTTCTCAGTTTTGTACACCTGATAGAATAATGACCGTCTGACCGTCTCTGTATGCTACTATGTTGAGCTGAATTTCTATAAAAAAAACTTGGAACCTTGTTAAGAGACTTATAGCGACTTTTATTTAAAAGATTTGAATCGTGATAGTTTTTCTCGTTGATTTACATCAATTTGAGAGAAGAAATAGAGTACTCGTACATATTTACAAAGATTTATAAAATGTATTTCTTGCTACGTCCACAAACGAAATATTGAAATATAATCGTTTTGTAATCGTGTTTATAACAATACGAGAATATGGATTACAAATAAGAAAAAGTATAAATTAATAGTCAGAATAAGACAATGAGTTGCGTCCACAGGTTAAATTGTTACTAATCAAAAATTTCAAGGTATTGCGATCAATAATTTCAATTTTATTGTAAATATTTATCATAGCATGTAAAAGCTCTTTCAATCTAGAAATACGCCTACAATTAAGACAAAACTTTGCAATTTTTTTATAAATTTTCTTGATGTAGTTAGCACTCAGGAACCTCTGTTTCCCTAAGGTAAACAAAATTGCAAATCAACAAAATATACTTCTTTTAGTTCGCTCTGAATTTTAGTCTTTGTTCTTTTTTACATTCACTCATTATTATTTCCCACATTACACTACAACTGTAACTTTCGCAAAGAAAAAAAAAAGAAGAAAAAGAAGCGGAAATATTTACATTACACATATTTGCAGGAAAACTTTGTTAAAACAGAAAAATCAAATAGAGCTGGAAAGTCTTTTAAGAAAACTACAGATAACTTCCGTGTTAACTTAAGCATTAACAAGACACGATACTAACAAGATATTGTTCTTATACATTTTTATGTGTTTCAACCAAAACAAATAAAAAAAAAAACTTTGATTTGAATTTAAAGTTTATTTATTTGATTACATGTCATGAGAGATAGTTTTGTTTAGAGAAAAATGTAGAATTCGTAATAAGATTTCAAAAAAAGAAAAAAAATTACAAAACTGCGACCGGTAAACATAAACTTCTAGAATGAAAAATAAATGAAGTTTTAGTAAAATTTGAATGATTCTGACAGTAACTAATTTCTTTCATTAAATTTTTAATCTTAAACTGCAATAAAATTTCTACCAAACCATGACCCATTAACTGCCTTCAATTTGTACTACTTATCTTGTTAAGGCTAATGATTAATCATTTCTTTGCCTTGACTAAGTAGTAGGCAAAGTTTTACTGTTTAACATTTTTTCATATTTTTCATTAATTTGTTTGCTTTAATTTTATCGTATCAATGAACGCCCATCTCGTTTATCAAACAAACTCTTGCCATCCAAAGGAATAAAAAAAAAGTAAAAAACAGCTTATAGACAAAATTTAACTGAGACCCTTAATAAGCCTTGCGTTTCAGTTAAGTCTTGCAAAGTAAAGCAATTAGATCAAAAAGAAAAAAGAAAAAAAAAAAGAGTATAAAAAACCCTAAAATGGATTTTTAACCCTAATCTATGAAGAAAAGCATTCAACTTTAACTTCCAAGTCTTTAAACTGAATCTTTAACATTTTAACTAATATGGTTTGCCACCGTAATTACTGATGCTACTGGTTGCTGTTAATATCGTTTTTTTGCAGTCTTTGCGTTCAGACTTTTGTTTCCTTTATTCGCTTTTCGCTTATCTAACTTTGAAAACTTCTTATGATCTGAAAGAAAACAGCGAAACCGATACCATCACTGCTGCTGTTTCCACAAGAACCCTTCATTCTTGGTCTTAGTCATAAAATACACCTCGAGGTGTTATTTTACTTTTTCCAACATTTTTGCTAATTTTCTATTATTTTCTTTCATTTTTTTTCTTTTTCTATTTTATCTTCCGATCCATGATAACCTGGCAACAATTTCACTTTGCTTGCTTGCTTTTGTATGCTTTGTATGCCATAATATGCTTACGGTTTTTGGTGCGATTTTCACGGTTTTATTGGTTACCCGCAAGCGTGTAATGTTATCAGAAACACAGCATCATCATCATCATCACCATCATCATCATCATTGTTGTTATCCTCAGCAGCATCATCAGCAGAAATACGATTCTCTCTTTCAATGTATTTATGTCTGTTAAACAATACAGTGTCAAAAAACGTTAAACGAATTGTTTGAATAGCTATAACATGGTTATAAGTGTACGAACAGCTGGATTTTTGTCAACTAACCGAACCAACGAACCAACCAACCTTTTGCTTTTCCTTTTACTTTCTGGCGGCGCATTTTATCTCGATTCTCTATGTGCGACATCTATTCATTTAAGTTTGCGTGTGTGTGTGTGTGTGTGTGCTTGTGTATTCTGCTAGTATGTTAAATACACAACGAATGGTTTTTTTCTTTACTTTTTTGAAATGTTCTTAAAAGAGCACAAAAGCATATTCTTGCCTTAAACGTGACTTGACATAATAATCCAGCCTTCCTTCCTTTCATGCTTTTGTTTTATTTTTTTCATTTTTAGAAAATTTTGCTAAATAATGATAATCAGTTTTTTAGTTTAACATTCATTTTTTAAATTATCGTGTGTGCTAATCAAGTATAATTTTTTCTGGAAACAAATTATCATTAGAGGGAAAAATGAGGCCACCAGCAATCCTTGCTAGTTAATGAAAAAAAAACTAAAGCAATAAAAAAATCAAATTAGTTCAGCTTTTTAAAGTATTGCATGCTTGTGTTTATATACATTTATACAAGTCTTTTTTTAATTTACTTTATTATATCCGGTACAGGAAGTATATTAGATTTGAAAAATGCAGAAACATTTTCAGCCTGCAGGCTCTAATAAAGGACATTACCTTACATTTAAAGACATGCTATTAATTTCGCATCATTTCATTAAAGTCATTAAGGACAAATTGAAGTAGACGGAAGCATCGCTCAATATTCTCGCAGCAACGAAATAGTTGTACATCATTAACATAATAAAAGTATGAAAAAACGTTTAATCGCGGAACAACAAGAAAAACATTGAACTCAAATGACTATCTTGAGGTTACTCCAGATCAAACAAAAATATCTCTAGAAGTTGGATAATTAATAATAATTACTTTTTAAATCCGATCATGAAGAGAACAATTTCAAAACATTGGGAGGAAAGCCCATTAGGGATAAACAGAGATTTCATGATTTACCTTATCGAAAGCTTGAATAAGTTCCGTAAAAATTACATCAGTTTGCTTTTGAAGGCATTGAAGACTACTCATATATTTTACGTAACAAAATGACCCTATATTTTTGAATCGAATGAAATCATTTTTACATTACAAAAACAAAGTGATACGTTTTCTTCTCTTATTGCACTTACACTTTTCCTCTGCTACACTTTACACATTTTTATGATACTACAAGATTTTCAAAATTAAGATTTTCAAAATATAAAAGTTGTCGAAAAATGACAATTTCCACTTCATACGCAGTTCACTTCAAATTCACTATTTATATAAGTAATAATTGCAAGATATTTGAAAATGAAAGAAAAGCAAAAATATTTATTTCTCCTGCAATTTTGTTTTATGTTAACGAATTATTTTTTATTTTTAAAAAAATAGATTTTTAATTTAAGTATTAATTTAATTTAATTTACAATTAATTTAATTTGCATATTAATGTGATTTGTTTTTTTTTTTTGTTTTATTTTATGTGCACTAAACGTCGAAGCAAACGCAGCTACGATACTTTCGATTTGCACAAATTTTCATTTTCGATTTCTTCATAATGTGATATTTCGGTGCGTATTTTCTTCACTTTTCACAAGCCTTATTAAGTTTTTTACCCGCACCCCCAAGACGACAAGTAACGAAGAGTTACCAAGTACTGAACAAAAAGATGCTTCTCTTTTTTTGATGCACTTTATATATTTTTATAAATCAGAAAACAATTATTGCTGTAACAACGAGAAAGATAACTCAGGAAGTGTAGCCCGTACTGTCAATTGCAAAATCTGTCTTTAGATCTAGACGGCATAGTCATATGATTGGGACCGTTCTGAGACTGCTCTAGTAAGCCTTAGTTCCAATCTTTTAATCAAGATCTGTTATATCGCAGTTTATTGAAAACAAAGTCTGAAAATTGTTTTTTTTTTTAAATTATTTTGAAGCGGTACCAAGTTCGTTATACTTTTCGAGACGCATGTGTACATATTAGGCTGGGGTTTATATTTCTTAGCTTATTTTACTTACATTACTTTTTATTTATCCTCTATTTTTTTATTTATCCTTCATACAATATCCCTAATAAATTACAGTATAACTTTGCTTAGCACTGCCAGCGGCGGAAAGTGCACAGTTCCAGAAATCCTTTGTTCCTATGAGAGGTAGTAGCAGATGGATAAGAAAATCTGAATTCTCCATTGTGTATATATAATAATTTCTAATAATAATATGTAGCATTAGAGTTCTATTGCATCGGACCTAATAAGAAAAAAGAAGCAATTTAGCATAAACAATCGACGGAATGATGAAATATGTACATAAACCCCTTCCTTCGCCAATGCCAACAAAAATGAAAAAGCGACCCAGCAACTTAATGCAAAAATAACCATTGCAAATTCGCTTGAAAGACATTGAGGAGTAGCAAAACTAATATTACCAACTTAAAGGCTACTTCTGTCTTTGTCATAGTTGCGAGGCTGTGATAACCTCGACGCCTTCTTACAAGGAACCTGCAATATGATATATATTTTTGACACTTGGCTGAGGTAGATTCTTAACGATTCTTAAGACGAATCGCCATTTACTCTCTTTAGATGCATACATACGGTTTATTCTTCTTGTTATAATTTAATTTAATTTATTTTTAGAGAAATTACTGTGTTTCGTATTTATATATTATTTGTTCTCACATATCACACCTATACCGTGAATTATAAAGTATAAGCCTTGTTGCGTAAAAATAATAGTTTTTAAATAAATAAACCAACGCATCATATCTTCTATACTCCACATTTAAAGGCTAATGGACTAATCGAGCATTCGGGTGCGCTGTTCGTGGTATAAAATAAAATCATATTATAATTTAAGAATAAAACTGTGATTAGGGCGTTTAATCACTTCACCTGCTACCGTAAAAAGAAAAAAATGATGAATTACCATTTCCTTCGAAGCCTGTCGATCAAATGGTTCGCGTCGCCAACTTGTCTCTTATATTAACTCTTATCTCTCTTGAATTAAATCATGATCTAACATTGCGGCCTCGTCTAAAATCATTGTAAAGCTTAAATACTCTTATACTGGACCAAAATGAGCGACGACAAATTCTTGATCTTTATTCCACTTATGTCACTATCACTAAAATGAACAAGAATATAAAATCCTAGTAATATTTAATAAGCAAAAAAATTTTTGTCTAGAATAGTTAAGCTTTTCTATTGTATTTCCAATAGAATATTAGTAAACAACTGAAGGTGCGATTGCTGTGACACTTATTCAACCCACGATCTCTAAGTTTTTGTCAACACAGAATCTAAAAATAATTATTATAAAAAATATCATAATAATAATTATAAATAAATGTCATAAATAAATATCATAAGCAAATATCATAAAAATAATATCATACTTTACTATCCAGATTATGAGCTAATCCGAATTAAAAGCAGCATTAGGATGAAAATGCGAGAAAAAGTAGAAAAGTTGAAAAAAAATAAAAGCCATTGTTGTAAAGATGACAACGAGTTTTTCGCCACCGTTTTGCACGAAAAAAAAGGATTTGTAAATTGTAACTAATCCCTTTAGCTAGCAAGGAATTAAACAGTGAAAGAAATGAACCGAACGAAATTTCTTTAGCTGCTATAATTCAATATTACTCTAAGCTTTGTGTTAAGTTTCCTTTTCTTCTTTTTTTTTTTTCTTAATTTGCTTATTTATTCATTCTCTCTGTAATTATTTTAGAACTTTAAAATTATTTTTTATTCTTGTTTATTTTTGTTGGTTTACACATCTTATTGATATTTAATTAATATCATCACTCTCTCATACATCATGTGTACTCAAAAAAACTTTTGTCCAAAACAAACTTTTTGGTTTAGTTAAAAAAAAAAAAAAAATGGGAAAAAACGTATGCAGAAAATAAATTGATTTTTCCAAAACTTTTATATCCTTGTTGATGACTAATATGAAGAACAACTACAACAACAATTTATTTAATTTCTCTAAAAACATTATTTAACATATGCCCTTCTTTGCTACTTATGATATACATAGGAATCGTCAACATCCGGGAAAATTTTTATTCCCAAAAACTCTGAAATATTAAAAACTTTTCTACTTAAGCTATATAAAGGACATTTTTCAACAAACAACAACAATATCAGCAACTCGACCATCAAGAAGGAAGTACAAAGAAATTTCTTCGTAAAGTAAAAGAAAAACTAAAAATAATATTTTAATAATCAATTATGAAAGAAGAGTTTTCTCTCTAAATACATTTTAAAATAATTAGAGAGAGACAGAGAAAGAAAAACTTAAAAAACTTAAGAAACATGTTTTTTATTATGTTTATTAAATATTGTTGAAATAATTAAACAAATGATGGATGGAGGTACTTTTAAAGCTTAGTAATATTTTTCCTTTCTTTGATGTTAAAAAAAGAAAAAAAAATTACAAATGGTAAAGTAATATAAGCTTTACAAGCTAAATCTTTGATATGAAGGTACTAAAGTCAGTTAAACTGTTAAGATCAATGTAGATTTAGTGTTGCATTTGAAAGGTTTTCGTTGTGTTATGTTCTCGAATTAAACACGTATGTACATTAACTAAGTAAAACTATATTAAGAAGAAGAGAAAATAGTCATTGCTTTTTTTTAAATACGGATTTTCCAATGGGTCGATTAAGATAATTCCTGATTGAGGTTAGAACAACGGTTGTTATGAATTGCTAAATCAATATTTCTTATAAATCACAGTTTGTGATTAGAAATTTGATAAGATTTTCAAAAATTTTTTTATTTGCGAAATCTTTCGGTTTTCTTACTGCACACCATTTGCGAGGCGGATGGCATCAAGAAATTTTCAATATCATTCAATTAGAGACACATTTAGACAAAATATTCAATGGATCGACAATCAAAAGAATAGGTAAATTGCAATAAAAGGATGGACTGTCCTATGGACTTTAAGTAGACTGAACTTGCCTGTAGATCTACAAAAAGAGTTCTAATCGAGCGAATCGAATAGAAATAGCCTTATAAACCTTTCACTAAAATTTTGGGGAAATCTCCTCACTGTTTCAGAATAAGCCCAATATAAAACATAAAAACTTTTTAAAATTAATTTTCAACATTATTCACGTTTCTTTCCGCAAATAAAGGAAATCGGAGCCACACATATTCAGTGAACAACGACGATGCCTCGGAATATTCCAAGTAAAGTTTAAACAGTTTTCGTGAATTTCTTCAGTTGCATTTATTTTCCCGCGCGGGCGGCCATAGTAGGAAATAGTTATAAGAATTGTTCTTTTCAATTGTCCCAAGCAAGTGTCTACATTACATATATTCTTAATCAACACTATATTCTGAAACGAAATTACCATAATCGTGAGCCGTGAATTTATCGGCCCCACGTGAACTGCTGATAGCAGGTAAAGATATTGATTTAATATTTTAAAATTGTAACTTATAGGCTATAGAGGCGTGGATTGGAATCGTTACATATCATTTGATTCACCTGATAAGACATGGAAAAATATTATAAAAATTTTATAAAACATATTTTAAAAAATCGATCAACCGATATGCCTTTTGGGTTATAAGTATAAAACTCTTACCTTATGTCGTCGTATGCAATTCGATATGTTCGTATTAAACTTTAGCAATTAACATTTTACATTTATGTCATGCAAAATTCACTATATGTTTGAAATGGTATTCCGCTCCATTACATTAAATAATATAAAATATTTTTAAATAAGCTTTTGTTTTTATTTTTAACCTTTGTTAAAGGAAATTTATATATACAAAAAAAAAAGATTTTGATTCAATGGTATTCAGTTTTAAAAACCATAAAAATGTTTGGTAAAATAAAAGAAAAACTAAACTTAAAACAGGAAATATTTTAAATATACCACTAAAATAATCAATAATCAATAAATATTTAACAATGAAATCCTTCGAAAACTGAGTTATAAATATTTTTATTAGAATCATTTTTCATGTGAGATACAAAGTCCTTTTCGTGAAGTTTTTCCAAGTTTTATTAAAAGGTTCCCTAGACTGGAGACTTATGTCGTTTAAACATTTGTTAAATTTACACTTAATTCAATTTTTGCTAAAATATATATATGTATATAGCACAGCACAGGCTTTAAAAAATTTTTCCAGACTCATCATGCAAACATAAATTATGTAGTTTAAATCTTTTAAAGCACTGTTGACATGTATGCTCACTTAATTTATTACAAAATATGTAAAAACTCTTCTTTAGCAGCTTTAGTGAAATGGCTTTTACAAAGCTCATGCAATGTTAAAAACCGCAAAAATGTTTTTTAAATGAAAACTATTCACGTCTCTTCAAAAGAACAACAAAGACACTGATTACGTATATTATTTATTTTTTAATTTATTTATTCATATATATTTCTTCTTTTTTTTTTGTTTGCATTAGAGATTTGAGAGCTTAGCCTCTGATCAAGAAGCTCAACTTTTTTGTCCTGAGATTGTCTCTGTACTTTCGATAAGTCAGTTCAATTAAATTACATAGCGTGTAATATGTGAACGTTTATTGATTTTAGATTTGCATTGGAAAGGAGGCAAGTAGAACGACTAGAAACCGTAAATGTTGCTTAAAAGATAAGACGTAGTTATGTCGCCTTTCTCGATTATAGCTGAAACGCCCCCCCTTCGAGAGCCGTAATTAATTTTCTAAAAAAGTAATTTTATCACAATATCTCATATGTAAAGACATATCCGCAATAATTAAAAAATAAAAGATACAATCAAATAACGGCACGTCTCAAAGGAATGGAGTGAGAGAGAAAGGGAACGATTGCATGATAGGAAGTGTGCGACTAATCGGTAAGCATTATCTCTTTAACGTCCGAGCGCTAGCTACAATCAACATATCAACCGTAAATGAAGTATGATCTACCATACTGGGGATTGAGCTCTGTTACGCCAACTTGATAGTCGCGCTAAATTGACTTATGCGGTAGACTTTATTTAGATATACAAAATCTGAATCTGAAGAGACAGATGTTTAATTTGTCCAACTTTTTCTCTATGATGAGCAAAAGAAAAAAAGAATTTATGATTTTCAATCGTCCTTGGATGGCAGTGTAACTGTCGGTCGATTTGGGACTGGATTTTCTCACAGAAGCGAAATTCACCTTCTGCATCATGGCTTCCTTGGTTAGCCAACGCCAAAAACCGAGCGTACCGAAGTGGCATGTAAAAATATAATAGTTTCGATAAGTTCTGCGACGAAAAAGGGATTTTTCATGGTGCTATTGTTAGAGTGCAGCTGGCCAATGTAATTTTGAACAAGGGAAATTCGTATTTGAATCAAAAAATTTGCCGAACACAATTGCTTGTTGCTTAATCTCCTTACAAAAATGCTAGAACGTTTAGGCTACTAGCCCGCATTAGGGTCAACTCTAACCAATCACTATAGAAAGTAGTACGGAACTGATTAAATTGAAACGAACGTTAATGGAAAAATTGTTGAATTTTAAACATGATGGCGCTCGGCTTTATATAGCTTAACCCGGTCAGTAAACGTTATCGGCATTAAAGTGAAATATGGTCATATGTATCCTTAATACTACTACTGGTTGACAATTTAAATGAAACTTTTTCTTCAAAAGAAAGAATGAAAAAGAATGAAAAGAATATTTAAACTGTGACTTACAGATTTCCTTAACACTATGGTTGAACAATTGATTTCTCTATTTTTTTTTTTATCCATATTTTAATAAAAAATTACTTTAAAATTTTGGTTATAGCAGAAGTAGTTGCTTATTGAAGGCAATAAATTTTAATACTGTTTCGGGACTGTCTTAACAGAGAGTGCCTTTATCTTAAAAAATTTGTATTTTTTTCATTTACGGTGGTTTTACTCAAATCCTGGGCATATGTTTTTATTTATTTAATATTTAATTTTATAATTAAATTTTAATTTATAAATAATTATATAAATTATAATTTATAATACATAATTTATAAATAAATAAATTAAAATCTAATTTAAATATGTTCTAGAACAAATCCTTACGTTACTTCAAACAATCGTTTTCGCATTTAAACGATTTTCATTATTAATTTAACTTAGTTTTCAATGAACATTCACAGAATGTATGTGCATCTTTATGCCTTAATAAATCCATGCTGCCAAATCTCTAGGGGGCCGTGGTTTAACATACATTATTGCAATGAAACCGCACTTTGTTACAATACGTATAATGTGGTACTCAGAAAGAGTATTGTGACTGCAGCTATAAATATTCAATAGCGATAACAATCGTTTAATCAATAAGTGTTCGCGGCAATTGGGGAATATTAATAATGATAATAAAGTTAGCGTGTTACAGTTGTTCTTCTTGATATTTAACAAGAAAAACTTTTGAATTTTATGTGAAAAGAAAAGACAAATTCCTTTAACGTTAACAAATCACCCTAAATAGCGAAGATGAAGATGTTGTAATTATGTACAATTAAAACAATATGTTTTTGGAAGCTTCTCTTATAATTCTTAATTAATTATTTATAATTAATTTTAGACGTGAATATAAACCACCATAAACCTCAAATAAACCACAAGACCTCAACTACTTATCGCACTGTCAAAGTTTGTCTTCTGTAAATTCTTTCTTCCTTTTTCTTTCTTAATTTTTCTTTTTCTTTTCGTAACCATGAATACAAATGTTTCGACTTTTATGACAACAAATTTCTATTTCCTTGAATTTTATTTTTTTTTTTTTTATATACTTCCTCTAGTTTTTTATAATTTTTTCTTCACTTCAATTTCCTACAAGTCAGCAACACTTAAAAAGTCAACTTTGTGCATAAGAGAGAACTCGACGACATAGTTGTGGGGGTGAAAGTGGAAGCATTCACAAAAAGACAAACACTTGACCACTTGAATAGCTTACGTTAAATTGTTATTGTACGTTAGTCACCTTATTTTGTGAGATATGAAGATAAGCAACTACAACAACACGAAAATAACAACAAGAAATTATGATATTGTGCTGTGTGTACACATCTTTAGCAGAAGGTAATCATAGTGCAAGGACGTCAACTTATCCTTATTGTTTTTCAACAAGGAGAATAAATAATCATAACTGAATAACACACAATACAAACTTCCGTCCGTGCAAAAGCATCTAAATCTAGCATTTAAATATTAAAATATCATACTACAGGATTTTGGCACCGTCGACTGATGCATTTTATATAAATTATACAATAGAAAACAATAACAAGATGAAATATGAAGGCTTAGGAATTCAAAAGAGGTATAACGACTGAAGGAATATTCACAAGTCGAAAATTAACCGAAATTAGTCAGTTGTCGTTTTTTATACTCCACTAAGTCACATAGATTATATTCGAATTGCCAAATAAATCTGCTTCTAAGACACCTTGACATATTCTTAGTTAACGAGAATAGTAGCGAATCTATTTAGTCATACCTTATCTCTCTCTATCTCTCTCCCTGTTGTATAGCTGCTATAGCCATTTTAAGGCTATTGTAAAAACTATATTTTCCTTTTCGCCTGATTTAATCCAAAGGGCAAATTTATATTATAAACAAAAAAATAAAATTTTCTTAGATCTTCTCAGATCTAGTTCCTAATAAACAACTTGATGGTAAAGTTGCTGGTATACAAGCAATCACTTGAAGTTCAAAAAGTAGGTCGACGAATAGGCTAGAAGGACTATTTCTCGATCAAATTTAACTCTGCAAAGTTATCATAAATTGAAAGGTGTCGCCCTTCCTCAATTTTTTGACAAATTTTATTGACTTCATCAACGATCGGTCGCCTAGAGTGCGGTATGTTTTTAATATCAAATATGCTGCTGATTTTGACAAACCATCTGAACGCTACGAAGTTTTTTACAATGTTGCTAAGCATTATCGCTTTAATTGAAATGGAAGGTAGCAATAGTGAGAGAAAATTTGTTCAAGTCATTTTCAACAAGCGTTTTTCTCCCTGAATTAACATATGCTGCAATGGTTTGATAGACCGGCACTACTATATACTTGTTAAGCGACTCTAAAGGCACCATAAGTGCCGTAAACTTTTTCCTTGACCTATTATGTCTTGAATGTATTAAGACAAAACGCGGCAAGTGCCTTAAGTACATATATATATAACCTTCTTATACAGGCTAATAGTTAGTAAAGAACAAATACATATTTTCTATTCATTATTCGTTTTGTGTGAATTTAGAGCTATTTCCGTACGGGAAGCTCTTAAAAAAAAATAAACTGCAGTTAATTTATTTTAAGAAAATATTACAAAAGCATTTAACATTTTCATCAGATAAAATTCTTAAATGGAAAATTTGCGTCAAAAGTTACCAAAAATTTCAATAAAGTAAAACAAATTGTACTCGCAAATCATCAATCGCTAAAGGCACTAGACTCTGTATTAATACTAGCAACTAACAATCGCGTGCAATTACAACCATAATATGGTCTTGTCAAAGCAAGAAACACATTGCGGCTCGATTTGTTCAACAAAAAAGATGACTTCAGTTCATTGAAAGCGTCAAAATCAAATTGTGAAAAATATGCTTTCCAAATTGTGTGCAAAAGCTTTAAATCACGCAATGTGCACCCGAATAAGATTATAAATAAAAATAATAATCAAAATTAGAGAATTTGGGTTCTCAAATTGAATTCCATGAAAAATTAACGAAAACTTGATAATTGTTACATATTATCGAAATTGTTAGAAAGGTTGGCGTGTTTGTTCACTAAACGTTGTTAATTACTACAATTTCTTTAAATTATCTTACTTGTGGGTAACTCTCAAAATTTGGAATCCCTATAATAGAGGGATTCGTCGCTATATTTGTGCCCTACAACCCATATAGGGTATATTAGATTTGTGCGAATGTATTTAACTTCCAGAAAGAGTCAAGAAAGATCCAAATTTTAGCATACCGAGATCAATTGAAAATCATTTTCATAATGGTCAAGCTTGTCTGACTACTACCTGTTGTTTTGTGCCTCTATCCATGTTCATGTAATGTTGTGATCAAATTACAGGTAGTGATTTTTAAGATATTTTGACGATATTTTGTATACGGACATATTTTGAGCCAAGAGCGAATCTTTTGAAAATGGATTCGATCGGACTCTCCATACGCTACCCCATTTGAGAAGGGTCTTTATATGAAAAAAATTTCAATTTCCATTTCTCGATAGATGTCGGAGGAAACTAATATATTGACATATAAAATAAATGTGATGAATTTGAATTGCAGAGGACGATTTTCTGAACCGTCACCGATGTAACCATTCCTATGAAAAGTAAGCTAATATATAGCGGAAAAATCAAATCTAAATATTTTCTGATGCAAATGAAGGCCTAATAGTAATTTTTTAGGTCTTTTTTAGGATCCTATTTGTTACAAAAAGCTCTAATGAAAAGTAAGTCTTTATATAACAGCAAAATATAACTTTTATTTAATCAAAGTCGTGTAGAATTAACTAACCGGAGTTGTACAACACGTTTCCAAACCTATATTGTCATTAATTTCCATTTAATATAGATTTTAATTCATTTTCTTTTTTTTCTTAGTTTCATGCTATGGTATAATGCATATGTAAGCCTATAAAATTAGTTGCTTAATTTAGCTGAAAACTTTTTGCAGATCGATTGAAAATAAATTGAAAATTAAAAATATGAAAAGTAGTTGAAGTAAGCAAAATAATATGAGAAATTTAATGTGTTTGGCCTTGCCCCTCACTATAATATTTTCACTTCTTTTTCTATTGATAAGCTATTAAGAATCTTTACACAAAAGTACGTCGCTATAATTAAGTAAATTTAAGAATACAAAATTTTAGTGCAGGAACAATATTCCTAAGTCGTCATTTCCACTATGATTAGTGTATTGAGATATAAGCCAACCTGTGCTTATATGTAATCTCTTAAATGTGTTCATATTTTTTCCTTTTCCAATATATTATTGTTTTTTCATTCTGAACGTCAAAGTGTAACAAAAATAAACTTTACGAGCTAATTAATGCCGTAATAAGTTTAATAATCATTTGAAGGAAAATCCTTTATATAACAAATCCGTAACATTTTTTCACTACAATTTTCATTTAATTTATAAAAATTGTATTGAAAATTTGGGAATTTATGTAGGTCTCTAAAATATCTTGAAGATTAAAGAAATATAATTTAATTCTCTCATAAGTACTCATACGTTCTTAATTCCTGTTAATAGTGTCACACAATCACTATAAAATAATTTAAAAAAATTACACATTGAACGAATCTTAAATACCCATCATCCAGGTAAATGCATACCTGTTTATACTTGACCAGCTAGTGCAATATATATTGAAAGTTCTTAAGTGTTTCTTTTGTTACTTTCAAGCTTTACTCAGAGAAATTGGTACAATGTATTTTATTCGAAGTATTGTCAATCGCTGGTTACTACTTTCTCCCACTTTTAGATAAAATGTGAATACGATAAGGGAAGCACTACTGGCATTTTGGGGATGTGTGAGGAAATATATACTTTTTGGGCATAAAAATGGAAGGTCCACTTACCCAGATAATAAGTAATCGGTTGCAATGATTGTTAACAGGAAGGAGTAGTACACGCCAGGTTAGGGCCGCTTATGTTTCTCAGGTGAGTTTTGCTATAGAAAGCCGAATTTTGTATATGTTGGTAGTATTCCCTAACGATGCTTGCATTGTATAATATAACACACCCACTCAAATCCCCCGTCCCCTCTCCCGTATAAGGTCCCCATGATTATTCAGCTTTATCGTCAATGCTAGTCTTATTTCATCACGGTTATTTATGTTTTGATTATCGTAAGGGTTTAGCAACACTGTCTTTCGGAATAGGCAGCAAATGCGTCACTTCCTGCAAATTGTGTTTTGTTGGCACCAAGATTCACATGGTTAGAGTGTAAAGAAAGTATGTCGTTTACACTGTGGCGAAATGACACGTACGGATTTTTAGAAGGAAATGATGATGCTTTAACACGAATATAGTTAGGCCATCTCTTGTAAATTTCTCAAAACTCATCTGTGTCTCTAATGTCTATATAAAATACGTTTTGTTTTGTTAAAAAAATTTCCCTGAATTTTTTTTTTTTTAAGCTTAGGAGCGAGGCTGGTCGAAGCGCAGTAAATCGCGTGCCGAGTATATTATGTACTCTATGAAGTATTAATCTTTGAACTTATTTCGTTCACTCTATTCATATTCATGCGTACTGACATTTCAGATCATCGAAAACAAAAGACTCGTTACTCATAATCGACAGAAAAATATCAACATTTTCAGTTTGCAGCGCAACTTTAGTCTTTTACCTATAACGCAAATATTTATGCTTTGATCGAATGTACATTTAAAGCCTACCTATACAAATCTTCCGAAGTCGCATTTCACATCTCTATATTAAACATATTAGCACACAAGAGTTGAGAAGACAAGTATTACTAAACACTAGTATTTAGTACTAGGGTATATGTGTACGTCTGTCTATATATTATAAATGACTTCTTCTATAGTTCTCAAACGAAATGGTGAAATTAATGTGCTTCTGTATCTAAGAGTTATCTCATGATAAGCGTAATATAATTAATTATGAAAAAATGAAATCAAATGTGAAAAGATTTTCTATACAACACATACCATACGTGCTATATTTTTGTATGTACAATAGTGCATATACGTTGGCTTGATTTGTGAACAAATAAAAGCATTATGTGCACGTTTACGACGAATCTTAGACACTTATGAAAGCTAACAGAATTTTTTCAATTAGAAGAATTCTTCCTTTAAAAATCTTTAAAATATTATTTAATTAAGAAACACTTGAAATCTTTTTGTTCTATTATTATTTTTCTAAGTTTATTTTAACATATAAACTATAATGAAAGCCTTCGTAGGCCACCTCTCATTCATGCGTGAACACTAACGTATCGAAGTTATTTAAAAATATATCCGGTAAGATTAATCTTTGGTTGTTATAAAGGCTTACAGAATTCCACCAATGTACACCCAAGCGCAGTAACGAATTTTATTAACTGGACGGCAAATAATAATACAAAATATACGCCAATCTCTAGGTATTGCAAACAGATTAGTGAAATTAGTGTACCACTATACCTTGATGGCCATTATGAAAATCATTATAATTGCTATCAATGTTATTACGATACATATATATTTTTATGTAAAGGCAACACGATAATTTAGTTTAATTTTATCATTTTATTGCAATCAATTCAATTCCTGTCTGTTATTATTGGTTTAGTTTTGTTATGCTCTCATTAAAATTGCCGAAGATAATCTCGGATTATCCCTTGTATATATACACATTAGCGCACGAACACACTTGCACTATAATCAAACCAGCAAAATCAGACAATAACTAAATTAAAACCAGCTTTATCTAATTTAATTTAATGCATTTGAAAATATTCTTTTTATTTAAAACACAATAATATTTTTTTATTATTATATTATTTATCATTATTTACAAAATTATTGCGTTGAGAGATAATCTTGCATTTACTGTAATGTAACGAGGGGAAGTATATTAGGCCTGGGAAATGTGTATAATACTTAGAACGCATGTCTGTCTGTTGCCAACACGATTATTTTCCGAAAATTTGATTAGAAAAAGCGAATTCATCTCAAATTTTTTCTTGTTTCTCTTGTTTAAATTTTAGGACGATATAAGCACCAAAATCCATTCCTAGATATTCCCTAAGCTTAAAGAATATTGTTGCAATTTGTAAATTTTTTTCTATTATTAATTGTGAAATATGAATAATCTATTAATTATTGAGTTCAATAGTCTAGCATACGCTGCTTACTCAACTACATATTGTATGTTAAGTTCTATAGTATTTTATCGATATACGTGTAAACAAAATGTTTTCTATAAATACGTATAATTTTCCAGGCATGAAGGCAATTTAAAGGAAAAAAAAAAACAAAGCTTATATTTCCAAGACTTAGTAAAGACACAAATATAAAAACAAAGAAAAGCAATGGAAGAAAAAAACATCAAAAAATCTTTAAAATCTTCGTAATCACAATATTATAGCATTTCAAATGCATCCGAATCATTTTTGAGTGGATAAGTGTTAGATCAGTAGCCGTAATTCATGCTTGCATGCAATATGAGATTGCATGTTACTGTAATCAATCATAAAGTTTTATATGTGGTCTAAACGTAGACATTGAATCAGTGCGCATATAACAAGTAAAATAAGCAAGAAAATTATATTCGGCTGTTCCGAATCTTTAATACCCATCACCTTTATCTTAAAAAACATACAAAAAGAAAACTAAATTTTAATAGATAGACGTGGCAGATTTTTCTATTTTTGTGGAATACCATGAATATTTTTATTAAGCTTATTTCACACTGTAGGCGTGGCCAGTGCTTGATTGCTCTATTTTCAATACCAACGTAGGTGAAGCAATTTTCGATATTTTTACAAATTTCATTCAAATATGTGACCTGGAAAATGATTATCGCAAAGATTGCACAGATCAGCAGAAAGTCAGATGAACAGACGGAAAAACGGATACGTCTAAAGGGATTTTGAATTTCATAGTGATCAAAAATATATCTAGTGTCTGAAGCATCTTTCTTATCGTTACAAACGTTTTCACAAAAAAATTAAATTTCAATACTCTATCATATCCATTAGACTTGTTCGACCCGTTCCATTTTTGTACATATGTTAGAGGATAGCCAGTCCAATAAATGTGGAAAATGTGTCTGCTATGGTTTATGAGTCAGAACCAAAATGAACCCAACTTTTTTTTTAAAGCAGAGATGCTCTTAGTTTGCGTTGTACTGTGGACGGTGCCTTTGACCGATTTGTTCCATTTTAAATACCAATCTGTGTGCAAGAACTTCCAATACTTCTGTCAAATTTGAAACCGACATGTGCATTTATTATAGACATTACACAGACGGATACCAGACATGCTGAGATCGATTCTAAATTTGCTGCTGCTAAAAAATATATAATTACTTTGTGTGACCCTTGAAGTTTTCTTCTGGATGTTGCAAACAAACTGACAAAATTACTATATCTGCACTGTTCAGTGACGTGTATAAAAAGGAGCAAATTGAGAAAGTGATTTATTAATATAACATAATAATTAATGCATTACTTTTCGCTTACGTAGATCGTAAAAAAGTTACCAAAAAAGCACCAAGAAGCAAATGCCATGCAATGTGGGGTTTATTGAAAAACACACTGGAAAAAGAAGTGTATTTCGTCAGACCTCATACGGGCTATTAATGTGCAAACGTATTTTACTCCACTCGAAAATGATCATTGACACAATGGAATCAGCGAATTATTATATATGCACTTCCGATATTTCTTCAAATTTTTTGAGTTGTGCTTTATTTCTAATTTAAAAATCATCAGTTTTCAGCTACTTAAAATATTCCTTGTTCGTTGAGTCTAATGAGACATACCTTCAATAACTCTTTTTCAACATTTCATGAATGAATGAAATGAATCTTCCCGCCAATGGTAATCTATTAGTTAAAAGAATTAAAATTTAGTAATAATTGTGTTCATAATGATTCAAAGCACACGTTCCATACTAAAGTATTGGGAATAAATTATTTCACACAATTGTCTAACGAATTAATATCGTGCAAATTTGATTTCATTCAAATTCAAATAAATAAACACTGAAACACTACAACACTGAAATCACCTTTAATACAACAAATTTTAACTCAGTTGTAATAGAATTTTCCAACAATGTATAAAAATTTAGGACCATTTTTTTAAGCAAAATTTTAAGGAATGCGTTTAGAGAAAGTCGAAAGATTTTCATTCAATTTAAAAACAGAATCAAAACGAATTACAGTAGTTTCTAATAACAACGGACAAATGTTTATATTCATTCATTGGTATCTGGGCGGTTATCACGTAACGTTTTTGATGTCGGTTATCAAGTGATATGGTTTAGAAACCGATAACTATAGGATCATGTGAGCAAATTTAACTTCCGATTGTAGCCTTTTGCGCTCTCTTGTTACGTCACCTAAGTAAGTGTCGTTTGGCTGGAATTTGGATTAGCATTGAGCATAAACCAAGAAAAATTTACTATCACAATCTCTTTTGTACGAAAAAACTGTAATTGAAAGGGAAACACACACAAACCTACCTATGTTGTTCAACCTTTGAAATGAAAATTTGTTTATTTTGTTGTGCATAATATGTTTATATCTATTTATATATAAGAAATAAAATATATTTATATATAAAAAATAAGAAATTTATTTAAGAAAGTAGAAATTTCCAAACTACAATTTTTTCTTATTTCATTTTGCATGCTTAATATTTTTTATCATTTGTGTTTCGTTTATACAAAACAAACAAACGTATTTTACGACTCTCTCATTATATTGGAAAATTTCGCCTATTCTATTGGAAAGTGAACGATCCTGTTACATGATGCTAATGGAGTTTACTATTTAGCAATCACTTTTCAAAAGGATAGTATAACTTTTAAAAGCGACACAAATTACATTATGACGCTTTTGAATAATATTTCATGTATTTCTCTTAATCCAAGACATATTTACTTTAACTTTCAAAGGTCCACAATTTTTCTTCACTCCTAAAAAAAATTGTTGTTGTGATAAATATTATACATTTCACACATTTACTTTTAAAACTTTATTTAATAAATTCGTAGGATGACATATAGATGTCGCTACTATTGATGGATCTATGCCACTTAAATTACTCTCAAACGAAACCTGTCAAAAATTTTATGACAATCCGACTATAAGTTTACAATTTGCAGTTGTTTTAGTGACAGTATATTTTAATTTTCAGAACAATGGAGAAATGTGAATTTCCTGTGTTGAGATAAAGCATTGCTTTCTAATAGGAAAGCATCGGCTTAAAAAATGCTATGGTAACCTTTCTGTATTGAAATCAAGAGATTTTGGGTTGTTTGCTTTCTTAAAACGAGATCCTAGGGACGCGAATGTTGCTGACCGCTCTGATCGCTCGAAATTTCTTTCAGAAAATATAAAAAAAAAACTGAAAAAATCGTTTTGAAACATCAAAAAGCGAAGTTGCCTGATAAAAAGCTGACACATTAATGAGAACAGTATTTGTTATTTTGAATGAACATTTGTCCATGAGAAGGCTTTATTCGAAGTAGGTACAATGTTTGTTGTATTGATGATTCGAAGCGTTATATGGAGCTGTTTAGACTAAATCAAAAAGATTTTCCACAATGGGTGAAACACGGATTCATCGATACACCAGAGTCAACCCAGCCCCCAACCCCAATTAGTCGTGTGGATAACAATTGGCCAAGCGCGGCCCAATTAACCGAAAAACGCAAATATCGACTGCTAAAGTTTTGGCGTTCGTATTTTGGAAAGCGCACATCAACAATCGTTGAACATTTTGAGAAGGAGCAAACGGTCAGCAATATATAACAAGGCTTAGCAATATATAACAGTACATAACGGTATCTAACAGTATGTAGCACCATAGATAATGCACCACGTCGCAAGCCAACGACATCAATGACAAAATCTGAAAAAAATAAAAATTAGATCTCCTACGAACTTATTGAGTGATGTATTACGAATGCCACATATCCCATTATGATGAAAAAATTTGATTAAGTCTTCCATAAAAATCATTAGTGAGGCGTTACTGTGGCTTTGTCCTCGTAAATAGCATTTTCAAATCCAAATGGAGAGATTCATTAAGAGACGAATCCGACCTTGGGAATTGTTAATTAACATATTTAATTATGTTATTATTCTTGTTTGAATTTTAAATTAATTAAGGTAAAATTTGTGTCATGTTTGAATTGATATGTAATTGTAAATACCTGCCAGCAAATTAAAATATAATCATACAGAGTGAACACACGCTATGCCTGAGTCTTCTCTAATAATTAACCAGAAAAATTACAATCACTTTTCACTCTGACTACACTTTGCTTTCCAAAAAAGAACATCTTATGCTGTCTTGTTTAAGTTGTGTACCGAAGAGACTTCTTGTTTTTCTTCTTTTAATTGCCAGCATATTATATCAAAAATGCTTATGTACATTCGAGTGATCATCAAATATACTCGTTTTGCATATCTGTGTCTTATTGGTACCGAAAAATTATGAAAGCGCATACATCGCCTCGAATTTTTCAAAGGACATTTAATTACTCGCCAACCAAGATTATTGTGACTGCTATTGATTGGCATAGGCGCACGTATAAAGTATATAAAGTATACGTAGAGAACTGATACCCCCAAAAAACAAACTTAAATATATAGGTTCACGCCGTAATTTGTAACGAAGGAAATGAAGAAATGAGGCGGTTTTGTGAAAAGATAGCATGGCTAACAAAAGCAAGCTACAACAAAGCATTGCAATAGCTAAAATTACGTTTTGAAACTAAAAAAAAGTCGGAAACTATTCGAATATGAACTCTCTAGTACACATTCACACATATGATTTTTTTCTGTGTTTATGCTTGTGTGTGTAAATGCTGTTTTTTTTCTTTCCTCTACTTTTGACTTTATAATTAACCTTAACGTGTTGTTTACTAGTGTAAAAAATATACTTTTATTTTCACACTAAGCCGTTAGGGATTTGTATCGAACTGCAAACAATTGTATTAAAAACAAATGTATTCTACACATCTGTGGTTAAATGCTGCACTTCGTTAGTTTAATAAAACCAAATATGTATAGTTGTATAGAATTTTATAAATGAACAAATATTTAAATAAAATGAATGAATAAATATTTACTTTAAACTGATATGAAAAGCAACAAAGGTAAGTTAATCAATTTGTTTCACATGAGAAATTCATTGGAACAGATATATATATACATATATGTGCATATGTAAAGCAATTCTTAAAACAGAGAAAAATTATCTTAAAGTATATTAAGTCATTATTACTAACAAGCAAAAAGATGATATCCGTAACGGCATCACTGTGGAACAGTTTTCAAATACTTCTCCAAACGAGGTCCTTTTATCTAATTTTTTTCCAATAGATTTGGAAACACTTTTTCAAAGTTGTATAGTGAGAAGAATTATTCAAATCACATGCTGTTTTTTGGCCTATTTACAGACCGAAATAATTGATGGTATTTTAAGGAGGCTTTCCTTTCCTAAAAATTGGGTAATTCCGACAAGACACTTAAAGTTTTCTATGGTGAATAAAGCTATTAAGTCAAAAGCTCAAGGAAAGGGATTTTCTTCGAGTGTTTTTCAAAATTAAATCTCTTTTTTAAAATTAGATCTCGGATACCTATCCGAGACAACAATGGAAAGTGAAAAAACAGCTTCGTTGCTTTATCTTCTTAATGATTATTTAATTATCATGATCTTGACCTGTGAAGGCGATTCCAATACTTTATGTTTCAATTGAATGCAATATTTTCCTGTCTTTAGAAATCCATGTGCATGAATATGAAAGCGGAGAGGTTCAAGTTAACCCAAAACCCCAGTTTAATCAAAAAGTATTTAATGATAATATTATTATGTCCTTACTGTTGAGTGTTGAATCTATAATTTCTATACCTTAATACAGCTTTCGAAAGTCGAAGCTAACCCTTTCGATCAGAACGTGTTACTTACTATAAATGTCAATACTTTTTGGTTAGTGTGTAAATGTGGCCAAAAAACAAAAATCATTTCCGGTTAATCGGATACTGTGACATCACTTGTACCACATCTTACGTACAAAAAAAGAAACCGAGAAAAAAGCTTGCATTATTTTCTTACTACTACTTACTAAGAAGGTTCGTCTTTAGTGCCGATTGTGTGACAATTTTTCAAATAAATTGTAAGTAAATATTTATTTAAATTATTTATCTTCATTGATGCTCAATAACGGGTGTGTAAGATGTTTAAGAACAAACACAAGTTGACATTTAAGCAAATTTCTTGTATAATTTATTATAATTTTATGAAATTTTTACACAAAACTAAAAAACTCCTAAACTATATATTTATTTAATGTTATCGTCATTAGTGATAATAATGATAAACCCAATGCAATGGTTGTGAAAGAGCGATCAATAATTTGAGGGACTCTCTGAGGAAACAAGCTGTTAAAATACTCGACTTTCTCCAAAAACCCAGTTCTTTTTAAGAATCACTCTATCAATATTTTTTTGCTAAAGAACGCGATAACAATTATTGGGGGTAAAATATAAAAAAAAAATGGAGGGTGTGGCAACAATTCGTACCCGAATTCATATAATGTCTGGAATACTACGAAGCTGTCGTATGTATGAAAAACAGCTTTCCCGTATTTATGCTATTCGTTCGAAATAATGAATACCCTGCTATTTCGTATCTTTATAATGTCAGAATTATAATGTCAAATTCACGTTTTGGCTGCCGAGAAGATTTTTCCAACTCTCTTCTCTTTTACTCGCTCGACAAATTATATATTTCTATCGCAACGTTAACTGCATATTCTTCCAAAAACAAATCAGAAACTAGTTTCCGCAAATCAAGCTTATGTTCATCTGTCTGAAGATAGCTTTAGAGGCTCTATAAAGTAGATATATTTTTGATCAGCATCAACTTTAGAATCAATTTAAGCTTATCCTTCAGTCCGTCTGTTTATGGCTATAGTAGAGACCCTCTAGGTCGCTAAAATAAAGATATCGGCTTCAAATTTGGCAAAAATATAGGAAATTCTTGCACAAGGGTGTTGCAAAATCGAATAAATCTGTCAAAAGACACGACTATAGCTTAGCGTAAATAATACCTCAGCTTTACGTGTATTTCTCATTATTCATAAACTGCAACAAATACACGATAAACATGTCCACGGAATAATTAGACACGCCCATCTAATATTGTAGAATATCGAAATTTGGCATTGTTCGAGCTTTTCGTGGTGGTGGAAAAAAAAAATTTGGTTCGAACCGAATATAATTTTCATTTCTTATGCTTTTTGCTCTATAGCTGTTCTTCAAATCATAATTTGTTCAAATTTACGTTCTTATTAATTTCTATGAAAAAGTTTCACTTTTGCATTTTATTCTATAAATTTGTGTAATACTTGCTACTATAATCACATATATCACATATAAAAGATAATTTTGGCAATGCTGTTTGCGACGATTAAGCAGCGTTTTCGAAATACTTTTATAGAAAGTCTTTTCAAACTAAAGTGTTATACCAAAATCATTTCACTCTCCTAAGGAATTTCGATTAAATGTTGAATACTCACTCAAAAGTAGTCACATTAAGAAGAGAACAAATGATACTCGTGAAAACGAGTAATTTTCACTTTGAAGAAAAGTTCTGTTTACCTTGGAAGGTAAACTTAAGATTATTTGTTAATAAAAATAGTTGTTCTTCAAACGAGGAGGCCTTGCACTCAATAAGTATTGAATTCATTTGAAACTGAGTATATTTCTATTATTTCTTAATATAACGGCGCATACAATAATGTTTTGCAAAATATCCGATTTTATAAGGGAGTAAATGCTTCTTTTCTAAAACCACACTCAAATGCCTTTAAATTTGTGAAAGGCACTGAGAGCTTTAAAAAGTTGAAAGCAAACATCTCTATTCTAAAAGCGACATTCAAATGCTTTTAAATTTGTAAAGGCACTGAGAACTTTAGAAAGTTGATAGCAAAAGCTAAGAAAACTTGTTTCTTGTGAAATTGAAGACAAAAGAAGTTGTTGCTTGCAAATTAGTAAAACAGCCGCAATTTACGAATAGAAAATACAAGCAAATCAGTTGAAACTGGTAACATATGAAATGTTTGTGCTGATAGCCGGTAGGAATCAAAATACATTTTTGTCTTTGCTAAAAAGGGGGACTAACTGCACAGTTGGTTCATGTCTTTACTAAGGTATTTCATAATAAAGCGGCTTCGAAAAATATACAAAATGCTTATAAAGCCTGAAAGAGGTAAAAGCTGCAAACATGAATAAAAAACTAAAAAAAGAATGTGTTGTTCCTATTTTATAATATACAAACCGCGTTATAAAGTATTTGTTAATCACAGTCAAAAGCGCTTGTTTAAAAGCGAAATATTTTATATAATTTATTTAGAATAATTTTTCTTTTCCTTTCTATACCCTATGACCTGTCTATAACCTACAGCTTAATGGAAAAGATATATTACATTTGTGCGAACGTATGTAAAACCTGGCGAAACTTTATTGTATCGACCAATTCAGAATCATTTTTCGAGTTTATCTCTCCGCTTGATGTCTTTTCGTGTTTGACCTACAGCTCACTTATTTTAATATATTTTGATGAAATTTGATGTACTAACATGTTTTGGCTCAAGGACGAAAGCTAATGAAAATAATTGCAAATTTCGTCGTAGATGAAAGTGTATGCGAAAATTCAGCATAAGCGGATGCTTGAACGTAGCCGAAATTTCGATTGAAAGTTTCGATTCCGTCATGCTGGCAGGAAAGCATGTTAAATAAATGCTTTTAAAAAGTGGAGAAGTGGTGCTGATGAAAAACTTATTTAAAAAGTATTGCTAGATTGGAAAAATTATTTCAGTAATTAATAAATTTAAAGAAACTGAAGTCAGTTTTATTTTTTATGCAGGCTTCGAACCTAAACCGAAAACTTTGTGAAAACTTTCCTTAAATTATAAATTATTTCGTCCAAATGCTTTGAGGGGATGTTAAAAGCTTCGTAGCTTATTTCTCATAAACAGCAAAACTACAACTAGTTTTTATAAATCAGAACACACACACACATATGTCATCATGCGTATTCATAAATATTTAGTAAGGTTCGTACATTGAAATTTTTATTTGTTTTTATTATTTATTAAAATGTGATAAGAGCTTTGGTTACGGCGCTGCTTTCCTATGTAACCAAATTTTAATTTTGGTTATTGTTTCCGGTTCTTAATTATTCTGTTTATTAATTACTACATAATTATTAATTACTATTATTGTTTTAAACGTTGATAATTCATGTGGAGGTTTGTTCTTTGGCAAATATTGTTTATGTTATAAATTATATTGAAAAAAAAGCTTTGCAAAATACACATAAAATATTATACTAAATTATATGATATAGTAATCATTTTTTTTCCATAGTTGCATTAATATTTCTTACAAACAATAATTTTTATTAAACATTAAAACTTTTTTCAAATGATCACAAAAATAGTTGAAGTCAATCTATTTTTAATAGCTTTCGTCGTTGAATCAAAACATGACATTCTGCAAATTTCATCGAAAACTTTGATCTGTGGATTGCACATAAAAATTTATCGAATGAAATAAACTCAAATGTTTTACTTTAATTTTCATGCATTGATTATATACGGAGTGTAACTGAAGCAAATAAAACAAAACGAATACGAAATACGCAACCCAGCCCGTGAAAGTAAATCATTTCATGTACCCTTGGATATGGATGCTTTCATAAAACTAAGGTGGAAAAATGAACCTCCAAAGAGGGAAAGTAAAATCGCCTCGTTTATGACACATCGTTCAATAATTACCAGGTATTGATGCTTAGGTATTTCTATACATATTTTTTGTTTTTTTGGAAAGTACCGATCGAAAATTTCAGCCAAGAAATTTTTGTTTTTTATATTAGAAATTTTGAAAAAAAATTCCTAGAAACTATTCTGGACAATCGAAAAGTGAAATTTCTTCCTAAATTCATCGAAAGGCACCGCATTCACCATTTTGCTGGAAAATTTTGACATGAGGAAGCCGCTTGTTAAATATGTACCGTGTTTACTTAAAGGGGAGCAAAATCGATGTAAAAACTAAATGAATGAAAGTTCAAATCGTTAGCGCATTCAGAAATATTCTCCGCATCTAAGTTCCAGAGATTGTTATCTATTTGAAAATATCAACAGAATGTCTCAGGAGGAAAGATGTGACTCAAATAATGAGGCCATAGCGAAAACTGAAGAGTGCATCAAGGGCCTTGGCAAACCTACCTGTAAGAAAGGCATCAAAATATACTTGGGCTGGTAGCTTCATTGTTGCAAAAGATTATATTGATGACTGAAGTAGGATTTTGTAAGTGAAAAGAATATTTTGCTTAGTCTCAGAAATTATTGCCCCAGCGAGAGATATTATTTCTACTGTTAATTTATTATGTAAGAAATATAGTTAGAAATTTTTTAATGGAATAAATCTCTGAAAACTTTAAGCATTCGACAAAGCGTTAATTCATTTTTATGACAGTTGTATATCTTCCCTATTCATGTATTCTACTCAAGAGCTCTGAAGTATTAATTACGTCAGTGACAAATATGAATTTCTCAAGTTTTCAAAACAAACAGTTAAGAAGGAAATAACAATAAAGAACAAAATGAAAAATAACACCATAAAAATGTAGAGCAACAACAATGGTAGGAAAGGAATTTTCTCTGAAATAATTAAACGAAAAAATTTTGTTAAATTTACTTTTTTTTTTCTTTTTTTAAGTTGCTTACCTTCCTAGTACAGTTAATATGTTTGTTATCCTTTTACAAGTTGCAAATTTGAATTTTAAATGTTTATTATCCACATACATGCGACATTTATAACCTTTTTGTAAACAAAATTGAAATACACTAACACTTTACAGTTAAGGGACATTTGTCTTTCTATGAGGTCTAATAATCTAAAATGTAAAATTTTATAATAATTTGTAGAGAAGTGAATAACAACGGAGGTGTTTATTTAGTTAAGTTAAGATAAATATATAAATTTAAAAATCAGTTGTTAACGAACTTGCTTTGTGCAGCTAAACACAAAATGGCCTCTAGACGATTATCGTTGGATTTGCTGAAGCATCCCTTAGCTACTGAAAATATAAAATCATCCGAAGAAGCTTCAGAAACTTTTACGGAATTCTTTTATCGATTTGCGAATAAATCCACAATACCTGGCTTAAGTAAAGTGGGACAAAGTGAAAGCCATAACTGTGAGAGGTAAGGGATTAACTCTCCTAAGACTTTTAGTTAATTTATAGAAATTTTCATATTTTTATAGGTTTCTCTGGTTTTTTTTACTTTTATTGGCTTTCTTAGGAACGGTGCACGTATGTCTGCAACTCTCACATCGTTTTTATGCCGGAAATATGGAAACCGTTATTAATAGCACCCAATATCCCGTATATCATATTAGTTTTCCTGTGGTATCCATTTGCAATCGCAATCAGTTGAATTGGCAACGTTTAGAAGCAGCCAAACGCAAGTTTTTACCGCAAGAGAATAATACGGAAATTTTACAACTCTTTGAAATGATTATCAGTGCCTATGATACCTTTCGATTTGGTAAATTCCACGTATTTCAAATTTTGGAGTATCAACCAATACAGAGTTTAAATCATATCAACTTTTCATTGGTTTATGAATACATGAGCTGGACTTGTCAGGAGCTCTTAACAGATTGCAAATGGCGTAATAATGACATTAATTGTTGTGACAATTTTTTCAAGCGACGTAGCGAAATTGGTTTTTGTTGGAGTTTCAATACCTTAGAAACGGAAGAGGGCAAACTGAGACAATTGAATGATCCTAAGTGGCCTTTGCGAACGGGAAATTCCGGCATGAAAAGTGGTTTAATGTTAAGAGCGCTAATAAACCCAGAAAGCATTTATCCAGGAAGCCCTAAAGCTGAGGGAATTAAGGTAAATTAATTATTAAGGAAAAGTGATACATCAAATAGATAATAACATCATAATAATATATAATTTCTTTACAAAGGTTTTGATAACAGAGCCTCATGTATGGCATTCTGAACCTTTACTTGTGCCTGTTAACACAAATGCAATTATCGAAGTGAATCCGGTTATATTTTTCTATGAAAACGATACGAAAAGCTTAACATCGCAGCAAAGAAAATGTGTTTTTTCGGTAAATAAGACAAGAAAGAAATTTTTTCGCATCCCACTTGATGTAACTTCGCACTTCAGTGTTTCTGATAATGTTTTGAAGAGTTTGGCGACTATCTTCCTTTTAATCTTTCGATTGGGTTACATCCATGATTGCTTTTGATAGTTGTAGTAATACTGTTACGCAATTCTAATCTGAAATACAGGATATGAGCTTAGAGCCGTAGATATTCGGCTTCACTAACGATGTCAATGGTTTCAACAATGGTTTTTTACCGTTAGACCTGTTTGTTGCGTTTCGGCGTGTATTTAATTTTTATCAGTTCTTTTTGTTCTCATTTTTTCATGTGTAAAAATTTAATTTCAACGTTTCTCTCTTTGAATTTTTCTGAGTTATTCTTGACGTTTTTAAAGATTAGGAACTTTTAAAAAGTCAACCTATTTTTGCCTTTCGCGCATCAATTGTTCGTCTTCAAAGTTTTTCACGCTATTTGCTTTACATAATAATCACAGTTTTCAGCAGTAAGCGAGGACTTTTGACGAATGAAGCGGTGAATGACGTCGATAGGCAAATTTAGTCAGGTTATCAGTTCTAAAATATGGAAGCATCTCTTTAGAGACAATTAAATATTCAATGAACGATTTATGGTAAAAACCTTAGTCAAATTGCCGTGAAACTTTTTTTTGTTATTTAAAAGGAGAAGAAATCTTTTGAACTTCAAATCCAAAAACTTTGACGAACGCGTCATTTGTTGACTTTGATGGTCGACTAGAAAGTACCTCAAGTTCTTTCTTTAGATCTTTTGTACTCTGTAGTCTGTAGTCTGTAGTAGTCCTTTTTGTTATTCGATATATTTTATCAAAACAAAAGGCGAAAGTTCACGGAGCCATAGGTGTAAAGTGAACAAAATTCATGAAATGTTTTCTGTTTCTTTAATAGACTCTCAACTAAAAATTGAACTAATTTCGTGAATTCTCTTAAAGTATTTAATTTTGTCTTAGGATGAAACTTCGAGCCAGGCATTCAAGACTTTACCCGGTGAAGTGTACATGATAGAAAATTGTATATCGCAATGCAAACAAGAATATTTACTAAAATATTGCAATTGCACTGTGGACATATTCTTTCCTACAGGTTAATCAATGGCTAATTATTTCTGAATCTCTCTAAAAATCAATTTCAATTCTTCTAGGAAACTATCCCATATGCGATTTAGAGGGATTACTATGCTTGTCACATTACTATGGTAATTAGAAAACAAGCTCTCACTGTAATTACTGGTTTCTAATTCTATTTACTTTTCTTTTTTTTTATTATTATAATTATTATTATTATTTAGAATATTTCCTTTACATTTACGAGCCCGAAGAAGTACAATACGTGGCCGATGATTATGACAAAAGTATGTTATGCAAATGTTTTCGTAATTGTTATTCTCTAAATTTTCTAAAGGAAATGCGTACAACATTTTTGCCAGCGGATATTCGTGGTAATAAGTCATACATTGATTTAGATGTGCATTTCCGTTTCGATACAATGATGGTCTATTCAACGCATTTAGTAGTCGGTTGGATGGATTTAATATGTATGTAATTTTTCAAAAAAAACCTTAAACTAATAATATGTACATGATATACATTTATTATAATACTTATGTTGTAGCGGCCTTTGGTGGTATTGCCGGTTTATTTATGGGATGCTCTCTTATCAGTGTTATGGAAGTTTTATATTTTCTGCTTTTCGAATTTCCTTTATTCTTAGGCTATCAATTAAAAAGTAAATGCAATCGACGGTCATTGAAGTTGAAAAAACGCAAGCAGTTTATTAACCCTACAAGAAACAAGCGTATTATTATTATCAATCCAGCTAAGGATACTTTGACAAATTATAGAAATATTAATAACAACATACGCTCATCTTATTCTCTAACTAATATAAATCGAGATAAATTTTAAATAGATTATGCTGTAAGTACTTTTTAACATCTTTACTACTACTAGTCTGTATGCTTTGGATATAAATTGCTTGTTGTAAAAATAAATTGTTGTCAATTTGTCAACTTGATATCATACGTTTCATGAACTTCGCTTCACTCAGTTGCTCTCTCTCTCTCTCTCTCTCTGTATTAAATACTGTAGATTTCAGTTACCAGGTTGTTGGCTGACGGACGTTTATTGGTTATTTATGGTTAAAAATAAAAGCACAAATAAAAGCAAAAAAAAAAAAAACTATTATTCCACTGTAACAACTTAATTTAAATGAATGGCAAAAATCGAAAGAAGCTATTAAACCTACAGATTACACGATATCAAGGAAAAACGCTTAAGAGAATTGGCTAAAGAAAAATTATTGATAATAGCTTTTACAGACTTTAACGACACAGAAAAAAATTGTAAATTGACTTTAAATTGATACTTACTTCACATACATACATTCTTAGTACCAAACGTACAATTAAAACTGAGGCGACTTCATGAGATTTTACGGGCAACACATATTGAATCCTTTATTTTACAAAAGTATTCTGTGGGCAAAAAAACAATAATAATGTTACTATGAAAGCATTGACAATAATGTTAAGTTACGAAAGCTCGAAATGAGGAGGCAGACATTTCCAATTTTTCAATTTCCATCATAAAAGAAAGACATATGCTGAGGTTTAAGAAAAATTATAAAAAAAATTGTATCACAGATTAAAAATCTACAGTTTTTTACCCTTAAATGTGTGTGAACTCTGGAAAATGAAAATTTGTTGTAATCAAACGTAGGTACGAATTTCCATCCTTTACAATAAACCAGCTAGACCGTCTAACTTCTTTCAATTGAAAATCTACCATCGCGAAATCGTTAACTTAAGATACTCATTATTATGGCGGCTTGAGAAAACAAATATTTACATACTTTCATAACTATAGGATCAAGTCAACTATATATAACATCAAATCAGTTCAAATTTCTCTCTCTGCTTTGAACTGAGACCCTAACATGGTGAAATTGTTATGTTGAGGCAATCGCTATCGTCGCTTCTTTAGAAAACAGGTATTTATGTGTTTTTTTAACTATAGGATCGGGTCAATTAAAGAAAATGAAACACTTCTCCAGTCAAATTATACATAAGAATAAATCAGTTGAAGCGTATAACTCAGTGTTCTTCTTTTAACCCTAACACTAACGTCGTGAAGTTGCTATGTTAAGGTAACCATTATTGTGGCGGTTTGAGAAAACAAAAATTTATATCCATTCTGAACTATAGGATCGGATCGACTAAGGAAAATGAAACACTTTTCCAATCAGATTATATATAACAAACAATCAGTTCAAGCGTCTAATTCAGCGCTCTTTTTTCAATCGAAACCCTATCGTGGTGAAATTGTTATGTAGAGATAATCACTGTTGTGGTTTCTTTAGAAAAAAATATTTATGTATTTTCTTAACTAAGGTCAGCTAAGGAAAATGAAATATTTCTCCAGCCAGATTTAAGGGCTCTTGACACAAAAGAGCTCAAAGTCGAAGCTGCAATGCTTGGACTAACTTATAATTTTGCACATTGAACGTAACACTTTCATTAAAACACTAATGCTTATATGTAAACCGAGCGACATATATGAATGGACGCAATAATCTATGATGAATGTACTGGAGACATTTGTTCAACTACACATAAAAACAATGAATTGAAGTTTGATTTGCTGCCTCATTTACCCTATTCTGTACGTTTGATCAGACTACAATCTGTGCATAAATCTCAAGAAAATGCTCTAGAGAATAATTTTTCGGTCAACTAATGAGGTCGTTGCGAAAACTTAACCTTATTTCGAGAGGCTTCACATATTGGTTTTTCGAAAAAAGTATCGAAATATTTGAACACCATTAGAGAAGACCATAGCTCCTGAAGCCGACTACGTTGATGAATAAAATCGAATTTTCTAAATAAAAAAAAATTATATATAAATAGAACGATATTAATAAATCAACATCATTATTTGCTTTATTCAGGAATATTATTAAAAGATATATCATTTCTATACATATGTACACCTCTACATGTACTTCTAATAGCTGACATTAAAATCAACCATATCAACCATATCACATCAACTGCCAACTGAAACTTACACTGTCTAACGGAGTCCATTAAACTATGATTTTTATGTTTATGAAGTGCTTTTCTATAGACATTTGAATTGCAATGACAATTGAAACGTTAGCAAGCTATTGCCGACGTTGTGCTAACGAAACGTCAATAAAAAAAATACCTTTACACTGTATTGATCAAAAATAATTAGACCAAATTCTCTTCGATAATCATATTAAAATGTTTCATGAATTCTCTCCGTCAGCTCAAAATATTGTCTGGAATTATTATTATGCATCATTTGCGTGAAGCTGTTTGACAGAATTATAGGCAAACAAATTTCATGTTTTGAAACACAATAATACGTGTAATTATGCTGCAATTTTTGTTCATTAGAAATTCCGTAAATATAGTTCTGCCACACACACGCAAAGTTTTATAACGCGCCCGGTTTAGCTCTGGTGGATTTCTGATTGTTTTTGAAATTAAAAAAAAATGCTACAGCGAATTCCTCTTCGATTAAGTAAAAAGTTAAGGTCGGATTACAAAATGTACTTTTTAGATCAAAACAAGCGGGCATACATCATCAACTATTGAAAATATTGGCAAGAAATTCGATACTAATATCAATGATGATAACGTTAAGCAAGAAAACCATTCGTTCGGACTCATTGCAATATACACGTGCTATTTAAATGGACAAATCTTACTAATTTTTTACCACAATATTATAAAAATTAAGGATTGAAATGAAATGCAAAACCATTGCATAATTAGAACATCCTTTGAAAAGGACTACGACTGGACTCAGACGATGCAAAAGTGATGTTTTATATATTTGTGGTGACCCCTTCAAAAGTTCTAGAGCTATAAACTAAATAGAAAATAAAATCACTTTCTATCTATAGAAGCCTTAAAAACCTTGTTTTATTTTTTATTTATAATCTTAGGAGCACAAAATCATTATAGAAAAAGTTTACATAGCATTGTAGCAGTGATCAATAAAAGCGCTGCCAGCCATCAACTTATAAAAAGGCACAATAATTGCAGATCATACAAGATACTACACTTTTCGCTTTTATAAGGAGAAAAGGGAAATTATAAATAATCTCATGTATTCCACTGTTTAAAATCGATTTAAAAAATATCAATATAATAGCTTTAATTATATATAAAAGTTTTCAAAAAGTTACACTTTCGAATATCAATTCTTGGATGAAATTATTTCTGTTTCAATCTCTTTCTAATACATTTACAATGTTTCCCTTCAATCGGTTATGGCGACGGTTGGGCTTAATTTGTATATGGATCTAGCTTTGTCAAGATTTTCCAATCTTTAAACTTGCAACTTTCAACTTTGCGAATGTACCATATTGGCCTATTAGTGATCCTGAACACGAATGTTTTTTAAAATATAAAAAAAAGGAATTTGAAAAAAGACGGACCTTTTGTTTAATTATTTTATTTATATTAATTATTATAAAACGAAATTATTTTCATATTAACCCTTTAAATCACCTTTTTCTAAAATCTGATAATATTCTCAAAATTATTGCATTTTCTACTTTAAATCATGTGCAGAAAAATAAATTGAAATAAAAATTTACATAAATAATGTTTCATGTCATCAGCAAACCGTAAAACCATTAGGAACATACGTAACTTGAGTGACATGTACACACAGTCACATCCAAGATATGAATATAAAGCAGAAATAAAAAATATAAAATGTGATGTTAAAGATAACCAAGGGTCGGTTTTTCAATGCACCAAAGTAAGATTCATACTTGTAATCATTCATTTCAACAAGAAAAGAAAACTTTTCAAATTCGAAATAAAAAATATCATAAATTTTTAATACAATTTTTGCAGTATTATTTTCCCGTTTATATATTGTATGTTTGTATGTATGTACACACGAAAATTTATTGTAAACGTACTAAATATTATAAGTAAAAAGCAGAGTTAGAAACGTTTTATTTCAATAATAGTAATCGAAGTGATGATGAGAAAGACGTTGGGAACGATGATGCGATGGTTTCATTAAAATTCAAATCGCGTATGCTTTAGAGGATAATGTCAGCAGAAAAACAAAACCAAACCAAGAATGAAATTTTGTTAAAGAAAATCACAGCAGAAAAATAAAGAAAAGATTCCAATAGCAATTGTAATGTACGCACGTATGCCTGAAAATAAATCAATATTTTTCTTCTTTTTTTTTTTGCTTCTTAACGCAAAGGTAATGTGGAAAGCTATGTATTGGATTCTATGTTGTTCTTGATTATATTCAAAGAACTTATAATAAAAAAAAACCTGAATTAACTTTAACTTAACAACTAAACAAAAAAGTTATATTCGTTTTGAATCGAAATTCGGATACCTAGCTCATCTGTATTAATTCCGGGCATTACAATTTGCCGATTAACGCTCTAGTTTCTTCACAAATTTTTAGAAAATTTTCTTAGATTAGCGTATTTTATCTGTATGTACAAAAAATGGTAAATGTGATTCAGAAGAATTTCACGATTTTAATATTTTTATCTTTCTCCCTGTATCCTATTTTTATATATGTAATTTGTTGCTTTTGATTAGAAATACTAACGAGACAAAGAAAGAACTTTATTTTATTGAATTGAGAGACCTTTTGAATTTTCTAGGATACGTGCAAAAAAATTCATCATAAGGAAGAAATTTTCGTCCTTTTCCTCAACCGCTTCCATTTTTTGACATTTTTCACACACAAACCTATTTAATACTTAAATGTAAGCTTAATAATTGCGTAAAATATTGTTATTCTTTAATATTATCTTTGCTTCCGTCTTAAAGAAAATTGTCAAACAACCCAGTTTTTAGGCGTTACTTAAACATAACCTTAAAATTAACTTTTCCTCCCTTAAATTTTAGCTTTTTTCCTGAGTTTTCGTTGGTTTCAACGATAAAGACGGACCAAGTTAAGACGGAGGTTACCTTCATTAAAAATGTATATGTTTTGGAAAATTTGTTAAACATCTTTCCAAGTGTTACAAAAGAAAATTCAAATCTGGCATACAATTATCATTCATAGAGATAAAAAGTGTTACATAAAATAGTAGATGTACGGGAATAAATCATTTTGTATACATTTGCTTATCCTAACTATGTTTGCTTTGCATGTTCCATTTATTTGAGTACAAAGTTCAAGCTTCAAACGTTTCCTTCACGTCTTTGTGCAGCTTTTAAAATAAATGGCTTTAAAATAAAAGCGTTATCATACTGAATATTCACCTTATGACGCTTTCTTTACGTTCCATCAAGTTTATCTATGACATTCGGTTTAATTGCATCAGTTAGTATCGATGATAATCTGATGTTTCGACCATTAATTGGAAGTTTATAATAAACAAAAACGTGCCAATCACATAAAACTGTAAGTACGATCTCGTTGCCGGTGCGATGCCGGTGCGATAGGTTTTCCTTTTTTTTTTTTGAATAATATCTCATTACACCGTTATATCATTACTAAAAATAACACCCAAATATTGCTCTCATGCAATCATACAAAAGAGAGATGAAACAAATATGAAAACAGAAGCTTTAAAAATAGATATCTGTCTCTCTTAAACTCTCCTTAGTGTAATCATGGTTTAACTGTTAATTCCACAATCATTAACATTTAATTTAATTAGACTGCTTATCAACTGCAAATAACTAGCTTATCGCTCTATTATACGGTTCTTTCTAATGGTTTTTTTTTATATATGTTCAGCATATAAATATATAAATAATAATACAACAATTTAATATAATTTTAAAATTTGTTATTAAACTAATGTGTTTTTAATACATAAATGTTGTACTATTTAATAAAAGCAATAAAAAATATATAATGTTTACATACAACGTACATAACATATTTTTAAATTTCATAACCGATTATTCTTAATCCATAATTATGCGAAGTGCAAAAAAAAGCAACTTATTAGCTTCACACGAATTATATTCTTTTTCGCACATATAAATTCTTGATTTTTTTTAAATTCTTTGCAGTTTTCATAAAACTCATATTCATAAACCTAAATTTTCGCCTGCCGTAGATTTACTGTAAAATTTTCAACAGCTTGGAATGGAAAATCTTTTTTTTTTTAATTTAATCTTTCCGGTCTGAATAATAGGGAGTAAGTTTAACAAAATTAGCAACTGTAAAAGTATATCGCGGCTGAAAGGATTACGAAATAGAAAAACGGGATAGGCAAAATCGTATTAATTGTACTTTATAAGCTTAATGAAGGCATTGCAATGTTACTAATGAAATGAAATAGTAACGTGATCCTCAATAATAAATAAATAATGAACACAAATCCATTTCATTTTGTCAATATTTATACTTAAGAGCTATTTCATTTTATACTTAATAAAATTTGTAATAATTAAATTTAAAATTAATGGAGCGAGTATTGAAATCTTCCCTCACTATTCGTCCTACTGCCAGGTTAAATGCAGTGTTTCCTAGAGTCGCATAAATTTACCATAAACGCCGTGATATACAATAAGATATAATAAACGACCAAAAACGTAAGAGACACAAGTAAGGAAATTACGTTTCACTTTTAAATCCACCACCTTTATCCTTAAAAAAAACCACTGAAGTTTAATAGGCGGGTTGTGGCAGATTTTTTATGTAGTTTCTGAATCATCTTTCTTAAAGTTAAAACTGTTTTCATAAAAAAATTAAATTTGAATATTCAATTATATAGAGTGGACGCGCTCGATATTTTTTACTTTTTTTGTAAGCATAACTAGTGTAATACTTGTGAAAATTTTTGTAGATCTATGCACTACAGAGTATGAGTAATAAGCAAAAATTCCATCAAAATTGCTACTTGTGTTCTAAAAGAATTGAAGCAATGACTCACGTCTATCTATTATTATGAAATATTGAACATAATTTTTATTCTCTTTTTCTCTGTAGCTTTTCTTTCGAGATAAGATGATAGGCACAATGGATTCGGTCAAGAGCGAGCATAATAATTTAAAATGTTTATATTTACATACTTATCATTAAAAAGATAGCAGATATTTAAGTTTGCCCTTAAGGCGACTGTAATTAGTTGAATTAATAATAATTTAATCTTTTCGTTTGTTGTGCGTTAATTGTATCCAAAGAAACTCATAATATAATTTCATTCTATCATCTTTTCTAAATTCTTCTCCTTGAATTAAGCAAAATTTTAGTATCACGAAAAGTCAACAACATTAAAATACTAAAAAAATTCATAGAGTTAAAAAAAAATAAAATTATTTTCACTTTGGATATAAGAAACGATGTATAGAGATTGAATGATGCTTTTATTTTTAGTTCGCGTGTGATATCTGTCAAACGTGCACAGTTAAGCTGAAATGGAAAAATATTTTTTAATATTTTTGGTAACAGAACTCATGATTCTCTCAACAGTACCCATAGCAAGAGCTAGAAGTTTTTACAACAAAAATGAAATGCAAAAATTTGTAAAAGAGGAAGCAAATCTTGTTACCACATCAAACAAAATAACGTCTGAAGAGAGTAAATTTCTAACTCAAGGTGTACCAAAGTTCCTAGAAAAAGAAGATGTGATAACAAATACTCTTAAGTATTCGGAAGATACGATGCTCAAAAGACCAAGGTATGAGGAAAATGAAAGCGTAGCATCAATTCTTTATGATGGTAAAGATACAATAACTGAAGCATCAAAGAATGAAACAGATAGGGAGTCAACGTTAACTACACCTGAAAATGATAAAGAGACAACATTGATAAGCCCATTCGAAGAGACAACAACGACGTCACCGTCAGCTGAAAACGATGGAAAAACAACATCAACATCTTCTACATTCACATCAACGACAGAACCAACGCCCCCACGTACCACTATAGATGAACATGAAAATTCATCTAATCCTAATGAAGCTGTAGCAAAATATTTCAATAAGAAAATAGAAGAAACTCACAAACTTTATGGAAGATTTCCTGAACAAACCAGTTACGATCGTGAAGTTAATAGTTTTTTGAAAGATTTGCAAAAAATACCTGAAAATAATGCAACTGAAGAGGATTTCAATAGAGTTGAGAGTGTTTTCAGACAATTTTTAATCTATCGAATTCAACGTGAACTTCTTGAAGCGGAAGCTATTGAGGCCAGAGAATATCTGAGAAATCTAACAGATAATGACGCTGTTGACAACAAAATCAAACTTCAAGCAAGTAAACATGAGGTTTCATTATTAGAGAAGGAACAAGGGACAATAAAAGATTTGGAAAAAGCCCTGCAAGATTACGAAATATTTGTATATAATTTGCCGCCACCAGTTCCCCCAGTAACTCCTCCGGTTTCGGAAGCAAGCAGCATATTTACTTTCGACCAGATTTTACAACTTCTTGGGGCTCTTGGTGAAAGCTTGTCAATTGTTTTCTAGAGCAAATTTTGTAGAAACATGCAACCAAGAAGAAAAAGATCAAAAATAAATGGAAATTATCTCAAAAAAGACATCGGAAATTTTCAAATATTTTTATTAATATCTTAAGTTTTAATATAATTGTTGGTAGACGATAAAACGCTATATAAACGTTCGAGCTCACATAAAAAGACGACAAAGAAATTGTATATGGTTTGTCTCGAATTTTTTAATGCTTTCTACCCTACCTTTTCTAGTGAACTTAAATGTAAAAAAAAACCATGATTGATGATGAGTTAAGATCATTACGATAACCGAAAAAGCGGAACTAAGAAGAGAACGCGAAAATGTAGAAATATTTTTATAAATATTTAACAGTTAAACTTAAGTGCAATGTCAGTCTTTATTAAAACCACATAAAAGTTCAAGGAAATAGTTACCTTCGTTGGCTAATGACGAATTTTCTAATATTTTCAGCTACTTAGTTATCCAGCATAATATTCAAATACATTTCGTCTCGTTTATGTTTACTTTTTTAACACCCACCACACCGAAGTATGGAGGCACGTTTGCAATGCCGAGAAGGAAGCTTTCGAAACCCCGTAAAATATATTCTTGATCAGTATCAAATTGTGAATCATTTACTCATGGATTGCATCATGAACTATGCTCCTGACTGTCCGCTTATCTGGTTGTTTGTGCGTCTTTTGAAATTCTCCGATAAACATTCTCCTAATTTTAAAAATGAAGATTTTGACTGCAAATTTAGCAAAAGCATTTTATGTTCTAGCATACGGACTGATATTGAAAATAGCACAAATCGATTAAACGATGCATTTACAGGACGACGTAAACTAAGAGCATCTTTATTTTCAAAATCAAAAAATATTGATTTCTTTTCTTATTATTCATAGCAGATCACAGCAGATCTACGTATATTCTATGAGTGAACCTACATATGGTACAAACAAAATCGCGCATGCCCACCCAATATTGTAGAGTATTGAAATATGGTTTGCTAGTGGAAATGTTCGTAGCACCAAGGAGGAGGTTACCCTATAGAGTACATATTATTCCTAATCAATATCAAATTCGAAAACCAATTAGACATCTGTCCGTTTGCTCATCTATATAATATTTGCTGTAAACATTCTTCCGAGCGAATAAACAAAGATATAGGGTTCTTATTTGACAAAATGGGACAAATCGTTCGAAGGACACGTCTATGAAATAGAAATTGAGAACATCATTGCTTTCTGGTTTGTTTGCTCGGCTTAAAAAAGTAAAGAAAACAAGGTAAGCCTACCTAATATTATAAAGTGTCGAAATTTTGTTTGTAATTTTATCTTGACACGAGGTTTTTTTACGGAAATGATATCATTGTTCATTTGAACTCTAAACATTTTCAAAATCTTCAAGACTTTTTTTAAACTAGAAAAATCCTTGGAACTATTTCCCACATTTTCGAATTTGATAGAGATGTTTAACTAAAGAAACGAATCCACTTGAAACACTAAACTAAAAGCTTTACAGTTTAAAACCATTAGCAAAACTTTTTTTGTAGCTAACCTAACAAGAGTTGCATATACCTACATGGTTGCCCATATGTCGATATACATATATAAATATACGTATGTAAGTATGTGATCAGCCTGCCTAGAGGAACAGATATGTTTCCACCATTGCGATCATATTAACGATAACAAAAGTGTTGTTGGAAACAAAAAATCGTGGCACATATGTATAAATATATACTTGTATGTTATATATAATATTCATCTTATAGTGATTCTAGAGTCATTCTAACAGCCACTAACACTTTTGTTAATTATGATTAGATATATATATATATGATAGATATATAGAAAAAAATTCTTCATAA
This sequence comes from Glossina brevipalpis, assembly GCA_000671755.1. Classification (NCBI taxonomy): domain Eukaryota; kingdom Metazoa; phylum Arthropoda; class Insecta; order Diptera; family Glossinidae; genus Glossina; species Glossina brevipalpis. Next base: position 1,027,816 of record KK351082.1, read on the forward strand.
AGCGTATATAATTTCTTTCTCACTTTTTCTATTATTATGATGTTTTGTAGATTTATTTTTTTATCATTTATTAGTTTTTATTGCCTCTTTTTATAACATTGGCTCATAAGAAAGATGTATGCTTTCTTAGTATGTTTATTTGTTTAATTGTAATAAATTCAACTATAAAATTATTTCATCTGTTTGAATAAGTGATAGCATTTGACACTAAGCGAAATATACAAGAGCCATATATATAGCAAGTAGTAATCTAAACGGAAAAGAAATGAAGTAAATTAAACGAAAATAACGATATTACATGACATTTAGGCATATGCTTTTCTCTTAGCGTTACAAAATATTTGATTGATAGTGATAGAAAATAAAACAAAATATCAAAACCTAACAATCTTGGAATATTTTATAATATAGCTTAACACTTGCTAGGACCCAGAGTTAAAATTGGGAATTTAAACATTTTTTAACTTGTTTAACGAGTCGCTATGATCAATGAGACAGTAGGTGAAGCTAAAATTGTTCAGTAAGTAGCGAAAAGAGTTACAAGATTGAAAATTAGTGCGGCACTGTATAAACGTTAAAAGAATGAAGTTTTGTAGTTTAGCGCAGCAAAACTTTTTACAAAAATGAATCTACGTTTCTTTAGCCTTGCCAGATCACTTGACATTCTGAGGCTTTCAAAGAAGCGGAAGTCACGGAATGAATCCCATCCTCGCACATAACAACGAAAAATTGTTTTTAAACGGATTCAATTACGTCAATATAACAACTAGAGTTACGAGATCAAATCGGAGAAGCATATTCTAATGTAGGCGTAAATAGGCTGGTTGAGAGTCCCTTAGTGAAATTCTTTGGATCAGCTTTTAATAAAGTTCTCTGATGCTTTAGCTTTAGTCATACATTACTCTTTACGCAAATGAAAGCGTAACTAAGATTCTAGAAGAACACCAAAATCCTCAAAACTAACAATAAGTTTAAGAGGGAGATTGTTTATGAATTAGAAAGAAAAGAAGGAAAAAGAGAGACGGAGAGAAAATTTCTCGCACATTTGTGTTGATGAAATGAAGCTTATGCTTAAATTTATCATGTACATTTATTTATTTACAATCTATCCAGTAAAGTTAATGAAAATAGAGGAAACAATATGACAATAAAGATATGATGTCCAAATAATTAGAAAGCTTAACTTAAAGAATACAAATAATTTAATTTCTAAATAGATCCAGTATGTAGTGCCTTTTAAATATTTTTATCACATTGAGTACTCTTACAAGAGATATTGCCAATGGATTTTGGTCATTATTCAACTTGAAAACATATGGAATGTCAGCAACCATGAACCGTTGCCAACGAACCTCGGTGCGTTAACAATTGCATGAAGTATCTTAGATTGATATTCATGTATATATATATTAGGTATTACATATCATACACTGTATTATATATAGACAGATAGATATACCGACGATATAGTTGATTGACTCAGTGTGTTATGCTAATCAAGGATAAATATACTTTATAAAGGCTTTGTTTTGTATTTGCTAATCGAGTACATCAACGCCCTTGTTTCTCTTTCTTATACGTCGGTAACGTCACTACGCTCTATTATTCGCAAGTAAATAGCCAATAATTAACTATAAATAAGTCTTTCAACATTAATATTTTCAAGTATTTCTTGCTATTCTATTATTTTTGTGTTCTGAAGGATTTATTTATTTATTTTATTTATTTACTTTTTCTTTTATATTCATTTTAAATGTCTAGACTTTCACCTTTTTGACATTGGATTGGTACTATGCACTTATGTTGTCATCTTTGCCATCAACGTCATCATCATCGTCGTTGTTGATGACAAGTTGATGAAAGGTTACGCGACGACATACTTCGTCAAAATAGCTAAAATACCAAATACAGAAAATATATTACAAAATAAAGAAACAAAAATGTGAAGAAAAAAACAATTGAAAATTAATGGCTATTATGCGGTAAACACATGCTACCAGAAGACAAAGGAAGAAATCAACGATATATGCATGAATGTCGTAAGAATTTCAAATTCTTGGAAAAGCAAAAAAATTCCAAAAAAAAAATGCAAAACTTAGCAAACTACCGTCAAGGTTAGTAAAAGGTTTTATATTATAAAATTTTGTAAAATATAGAAAAAGCTTAATAAACACACATGCTTCTATATGCATTTATAGATTTAACTTTAGTCACTGTACATAAGTCACTGTAAATATATATTTTCATTTATTTTCCTTAAATAACCATAAATCGTACTAAATTCTACCATCATATGTTGAACAAATAAAGAGAGAAAGAGAGAAAGGAAAGAAGAGGTAAATAGTTATTTGAACGATAAGCTTATTGCTCGTCTTGTATTTATATACTGAACTGTGTACGAAGGAAACAAAAGGAAAATCCTGTACTTTAAGTGCATACACATATAATAAAATAACTCTCAATGATAACATCATATACACAATGTTCTATAGAATGCAATTTAAACATAACATATCCCCAGGGTATATGTCACAAACACAAATGCAAAAATTTTCCATCTTTACAATAAAAAATGTGTAAAAATGAAGAAAAAAATCTTAAAGAAAATAAAAGGAGATTTACTTTTCGCTTTGTTCTCTCCTTCACTAGCAGTGATTATAGTGGACTTTATGTAAAATAAAAGAAAAGAATTACAAAGAAAAGGGAGTTGAAATAGATAAATAATAAAATTTATATTTGCATTTGATTGTTGACCACATCTTCAAGTAAAATATGGCTAAACAAAAATCACCGAGCCTTGATGGGGCTTGTAATAAGTTTTTGTTAAGAGAAAAATGTCTTAATTCAAAAAATTGTAAGTTAAAAAAGTATAAAACAATATACCATATGACGCAATCTTATAGCAAATCTTGATTGTGTCTATCAACAGGGATCTCTTCATATATGAATGAATTTATGCAGCTTTGGCAAAACTTGCCACACATTTCATAGCAGCATTTATTTATTTATTTGGTTTTTGTTTGTTAAAAGATTCTAAACCTAGGCATCTTATTCTAAAGGAAGATAGGTCTTACCAAAAGTCTTATTGTTTCAGGAATTGCATAGCAGGTGACGTTACCCTACGTCGTCCGCATGCATAACATCGAATTCCAATGTTCAATCAATACAGTGCTTACCAAGTTGCAAGTACTTACCTCGCTGCAAGTACTCAGCTTGTTGCAAGTACTTACTTCGTTGCAAGCTCTTACTATGTTGCAAGTACTTACCAATCGGGTACTTACCATATTGCAAGTACTTACCATGTTGCAAGTACTTACCACGTTGCAAGCACTTACCATGTTGCAAATACTTACCAAGTTCCACGTACTTTCCATTCAAATACTTACCATATTGTGAGTTTAATTGGGCCCATCTTTGATTGTATCGATTGATTCATGTCTGGCTGTTTGCCCGACTATTGCCTTTGTTCAGTCTACGGGTCGCAGTGTTTGAGATGTTTCGATGAAATTTAGTATGGTAACGTGCTTTGGCCCAAGGAGGAAAATAATTGTTATATGAAAAATATTCCTTGTAGTGGCCGCCATTTTGAAATTTTCTAAAAATTTTTTTGGCACCTTATATTGTCATCGTAGCCGAAGGTTTGTGCAAAAATGCAGCACGACATTCGGAAATGTTCAAAATTTTGATTTCAAAAAAAGGGCTACCATGCCGACAGGAAAGCATGTCGCATAAAAGCTTTTAAAAATTATTATGAGACAATTGTTAAATCAATAAATGTTTATTTGGCGTAACAAAGACGGATTATACACGCAAGTCCTTGGATTGAGAACAATTTAAAGCAGAACAAATCCTTTCCAGCCTTTCTCCTTAACTTAGGCGACCGTAGGAACTATATTACCTACTCTCGTAGCCAACTCTACGACAATAGACTAAGAAACTTGATTACTAATTTGAGTATGTCGATGGTTTCTCTGAAATTCATGAACGAAGTTGATATATTCTCATACTAATACAGAGACGCGCCACATTCCTTTGATTGCGGTAGCTTGCGTTAGATGATTGGTTTAGCTAATTCACGGCATGCACAGTGAGTTACCTACCAACAACTTGATATTTGACTACCTGCTAACTTATTGTATATAATGTCTGCTATGAAGCTATGAAGCGAATAGCGTGGAGCTTTTCGGATGTAAATGCAAACTATTGAAAGACAATTATGCTTTCCTCTTTGTCTTATTCGATAGAAAACTTCAATAAATATCTTTTTAATTTAAAAATTAATTCCCATGTTTGCAACTTCGTGTATATTATCAAAATGTCCTCACCTCCAACTTGATTGCAATGCTTTCCTTTTTTAACGTAAAGTGGTTTAATTATATCGAGATTTATAACACAGAAGACATTAGTTGTTTTCAAATATCAGTATATACAAATGAATAAATTGATGGAATACATGAATTTTGATCTCTCAAAGGTGCAATTTTATTTAAATTGAACAAACAAACAATCCTTTTACTCAAGCCCAACTGCATTGATAAGAGCTCTACTATATTCGTTTATTTTATATACAACAACAAAACTCAGCATTTACATACGAACATCATTTTGAACAACTGCAAGTACAAGATCTTACAAGGAAAACAACATCAGTCTTAACATAATAAAAGAAATAACAAGAGAGAAGTGAAAAAGTACTATAAATATGTCAGACCGAATCTTGAACACCCTTAACATTATAATCAAAATATATAAATTTTTTTTCCATTTTTTTTCCAAGCACACTTTGGATTGTTTAGATCAACTTTCTATTTCAATTTTCGGTTCAAGATCTTCCATAACTTTACCTAAATAATGTTAAAGATTTCGGAGTTTTCAGCGTCATTTGAACTTTTTTGCTATTGTGGACAATGTGGGCCAATGAAGCCTATACGAAAACTTTATCAATGTGCAGTACTTTGAGGTATAACAGTCAGGTTTCCCTTTTTTTGTATTAATTTAATAACTTTGAGAATTCCAGGAGAAGGCGCGCAAATGTGTAGGGAAATACTCAATGAAGAATAAACGGAAAACAGGCAAGTGGACAAAAGAAAAAAGAATGAACAGACGAACGAGTGGAAACATGAACAAACAGTTAAACATAGAGAGTAAAAAGATGGGCAAACAGAACAGATGAGGGAACAAATGGATGAAAAACACACGGGAGTTCCAATCGGTAGACTGGTAAGATCGAAAGACAATAGAAAGATCGCTCAGAAGAATAGATATACAACTATGTCGTTGGAAAAATGAGCAAACAGAAGGCCGAATTTAGAAAAATACGAACGACTGAAAGACGGTCTGATGAAGACAAGTGCTTATGGCTGAACGAACAACGCACAGTTTATTGAGCAATAAACGCAATATACAATAAACAGTTGACTGCAGGAAGATACTGAAGAAGGAGTAGTGTCACCTTAAGTTCACTAAAATTAATTTAAAAAAAAACAAAATGGAATCATTATATACAATTCTCGAAGAACAAAGATTTACTTTTCTTAACTTTTCGTACCTTACCGCTACCGCACGTAACTTCATACCTAGAGTATCAAACTAAAAATTTCCTAAAAATATGATTCGAAATCTAGCAAGGTTCATAGAATTTTTATGAAAAGTCGATTTAAAAATAATAGCAACAATTTTAATTTTTTTTCCTCTTTTTTTTAAATTTTGCTATAGAATTCCAGGCTAATAAAAATAAATCTTTGTATATTTTATTTATATACTTTTTTTTGGCTGAAATTTATAAACAGAATGACAAACCTAGTTTACCCTCATACTGTGGTGATTAGTATAAAAAACGACAACAAAGTATATGAATGTGTGTGTGAGCTACTTGCCGATGTACAGTACACAGAAAACATATTGAATTTAAAACAAATAAAATCAACACTTAAGTATAGAAAATGCATTCGTAAGCATTGAAGTGCACTTGTAAACAAACACATATTCGTATATATATATACAAAAGGTATGTATTTGCTTTTCATGTACGCATATGTATCGGTACGTTGGTGTGTTTTGAACAGTAATTAGTGGCAAATTGTGTATAACACAACAGAGTGTTTGTTTACATTTAACCATTTTGTAACCAAATATGCATGCATCCGCATACATCCATGCAAACGTACAGATTTAAAATAAATTTGTTTTTAATTAGCAAAATGAACGAAACCAGCAGCAACTAGCAGCAAGCAACCTATCATAGAACAAATGGCAACGGAGACAAAATAATTTAGTTTGTAGAAGAAAAATACCGAGAAAACTAAAAATTTCACACACGCATACACACACACCTACAGTTAAGGAAATTGCAAGAGATAATAAAATACACATAAAGATGTATGAGAGGTAGTTTTCCTTTCATTTCAATAAGAGCCGGATTGTAAAAAATGCTGTTAGCATTTCTCAACATATGCACGAAAAAAAAAAAAAGATTGTGTTGCTCATCACAATGTGCAAATAAATGTCAGTTTGTTGACACTCTAGGACTCCTTTACTTTTCACACTCCGTTCTCTATCACTCATACCATTCCCAGTACTATTCTTTTATATGCAATTTATGCACGCATTCGATATGCATATATAATTGCAACATATGTGTGTGTGAATAACCAGCTCATATAACTTTCTATCTATGTGTAGCTTAAGCATATTATTGCTGTCTTCTTCGAATGATGTTTGCACGGTGTATACACATATATGTATGTATGTGTAATTTGGTTTAAATTAGCATATTACAGAGACAATATTGAGAAGAAAAAAAATATAAAACTTGTTTTTTCAGAAAATTTCACACAAAATTTTATCAAAAATTTGCTTTATGAATAAACAATAAATAGGAAATTAGTTTAGTTTATATAAAGAGAATAATTAGATAGAAAGATTATAATTAGAAATGAACTTTCTGAGTTAAATTCAATTAAATTATATAGATAACACCATCGTTCAAGTATGTGTTTTAAGGTTTGGCTTTTTTTTTTATTTTCCCAAAAATATTGTATGCATTTACATTTTGATTTATATTTTTCTTTGATATTGAATAAGTGCGGCAGATTTTTTCTATTTTTATAGAATACCTTTGAAATTTGTATTGTGTAGGGGATAAGTAGTGAAGCCGAAAGCAGAGCTATTTTCAGTTTATATTATATTACGGGCGTGTACTTTGAGTGATTGGCCCATTTTTTGTTTCGAGGCACGTGCAATAACTCTCAATACTTCCCTCAAATTTGATATACAAATCGCAATTGTTGCGAAAGCAAAAAGTGTCACTGCAGACATTCAACAAGTAAGCAGGCAGAGACGGAAAGACGGACGGACGAGCACGCCTAGATTGATTCTGAATTTGATACTGACCAAAAGATTGTACACTTGATAAGATCTCTGAAACTTCTTTCTTGATGTAACAACATTTTTGACAAAACAAATTCAATCTTAATACCGTATTATATCGAGTGGGAATGGTCAATCCTTTCCATTTCTAAACAGACATTACGGAATAGATTGTGCAACATTTGTGGAAATATTTATAGATCTATTTGTTATTATTTATGAGAAATGAGCAAGAAATCCAATTTTTTTTTGCTTTCGAAAACAGATGTGTTCTCGGTTTCCGGTTTTTTGCACAAAACTGTACCATAAATGGTGTAGAGTATAAAAACCAAAACAAGAACAAATTATTTATTATTATTAACCGTAGAGTGAACAATAATATATAAGACTAATATATAAAGTATATTATAAAAAATGTTAGAGAAAAATTCTACGATATTTGACACATTTTAACCAGTTAATTGCTTAACTTATTTTTAAAGGTCCCCGAAGTAGTGCATAATTCAAATCAAATCATAACGTGTACACACATTGAATGCAGTACAAATGGACTGGATGGAAAATATTTTGATTAATAAATATTCTAACAATTTTTCTAAATAAATGTTTTTTTTAAATGAAAAATAGTCAAAATATGTGCAAGTACCTAAAACTTAGAAATATATACCAGCGATGTTACCGGTCATAAGAGAACCAATGCGTTTTCTTCTTTTAGGTTTTTCAACTTTGTAATAATTTGGGTATTCCGAAGAAATAGTACATATTTCTATACCAATTTTGTTATAACACAAGATTGTTATGTCGCGCAAACAACGAACTAAACAGTGCCCTTTCACTTGCAATATCTTGATGATATCTTGGTTTTGTGATTATAATATAGAAATTGGTTTTCTTGTAACGTGAATGAAGTGTTTTCTACTATTATGAAACATTAATTAAACACAAATGCAAAGTTGTGATTTAAAGCGAAGAGAAAAATCCTAAACAAGTGTAATATTTTCACTTCGCTAAATATATATGTATTCTTCTCACACTTTAAAAAAAATATATATATAGCTCAACGTATAGGTAGTAACGACCGCTTCGATTACTTGCAATTCATCAACATTTTTAAGCAAAGTTCGTTAATCTTCTAAGAATTTATTGGATTTTTACTTTTTTTTTTTTTTTTTTTTTTTTAATAAAACATAGTTTCACTTGGAAACGATTTCTTATAAGGCTTTGGGAAAATCATAAGGGATGTTCGTCATTTTTAAGAGCAGACTTTGGTTTTAATTTTCCTTTTCCCTAACAATTGTGAAGTCCACCCCATTAACGCTTAATGTTTTAACAATTTTGCAATGTAATGGTTCATGATGACAAGGTTACTAAGGTTACTGTAAGGAGTACATGTGAGACACATAAGTACAATTTCAATCGGTTTTAATTTTTATATATAACACTAGTGTTACACTTCAATTGAAAACTTCCATATAAATGCACTTTAAGTGTATTTTCTTACTCAATTTTAATATCAAATTTAATATGCACACTATTAAGAAAAAATGTTTTTTTTTTTTTTACTTCTAAAAATCTCGTATTTCAATGTCATTCTTTTTCAAGTTACTTGAAGACAAAAGCAAAAAAAGAAGAGGCGCATTATCAAGTTTCCGTTTAATGCCTATCTCTTCTGGTTTAAACATTTATTTTTAAAAAGTGATAATTGCCGCAATTGTTGATGACAGTCAAGCACAAATTGTTATGTCGTTTTCCGTTTTACTCTACGTACGTACGACGTGTAGTCTTTGCAGTGAGTGAGTGAGATATATTTTAACGTATAATACCAACATTTAAAACAATAATCACTGAGAAGAAGACGAACGTGCAAAGAAAGCATTAAAAGAACCAACGATTTCAGTTATGTAAAGCAAAGAATTTAAAGAAAATTAATTTGAAATAACTGTAAAGAGAAAATTAATTGCTTTCTTTCAAATAATTACAAGAAGGATCATTTAAAAGAATAAAACTTTGAACTTATCATTAAAGTGAGTGCAAAGATAACGACAACAAAAAAATAGAATTGAAAACGATACACAGAATAGTGTCACTATAATCAGTCAGCTAAACTTTTCAATGTTTAATGGTGCACTGTCAATTTAATGAATATTGGCTGTGAGTGTGCTTCTAGGCTAGACGTTTACTTGTTTTGTTTTTTACCACTGAACAATGGCAGTATATTCTTTTCGTCACATGGTTTGTGACATCTAGAAGGAAGCTACAGAGAACCCACAAAGTGTATACATTTTTGATCAGTATTGAATTTAGAAATAGATTTACGCATGTCCGTCTGTCCGTGTACTTGTATCTGAAATTTTTCCTGGCCGCAAAAATAAAAGTATTGGTTACAAAAGTTGGCAGAAGTATTAGAATTTCATGCACGCTGGGTTGTATTGAAAATGAATCAAATGCACGACCAAAGCACGGCGTACGCCTACTCGAGTATTTGAATTTAATTTTTTTCATGAAAACATTTGTAACATCAAGAAAGAAGCTTCAAATGCCGATAAAGAGTATATATTATTGATCAGTATCAAATTCGGTATCCACCTAGGCTTATTCGTCTGTCCATATGTCCATCCCTCTGTCGGCTTATATGTGTAATATCTACGATACTCACTTCCTTTGTCGTAAACATAAAGATATTGGAATCAAATTAGGCAAATAAAAATGAAATGGTGGATATTTTCTTATTTATTTGTAAATGTATTAAAAAAAAAAAAATTAAAGAGAAAATTAACAAAAAAAAATCGTCAGTATTACCATTTACACTATTCTCATGTTAATCCTAATCTCGTTACGTCACTATATCAAACCAATAACGAGAAAGTCAAGATCAAAGTATTTAGTGGAATTCGCCTTCGTCATACTATTGCAACACACCGACAAATTTTCAAGAAATCGTTTCCCCAATACGTAATTGTGGCCAAGATCTTACAATTAAACATATACTCTGTGAATTCCAAACATCTAGCATAGCATATTAGTAGCATCTTAACTCATGGACAAATACATAGAAGAAGACCATAATATATATAAAATAATCAACTTTATTAAAATAACTAAACTAACTAAATAGTTGGTCCATCTTTTTTAAGAAATGGACCTGATAGCCTTAGTTGCTAGTGCTCATTATAGTTTTTTTGTAGTAAAAGAGTTTATTTCACGTTGGTCTAAATAATTTATTATAATAATAATACTTTTGTTTTCTTCTCGTTTGATTAATAATATACTTTATGTATATACTTTATGTATTAATAATATACTTTATATATATTTCCGATTTTTGTAAGGAAAATATTTTTTTTTTTTTAGGAAAATAAAATTCATTACACGTTGTGTTAGCATAATCAAAGTGTTTGATTTCTAAAGCACGATAGTAGGTATGGGTTGCAAAGGACATAAAAAGACAAAAAGGACATGGGAATATATCCTGCTGTTCGGTGTTAAAAAAACATCAAGTTACGAAAATTCCTATATTAATATAACTGCGCAAGAATTTTTTTGTTTGGTTTTATTAATTAATTTTATTTACAATTTATCCATAAAAAGTATAATAAATAAATTTTTGAACTCTTCTATAAGAACAACAATATACATATAAAATAAAGCCTTTAAAACATGTTTAAAATTAATTTTTTTCCTTAAAAATTTAACAACATTAGTTATTTATAAAACTAAACTAATTCTGAAATGGCAAGTGTAATATATGATATCTAACTTCATTGTCATCATCTAAAAGCGCTATAGCGAATATTTTACAGTGATTGCTTAACCTTTCTAAGTAATTTTTATTGAATCTCTTCATTTCATTTCTAATCATTTGAATAAATAAGTCATCCATCATGGGCAGTTTTGCGCACAAATTAAAACAACTTTTTCATGTAGTAGTGAGGATGATTCTTGTCGACTAGTTGAACTATTCCCACATCAATCTCTGACAAGCCAGATGAAATAATCGCATACGTAGTTAGTTCGTTAGTTTCTAATATTTCATCTATTCTCTTAATTCTATTATATCTCCAGGGAACTCGTAATTATTGTACATATTTTGTCTTGCCTCATCTTTTCCATTTTCTTTTTTGCGTTTTTATCCACGAATGTATCCCTCGAAAACATTAATCATTTCAGTCAACACTACAGCAATAGATGACTGAAAGAGCTTAACATTTATTTCTTTCCGATAGCTTCCATCGACCACAAATCTAAAAGCTGCGGCTAGCTTAAAATAGTGTAGTGTAGTACTAAGAAAGTGTGTTTTGGGTTTGGAACATCATCTAATATCCTTCAATAAAACTATTATTCTGCTTTGGTGAAATAAGCTTTTAGACTGAAATTATCGCTTGAGAGTTCTACAGAGTAAAACCCATTTCGCCTTTAGTTTTTAACTCTTGCTTTATCAATTATTCGGAAGTATATAAATTCCATAACGTTGCATTGCACTTTTTCCTTGAATGTCACGATTAAATTGTTGTGCTTTAAATAAATTCGTGCTTATAATAAAATTTGAAAATTCTCATCCTAAAAATGCTATATTAATAAATTTTTATTTTCTATTATTCTATTATTCTGTTTTTCTATTTTATTATTTCTATTTTGTGTTTTTATTCGTTACCACGAAGCTCTTGTTAGACCCCAGGCATATAATACATTTTTGTTTGCTTTCGTCATAGAAATTTTCCTAAAATTTTGAAAATTATTGTACTGTGAAATTTATTTTTAACTGGAGGCATTTTAAGCAAAATATTAGAAGAAGATATTTTATCCAATAAATTTCCGTAAAAATTTAAAGAAATAGTTATAAAAAACTAAAAATTTTAAACAGAAGTCTGACAGAAGAAAAAATAATTTTTGCCTTAGAAAGAACGTTAATAATTTAACAGTTTTGAAATTCCATTCATATTAAGATGCCGGATCAAATGGAACATAATTATTAAATAATTTCGTAAGGCATGACACTTTCCTGACGTGGAAAGCAAAGGCTGCCAGGAAACCCAAAAAAGAGTAAGGGTCAGCGAATTTTCTACTGAATCTTTTCAAAAAAAAAAAAAGGATTTTGTGTAAAAGCATCCCAATGCGAACACTCATCTCTTTTTAAAAGTTTACTTGCGTATTATAATAATCATTAAAGGGCAAATAAAATAAGATTTGTAAACGTTTTCAAACGAAAAAAAAAAAAAAATAAAGCAAAAGTAAATAAAAATATGTAAAATTGTGTCTGACATTTTCTATTTCCTTTTTTCGTTTTTTTCTCGTACTATTCTCTTGTCGCAATATTGTGTCCAAGCAAGAGAGCTCAACATTAGTACAAAGATAGGAAAGGAGAATCAGTGAAATAGAAACGTAGGTCAAACATGTAGATAAATGCTATAAAACCATTTACCGAACAATTTTTTGCATGACTAGTGCCAGGAGATATTACCGAGCAATCTCCACAAGTAAGTGGTTTTTGACCGAAATTTAAAAAAAAAAAAAAAATGAATAGAAAAAATGTTCTAAAACGAAAAACTTTTAATTGAATGTCAAATTTTGTAGTTAACGGCTATTAAAGTTTAGCAAAATATGGTTCATATTAAAGTTAAGCTTAACGTAAGTTATAACGAACTACTGTTGTTTTTAAGGCAATATTACTAGAAAAAAATATTTATCACTGGAAAAAAGAAAATTGAATTTATAAAACATAAACAGACAGACGGACATTTTTCTTCATTAGAAAGACTTCATCTTACATATAGAAACAAACAACAGAGCAATTTTGCGTTCATTGCAAGAAATATTTTAAGCCTGAAAATATGTTCTCCCATGTATACGCACAATAAAAAATAGAAAATATTTAGGATTTTTGGAAACGACATGCTTTTATATTAGCAATGATTTTTTGCTTCACTGAAGCAAGAAAATGACCGAACAATGTAATCAGATTTTTTGTTTGCTGATGTTTATTAAGAAGAAGAAAATATATATGTTTGAAAAAAATAGTAAACATAACTTGAGAAGCTTATGCAAGACACTATTACTCTGTATTGGAGATATAAACAAGTGCATGCATGGCTCCTTTTCTATAGCACAACTTTAAAAGTGATGGAGTATAAGTTGCAAAATTTTGGTACAACGATCTCTATGACATACAATAATCTCCGAAAGGATAGAAAATGGAGAGTTAAAGAAATAGTAATATGCGCCATCATGAGAAGTTTTTCTCGAACCTTCTGTAAAGCGTTCGAAACATTTTTAGCTACATCGCCGCCCACGAAACATCCATATTGACTAGGTAGTCCAAGCAACAGCATGCAAATTCTCCACGTACGGCCGCCTCCCTAGTACAATGCTTAAGAACCCCCTTCCAATCCAACGATCAGTGGTCGGAACAAGGCACGCTACCACAACCTGTCCATCGGTCTTAGTTCTCCATGAGGGCACTAACTGCAGTGTGTTCATTCCAGTCCGTAGGTGCGTCAGAAATGAACCGCATTGCAGTCACAAATTATTTACCCTAAGTTTCTGTTACAACCCTATAATTGAAAGCAATGAAGATAGATTGGATTCTGCATACGAAAACAACAGTAACTAAGAATGTATTTCTTACCAAGGGACCATCTATAAAAAAATTGACACGAGATGAACGCTTGAAAGTGGAAAGTGCTTACTTATGTCTAACACGCATGAATGTAAACGGAAACTCGGTTTTCATTCGCTCAACTATTGAGTTTAAATTTTGTGGAATTTTTACTGATCGCATTCTTCATTGATGGTTTACTTAAGAGAAGAGAATTAATTTTGAAAAATCATACTACGACATAAAGTTAAACGGGAGCCCTAATCGTAACGTATTTATTTACAGTTACGTCTTTTGAAATTTAACTCTCATGTAATCCTTTCTGCCATTAGATACCATATTTCCTTAAGTTTTTCGGAAAGATAAATAAAATCACTGAAATGCATTCGAAAAAAACCTAAATATCCCACAAACGATAAAAAACAATAAAAAGCAATAATCACTCAGTTGCCGTGCCATAGTCTTTAATAAAAGCTATAGCGATAATATGTTTTTTCTTTTTTATTTCGTATATTTTAGTTAAAAAATACAACTCGAACATATGTAGAAACTACAAACCGTTATCGTGGGCAATTGAAACATGTACATTCGCATAAAAACAAGCCCGTATGTGTTGCCTAAGTGATTTTACATTTTGTGACTTACTCAGTGCCTATTAGTAAATGTGGTTTTTTTTTTTATTAGGACACGCACTACCTGTCAAAAGTCACATTATCATGTAGAAGTTTTTATACCTGTGTACACGTTGAACTCTTTTCAACTTTCTATTAACTAAAGCTCTTTATTTGACTACATGCTCTTTATATGTATACGGCTCTCTCTGCTTGTATGTGTGTGCTCTAATGTGATTTTATGTTACTGTTATTGCGTGCCATTTTTAACAACGACTTTTGAAAGTGCTTTTTTTTGTTGTTATATCCTGTTTCATGATGTTTCCAACAAGCACATGCACACGAAACTAATAATTAGTTTAAATATTAAATATTTTTCGTATCATACCGGTAGTGAAAATGTGTAGTAGACATTTACGAGTAACACTAACTGAATATATGAAAAAAATAGATAAAGCAACTATTGTTCTCTCGTTGCTCTTTACTTCAAACGTCACTTTATATTTGTTGAAAAGCGTGCAATTGAATTAATCGTCTTCTTGTTGCACGTACTTGATTGGCTTCTATACGAAGGCTTCAGAATATTTCATTCAAAAATTTTAAAGAATAAATTATGCACATTTATATAAATATTAAACCCGCCTGGATAAGAGTACGTTGACCCTTACGTATATTCAGGTCACGACTTTAAGCGTAGCAAGAATTTAACTTTTTAATCGCGTTAAATGATCTCTTCAATATTCAAGAGTAACAAGCAAAAGATTTTATGGCGATTTAATTTGCTTAAAGTGAAGTCACTATTTGATTAGTAAACTACGTACGACAAGTATACTCATCAATCCAAAACTGCATTTTGTAAATTTGGCCTCAATCGTCACTGCTGCCACCACCAGCTTTTCCGACATCGCTCTCAACACCGCCCACGCCGTTGTCCGTGCCCACGCTCCCGTCAACTCCACCGACACCGCCATATATCCGCTAACACCATTGCGAACAGCTTGCCGTCGCCGGTACTGCCATCATACTGCAACCGCCATCATCACTACTAGCTGTCGCTACATCGCCTCCACCGCCCGCCCCACCGGCCGCGCCATCGATCACGCACCGCCACACCTCTGCTTCCACAATCGCGAACATCTCGCCGCCGCCGTTACCCCCATTACTTTGCCACTGTCACCGGCACACCTCCGTTACCGCCATCGCGAACAATCCGGCGACGCCATTATTGCCGTCACCCCGACACTGCCATTGACGTCACGCCGCCGTTGTCACCGTTAACGCCATCATCACCACCAGCTGTTGCGACAGCGCCCTCATCACCGTCCTCACCACCGACCGCGCCACACCTCCACTACCAGCCATAACAATCGGCATCATGGTTTTTAAGACAACTCACAAAAATTTAATTTATTTATGCCAAAAAAAAAGATATCGTAAATCATCTGAAATTGCTTTGTAAGCAAACTTTACTTTAAAAAAGTAATGAATTATAAAAATGTTTATTTTCCATTATTTCGAAAACTAACCATTAGCTTTTATCGAAACTAATTATTTGAATGCTTTTTAAAGATCTATTTGGTAACAAAGGAGAAATAAATTCTTCTTTTTTCTGAATTTTATTTACACGTTTGTATGCATACATATTTATGGAAACAAGCGCTTGTATTTGTTGTTAGTTGGTTTTGGGTTCATATTCAATTTTCTAAATGTTCTTAATTGTGTCTCTTGTAGGGCAATTAAAAATGCAAATTAAATGCATGGTACCACCACGCTGGGTGAAGCATACGATAGGGATAACACATACGGTGTACTGCTAAACACATGTATGTTCATATATGTATATATACACACATATATATATATATATGAATATGTATAAAAATATGTAAACATTGATGTGTACGCTCAATTATAAATGAGTTTTATAAAATAGTTTACACTCGATATACTCAACATTTTCACAAGCATTTGCACAAACGTATAAATAAATGCACATTAAAAAGTTGAGAATGGATAAAATATGCAAACGCAGAGTTCATTATTTAAGAACAAACAATGGCACTATAATAAATGAATGTGGTTTCCAATAGGAATACATGTGGGTATAGCTGCGTAGACACAAAAAAATATTATAATAATTAAAAACCAACTTTGACTGTTTATAGCGCTTGAGAATCACTGAAATATTTTATATTAATTTAAAGCGAACAAAATACTTATGAAAATTAGTTTATATAAATTATATAAATTAGCAACAAAATGTATAAAGCGCTGGGTTTTTATTATATTTTATGAAAATTATTATTTGTCTTACTGCTTATCAGGTACAAGCATCGTGCTTGCATATGCTTATAAAGATAATTGAAAACTCTTTATAACAAGAAAAAGAAATTTTTAGTTGTGGAGAAATACTTTTTCCGTTTATTCTGTTATTTAAGATTAAAATATTTTTTCTTAGAGCTTTGTATATTATCTCATTTATTCTATTATCTTTATAATCTGTTATAAAATCAGGTAGGTAAGCTGCACTACACTACAAACGAACTTATGGCTTTTAGAAAGAAAAACGAAAATGAAAAGGAGCAAAAGTACACTAATTTATAATAAAAGAAAAATGTAATAATATAAGAAAAAATGAAATAAAATAAGCAAATGAAGAAGTAACAGCAGCCAGAAAGTAGTAGAGAAAACTAATTTATGACTGATTTAATTACCTCATTTCATCCTTTCATTCATTTTGACTATTGCAAGCAATTTGCAGTATAACACCTTCATGTTGCTTATTTTAAGAAGACTTCTGTGTGTTTTCGCATTGTCCTTACGAAAAATCTTTTTTGATCTATGATTTTTTTTTTTTTTTTT